>VXBI01006135.1:0-37121 GCA_013397375.1 Toxostoma redivivum
GTCTCTTAAACCGAGACACTTACTCAACTGCTTCAAGCCTGGATGTTTACAATATGGCTGGGCCATCTTTTTCTCCTTTGGAGGAATACACCATGTGGAAACGTGGATATTAAGCTTTTGTAGGTAAAATGCTACAAGTATGTATAATTAATATGAAGTGCTTGTTCCTTTGTATAAGAAATACCTCGCAACATTACATTTTAGATTTGTCGTTCATTCAAACAATTCCAGTCCGCTCTGTCTCAGCCTCTAATTTTTTTTTTCCTGTCGATACATTAATAAATAACAGACCCATTCAGGTACCATGAGTTTTAACTGTAACCCTCTATAATCTACTCCCTAAATATATTTTGTACAAAATTGCTTTTGAGCTTAGTCCATCTTAACAGTGTGTGCGGGAGAGAGCAATGATCCGAATGCTTTAAAAAAAGTTCGCACCTCCACTCTTAATACTTAGCCTTTATATAACATGTTTCTTCTCAAAGGTTCTCTGAAAGGTGCTGTACTATAATTAACTCTTTAGTCTGATAATTAGTTATTTTAGGATTAAAAAGCCAGTGGTACATTTTTTAAAAGCATGCAAGCTGTTTAGAAACTCAGAATATTCTCCCCTTCTTTCCTCTGCCTCAAAGGGAATCTGGCCAAATTTTCACATGTATTTAGGCCTTTTACAAGACCAGCCTAGAGAAATTTCAAAAGCCAACTTAGGTGTCCCACATATGGTTGAAAATTAAGCTGGTTCTCTGAGGCTATTTTGTGCTTACTTGAACAGCTTTAAAAATTCATACACAGGGCATTTAGTAGTTCAGTTTCATCAACTTGCAATAAAACCTAAGCTGTTAAGAACCAGAGACTGTGTTTTCCAAAATGAAGAATTTGAGAATATAAATCATATGGGTACTTCTGAAAAATTGTGTATTATGCATGAAGTGCTACAATGGATGGCAGGGTAGGGATCCTGCCATGGACAGAAATTGCAGTGGCCAGGGGCTGAGAAGGCATCAGTACCAGGCTGCGATGAGCTCTGGCAGTGAGGGAGGGGATGGTGACGTAGCTGTGAGTGACCAGGTTGTGGTCTAGCAGAAATTTTCCTTTGGAGGTATGGAGTAAGGGTAGTGGTGGGGAATAGGGCAGCAGTGATTGTGAGGAGGAAGGAAGTGCAGGAGGTGGTAAGTATCTTGAGGAGTGACTAGCAAGTGGGGTCTGAAGTGCCAGAAACCCTGGCAGCAAGGCTAATGGGCTGAATAACTTGTAACAGGCCAAGTTTATGAGCAGGTGAAGTCAGATGATAGATCAATATAAAGAAGAGGGAAAGGGCAAAGGGATTGATGGGGACACACACAGCCTGGTGTCAAAAAGGAAAGCAGTGAGAAAAGGTGGAAAATAAAGTGGTGAAGGATAGAATGAAGGAAGAATCAAAGCCTGGGAATTAATATGTACATAAAAGAGTCCCCTTTAGTGAGAAGATGCAGTAGAAGGCAAAGATGAGAGAAGCACTGGTGGTAAAAAGGACAGCAGTGGAGCACTGCAGTGAGGGGTGGGTGGTAAAGGGGAGGTAACTGTATGGAAAGGGCTGGCATTGGGTAAGGGAAGTTATGGTGGCAAGGAGGACAGTGAGGAAAGGGCAGGGGTGGGATGAAAGAGGAGGAAGGAGCAGCAACAGTAGTATACAACAAGTAGTAATATAAATCACAGATTAAGGTCAGCTGTTTTGGCAGGAAATTGTACTGGATCTGGATGGGATGGAGTTAATTTCTCCATATTTCTCTGTATGGTACTATGTTTTGGATTTGTGACTAAACCAGCGTTGGTAAAACACCAATGTTTTTGCTATTGCTGAGCAGTGTTTGCACAGCATCAAGGTTTTATCTGTTTCCCACCTAGCCTTCCTCCATTCCTCATACTCCAATGGGATGAGAAAGAAATTGGAAGGAGACACAGGATAGTTGACATAACTGGATGAAGATATATCCATACATGTCAACATGCTCAGCAATAAAACAGGGGAGAGAAGGAGGGAAGAGTCCTCCAAGGAAACTATTGTTTAGAGGTTGGCTGTGTACTGGTCAGTATGTGGAATTGGTAAGTGATTGTATTTGCATTGGTTTTTCCCCCTCCACTTCTTTCCCTTGCTTATAAAACTGTCTTTGCTTATTAACTTCCTTTATTAACTGCATTAAACTGTCCTTATCTGGAGTTTTCTAGCTTTCATTCTTCTTGTACTCTTCTCAACCCCACTGGGACAGGAATAAGCAAGAAGCTGGGTTTTGCTGCTGGCTGGGGTCAACCCACCATGGAGTTGAATACTGCTGCCTGGAAAGGCACCGAAGTCAAGCAGCTAAGGAGTCGGGAGCAGAAACAGCTATGGGAAGTGGTAAAAGGCCAGCTGCATTACAGCTGCAAGCTTGCAGGCAAGGTGAGTTTTGAGAGCAGTCAGTAAGGAGAATAAGGAGGTTTGCTAGGAAATGAAGTAGCAATCATAGGCAGAAAGGGCTGGTGATACGACAAAAGCAAAGCTGCAGGCTGTTAGGCAATGGGAAAGGTGCATGCCTCTTCCAGGCTGGTAAGAGGAGGGGGACAATCAGGGTAAGAAGTGAGAAATAACAAGGAAGAAGGGTAAATGGACAGCAGATGAAGCTTCTGGACAGTAAGGAGAAAGCAGGCAGCATTGGGGGCGATAAGCTGAGGAGGAAGGTATGCAGCAGATCAAGGCTTGAGAGGACACACCAAGCGCAGGGTGCAAACGAGGTGCCAAGCAGAGGCAGGGGGCTGGCAACAGCAGGAGACAGCAAACACATTCCTGAACAGAGATGACAAACATGGTCCAACATGAAAACAGACCATGGTCAGCAAGTCGGGTTTAAAAATGTGATGAGGCCACGAAGAAGCAGAGTAGGGAAATGGTGATATACAGAAAGAAAAGGTTGAGAGTTCAATTCAGAAATGTTGCTTTCAAAAGCTGTAGGAAGGATATTTACAAGCACAGGAATCAAGCAGTGGCAAGAACAAGCTGGCAAGACAGGCAGTGAGAGCCTGTAGCTAAGGAAAATGGTGAAGGCGAGCAAGAAAAGAAGGGGCTTGTTCTGTGTAAAGTTGGCCATGGGCAGCAATACATGCTAGTATGGAAATGAGCCAGTGAAGAGAAGTGGGATGTGCAGGGGATGTGCAGGGGTCACAGAGTGCAGGGTGCACAAGGAAATTATGCCTTAAGTTTTAGCTTTTATTTTTTTCAGATCAGTACTGCTTTAGTGTATAACTCTGAAACTCCATAGTCTGTCAGCTACTGTGCCCACATTTTATTCAGACAAAACAATTTCTCTCTAGGTCTGATACTCAAGGACACCTTACAGTCTCAGGCCCCCAGAAATATAAACAACAGTGAACTAAGGGAGGCAAACTTGGAGTAAGTGACTTTGTTACCTGAAGCTGTAATTGGACAATTAACCTCTGATATGCAAATAGACCAAACTCATATCTGTCTGAAAAATTCATGATTGTTATCCATCTCTCTCTGCGAGATTCCTGCACTGCCCAAGGTGTACCCTTTGAAGGCCTTTCAATAAATAACTACCTTTATCCTTTGACTCTGTCTAGCCTCTGTTCTAGGTAGCCTTTCCAGGCATCAGAAGAAGTAAACGGAGGAGAAGTTTGGTGATGAATGTGAATGGTGACAGGCAATGAGTGAACAAGCATGGTCAGCAGATGGGAGATGGAGAAGTTGTGAGGGCTGTCTGCAAACGAGGCAGCTCTGGACAGGTGGAGACAAAATGAAGCAGCAAGAACAGACAGGATGGCAAACAGCAACAAGTAATGTCTTGGCAAGGTGATCGAGAAAGGTCCTGTGTTGGGGAAGATGAAACAGGAAAACCTTGCAAATATGATTGCCTGGCAAAAGATTTTGAGAATATGGAAACTGTAAGCGAGATTGAAATGAAAGCCATCTTTGAGATACCAAACCTTAATTACTGAAGAACTAGAAAACAATAATATGGCCAGCTGAAAGTAATCCCCTCTTGATTGAACAATTCCCTCTGCTTGGAGACAAGTCCAAGGGTCAGAGAAGACCCTACTACCTTGGCAGAAGGGGTCCAAAGAGTAGTTTTTAGGGTTTAAAGTGTAACACAGTATGGTAATGTAATGATTCTTATAGGCTGTATGTAAATGATATAGGATTTGTATCTTGTATTAGATTGGTTAGTGAAAATTAGAATATTCAACACAGAAAAAGATTTTATGTATTTCAATGGGAACCTCTCTTTCTTACCCTTGCACTCTTATCTCTTACTCTCTTAGCTCTTTACTCTTACACTCTCAGCCTTCTTCTTACTCTTGCTCTCACAGGCCTGCTCCGAGCTGCAGCTGGCAGCTCCAAGCAGGGCCCTTCCACCCACGCCCTTTGCAATAAACCACAAGTTCCAAAACCTGGCTTTAGAAATCTCTTCATCAGTCCCGACCGTCCTGCCTGCCGTCGCTCCTACACTCCTGCTAATTTGGAGAGAAGAGCAAGCAAGCAAGCAAGAAAGAGCAAGAGTAGGTGGAACAGTAGACAAAAATACTGTGTGTAGAGAGCAAACATGGCTGCTGGGAGAAGAGGAGGAGGAGGAGAGGAAACAGGTAGCAAATTGAGCTGGGCAGAACAAGCAGTGAATTAGAGTAGCAAGACATGGTGGAAAACAGAGCAGTTCGGAGAACGGAAAGCAGAGGCAAGCAGAGAAGCGTTGAAGGTGAGCGCCAAAGAGCAAGACCAAGCTATGGGACCATACGGGAAGATGACAGTGGAAACACATGAAGCAGTAAAATGAGATGGTGTGGTGTTGAGGGGAGAGGGACTGCAGGGAATTCAGTAAGGGCACACTAGGAGAAATAGGGCAAGGCAGGGACTGATGAGAATGTAGGTAAGCAGCAAGCAAGGTGATGAGGCTGCAAGAGACAAGGAGGAAATGATGGAGTAGAGGACAGAAAGCGAGAAGGCAGTGGTGGAGGTGTGGGAGTGAGCCCAACAAGGGTAGGCAGAATTGAAACAGAAGATATAGTAAGAGATGGCAGAAAATGAGATGGAAGCAATGCCAGAGGCCATGAATGGGATGGGGTGTCACAGGCATTGGGGTTTGACTGGCACAGCCAGATGGAGGAAAGAGAAGTGCAAGTGGCAAGCCAGTGTATGTCAGTGGTGCACAGGGGAGGAGAGAGGAAATAAATAGGTAGGCTGAAGTAACAGGCTGGAGAGCAAGTAAAACAATGAAGGTGATGAGCAAAATACAACCCTGAGCCTTGCTGGCTGGAACGTATTGTACCTTGAAAATAACTGTATAGTATTACACCTTGTACCTTTTCTGGATGTGCTTTCCCTCACCTGGCTCTCTCCTAAAGGGGAAGCACTGGATCTTCCCCCTCTCTCTTCTCTGTGGCTTTAAATGGAAGAGGCATTTTTTTCATAATCATTGTCTGCACAAAACACAGGATTCTAAATCTACTGACAGCAATGCTTAGTACCACCAAGTAACTCTGGGATGGTTATTAACAGAACCAAATCTTTGAATCTGAAGTCAGCATTTCTCCTTGTTTGTGTTAATGAATGAGGTGCTGACCTCAGCTGTTGTCTCTGCCCTTCTGTTAAAGGGGTTTGTTCAGGCATTTGCATGTTACAGCCCCAAAAACACCTGTACCAGTTTTCTGGATTGAAGAAAGATGTAATCCACTAAGCAAGGCTCTAGCAGGCTGACTGGAAAAGGACATTGTCTAAATCTGACTATGGTGTGAAAATAGTTAAAAACTGGCTGTGACTGAAGAAGTAGTTGGATCTATTTTTTATTGGTCTAGCTGGTTTCTTAATAGGGGATTAGGAGTAATTTATTGCTTAAATAAATGCTGTGTTTACTCACACATCAAGTGGGTAGTAAAAAGGATAGATGCAGTATTAGCAAAGGCCATATCAAGGATTTACAAATAAGGAAAAAAAATAGAAAAAAGTCATTATCCCTATTTATGTTTGCACCTGAAGTGACTGAAATTTTCAAATTGTTCTTATAGATCAGTTACATTCAATGGCAGATGCATATATTTGATTGCAAGAGGCATTTTCAGGATTTGTTTAAAGCTGAATCACAGTAAGCAAATATCAGCTTATCGCACAATATCCTAAGGAGGAGCAGCGAGGAAGCAATCCAGTGGAGTTGACTCAAGCCTTCATCCTTCTAAAGCAGTGAATTGCATGCTGTTTTCTGTGTGGCATGTTCCAAATGAAACATAGAGGAAAGCAGCCTTACTGACTTTGCCTCAAACCTATGCCATCTAAGGAACCCAGATGAAGTTTTCTTTTAGGGATTTAAAATGTTGGCCAAGTTCCTTTCTCTGCTCAGTGAGAAAGTGCTGCAGAGTCTATTTACACTGAGTACAGAAACTGCCTCTGGCGACCATATTCTTAACTTTGCTCCTCCTACATATTTTGGGGGATAATCAGTGCCTAAACTTCATTAAAAAGGGAATATGGACCCAAGAGTTCTTCATCAGCAGTTCCCTTTCGGTCTCAGTTTGGCGGCAGGCCTACGTGCTACTGCACACCCATGGAAGAACTGGATCTGGTCATGCCATGCATATGGTGTATATTATTAAGCACAGGGGCTGCCTGTAGGGTGAGTGATTATAACACATTTATTTCCTGCATCAAAGAGAACTCACATTTAATTAGTTTTTCCCAAGTGAAACTGATACCATGAGGGACTGTCCGGGAACTAATTTCAGATTGTGCACCACTGCAAGTCAGGTTTCTTTGAAATATTTAAGAAAAAAGTTTATCAAATAAAATGCCAGCTTATTGCTGGGTTTATGTCACTCTCTGCATAAAAGTAGAAATGGGAAATTAGCTCATTTTCTTCATAATTTGCAAGCTTTAGTGTTGATGCACCCGGGTTTTTAAGACCCTAAAAGAGATTAAGGCAACTTTGCCCATGGAAATATAGTATGAAAGCATTTTGGGGAGGACATCAACACTAATGAAGTCTGGTTTTCTATGGATTTCCTATCCTCCATTTGTATACCTTCACTGCAATAATAATAATGTTAGACTTTCATTAAAGTTCTTTAACAATCTGTCCCCTCTGTTAGCTGGTATGAGGCATCATCAGCATTCTCAACTACTGCTGACTGTTGAGGTCGTAGGACAACACAGGTTTTAAGGGATCCCAGGAGGTCTCTAGTCCAAATTCCTACTGAAATCAAGTTAACTGTGCCATCAGACCAGTTATTTTGGAGCTTCTTCCTGCTGGGTCTTGAAAACCAACAAGAATGGAGACTGCTCTGATAGAGGCAGTATCATGTTTGTGATGCAATCTGCTCATCAGTGGAGTTCTAATCTGGGTCTGTCTCCTCCACCTGGCCTTTGATTTTTCTCAAAGCTGGTGAGGATGTGGTACGGGGGGCTGGAGGATGTGCTTTGCTGTTAGATCATCTAGAAACCCACCAATGGCAAAAGTCCCTCATGGGGGTGTGGGAGAAAAGATGAACAGGTTGGCAAGTCCACACAAGCCACATGCACAAAAGCATCCTATTTCCCAAGTGTCCTATTTCCCAGGCATCCTATTTTCCAGGCTAAAATTACATCTGCAAGCACTGAACCTCTCCACAGAAACTCAGACAGAACCATAAAATTAATTTATATTGACAGATTCTACATACTGAAGAAACATGTCGTTTCCACTTCCTATTTTAAGAGCAATGTTAAGATAAAGCAATGCTCTTCTGCCTTGCAGAAACTGCAGCTGGACAGAATGAGCTGAGTGGTTTAACATAAAGCACAAAGGAACAGTGTCAGTCATCTCAATGATCTTTATTACTTATGAAATAGCATTATTAGAATCAGTATCTCTCATTACTATGTTTCCATCTGTCACCTCAAAAAAGTTGCTTGAAATAGATGAAATTACATCACTCTGGGCCTTGTACTACTATAAAAAAATAACGTCAGGTCCACGTATGCTGGTTTTGCTTAGGGTGGAACTAATTTTGTTCACAGTGGCTGATATGGGGCTGTGTTTCTGATTTGTGCTGAACACAGGGTTGATAACATAGAGATCTTTTTATTATTGCTGAGCAGCGCTTGCACAGAGCCAAGGCCTTTTCTCTTTTCATACTGCCACACTGGCCAGGAAGCTCAGGGTACATGGGAGATTGCAAGGAGACACAGCCAGGACAGGTGACCCAAACTGACCACACTGATAGGACATAATACTCAGTAAATAAAGTGGGGGGAAGAAGAGGGAAGGGGTAATGTTTGGACTGATGATGTTTGTCTTTCCAAGCACATGTGAGGGGACCTTGCTTTCCTGGAGGTGGCTGAACACCCACTGCCAATGGGAAGCAGTGAATTAATTCCTTGTTTTGTTCTTCTTCTGTACTTAGCTTTTGCTTTCCCTATTAAACTGTCTTTATCTCAACTCACAAATTTTCTAGCTTTTACCCTTCTAATTCTCTTCCCAATCCCACTGGTGGTGGAGTAAGCAAGCAGATGTGGGGCTTGGCTGCTAGCTGGGGTTAAACCACAACACCAAGTCAAGTCATTGTTTGATCAGGTTCTTGCAAGGTCTCTGCTGCTACTTTACCAATCCTGCATGTGGAAAATCTTACATACAGTTTATTTTCCAGACCATGAGTTAAGGTGTGATCCCAGACAGAGTAAAAGTGCTCAACAAATAAGCAAACAAGCCCTGAGTCTCAAAGGAAAGATCAGCAGTGTGTAAGTAAATATAAGCAAGATCAGTTAGAGCTTTTTTACAATTGACTGAAATTGCAGAGGGTTCAAATAAACATAAAAATAAACAAAATGAGGCATAAAGAAAAAGGAATATGAGGGCGTTGGGCATGATGTTTGCACCAAGCTGTATGTGTGAAGAGATTGTCATGCAATAACAAATGAAGTTGAAATGACAAATAGGAATGGGATAGCAAGTTGTTCTCAGATGCATCTAATCTAGCTATTTAGATGATAAGCCATATAAATCCTTGTTCTGTCATCTAAGCCTCCATTGTGCAACTACTATGATCAGGACAATGTTAAATGTCAAGAATTTTTTCATTCATTACATGATAGGATGACAGCTTACTTGAAAGGCTTTCAGATAAAAGGGACAGAAGACATGTTTCTTGATTCATGCTCAAATAATTTATTCAGCCCAGATGCAATGCTTAACTTACAGAACTAAGTGAATTAATTGTATGATACAAAACAAAGCACACATGTGTGCATTTTCTTGAAACCAGAAAAATTATGAAGCTGGTATAAAAAATAAACCAAAATAATAATATTTAGCTTTTCAAACCAGTTCTAGATCTATGCAAGTTTTAAAATACCCACACAATAGTATGCATGGGGAGAGAATTGGGTAACTTTTGGTAATGTCTAGTTTTCCTAAATACTGAGGCTGTAAATCTCTGAAAGCCATTTATTGGCAAAGACTTTTGTTCAGAGACTTTTATATGAATTATGAATATATTGAATTAAAACAACTAGAAGATTTTAGGACAAAGTCAAATTAGCTCCATTAGTCTCAAAAGTGATTAAATTGAAAGAACTTTCTAATAAACCTGGAGTAATAAGAGCTTTTTAACAAATTCAGAAGCTATTATCTCTTACAAATGTATGACTTGAATGTTTTGCAATGAATCTGTGAAATACCTAAGTTCACGGTAGAATACGGTTTTTATTTTACTTCTTTTTCTACTCTTCTGTCTTTTATACTCTCTGTTTTTCTTCTCTTTTTAGAACATATAAAATCATTTAACTTATAAATTAAGGCCTTTTTTTCTGAATATGGCATCACCTTCTTTTCCCGATGAAATGGGTTACTGTCTGATACCCCTGAGGGCTAGATATGCTAGTGTGTTGTGTGTCTCGTCTTACCACCAAATGATGTGGCTCTATTGCAGCTCTGATGTGATATAATTAAAAATATTGCCTTCAGTGAATTACATGGGTTTTTCATTAGGAAGTCTTCTGAACTCTCAAATGATTTTGCAACTGGTCTCTGGTGCAAGAGACTATTTTTATGTATTTGCCAGCCTTTGAGCATGCAGAAATGTGGCAAGAACATATGTTATAGTGAAGTCTCCAGGACTCCTAGTGTTCCCAAGTAAATGTTGCAAACATGATAAGAAATGATGATGTTTTTCCCCACAACAACACATTATTGTTACCATTATTAACCTTTCTATGGCTGCTATTATTTACAGGATCTTGAGGTTAGTCCTTGATCTCCAGTGGTAATTACTTGTATCCCAGCCAATTGGTTTCAGACTATAGATGAGAAGTAATGAATACAGAGATAAGGCTATGACATGAGCAAGCTGAACAGAGCGGGGAGAAGGAAATAATTCCTGCACATATCTGTATGTAAACCCCAGTTTGATTGAAAGGTGACATGGCCCTCCAGGTATCCTTCTGGACAAGCTGTCCAGCTGAGATGAACAGGTGCATGGTGCAGAGGGTAAAGAACTGGCTGAAGGGCAGAGCTCAAAGGGTTACGGCACATGGGGCTACATCTGGCTGGTAACCAGGGATTAGTGATGTTCCTCCGGGTGCAATTCTAAAGCCAGTTCTGTTCAATATTTCTGTGGATGACCTGGATACAGGAGCTGAATGCATAGTTAGTAAGTCTGCAGAGGAAACCAAACTGGGAAGTGCTATTGGCTGTCTCAGGGGATGAGAGGCCTTGCAGGGGTATCTGGATAGATTGGAGCATTGGGCAAGCACCAGTGGCATGAAATGCCAGATTCTGCACCTGGGATGGAGCAACATCAGACATGAGACTAAACTGGGAGATGAGTGCCTGGAGAACAGCCTTGCAGAAAGGGATCTGGGGTGCTGGCAGCCAGGAGGGCAAACCCTCTCCTGGAGGGCATCAAACACAGCTGGTCAAAAGAAGCAATTATTCTGCTGTATTTAGCGTTGGTGCAGCCTTGAGTACTATGTGCAGTTCCATTTAAGAAGGATGTGAAGGTACTTGAATGCATCCAGAGAAGGGCACCAAAGCTGGGGAAGGGGCTGGCAGGAATGTCCTGTGAGGAGTGGCTGAGGGCACTGGGCTTGTCTGGTTTAGAGACGAGGAGGCTGAGGTGTGGCCTCACTGCTCCCTACAGCTTCCTGGGGAGGGGAAGTGGTCTCCAAAGTGTCCAGCTCCCAGTGTCTGAAAAGCAGCACAAGAGCACTGAAGTGTAGTCGTGACAGGGTCCTGGGACTGCTCACAGGCCTCAGTGGCTGGGACTGGCCTCCCCTGGGACCCCCAGCCCCACCATCTCCTGCCAAGGGCCCAGGGGCCATGTCCCAGCTCAGCCTGGGACCTTCAGCTCTGGCCTGAGCCCTGCTGTGGGTGTACCCATCTCTGCCCCTGTCTCCTGGGTGGGCCTGGGACCTGCACTGCAGAGAGCTGCTTTCCAGGAGGAGCCATGAGACCTGGGTCAAACCTCGTCATGCAGAGCTCTGGGTTTAATGTGGCATAACTCTGCTCTTTCTCCTCCACCTTCTTCTCCCTCTCCCTCTCTCTCTCTTCTCTTCTCCTTTCTTCTCTATCTTATCAAGCAAGTAAGGTAATACCAGGTCATGAGAGTGGACTTTGAAGTTGATCAACAGTGACATCTGATTTCCATGTTTTCTAATTAATGTCAGGATGGCTTAAGTTAGACAGGTTGTATGCATTTTGAGGTGGAGCTATTTGCTTTTGGGTTACATTGGTGGGGAATTTGCTGTTGTATGTTCTGTTGGTGTAGTGACGGGGAATCTGATCGAGCAGCTTGCAGTCCTATTTACAGCTGTGAATAAAGAAACAACATTCTCCATACCAAAGGCTTTACTATCAATATAAATGAAACATTACAGGCAACTAATTTCATATCTAGCCAGGAGTTTTTTATTTTTGTTCAGTTTTTTTGTTTGTTTGTTTGTTTGTTTTCTCTTCTGAAGCTGGAGTTCCATTTAATACTAAAGGCTGTCACCTTTTTATCTGAAGTACTGTACATTTTAAATATTAATTCATGCAGTTTTACTTTCAGCTTAAAATCAAGCTTTGCTTTATATTGTTGGGTACTTTTTATATATGTGAATCAGGTCTTAATATTCACATTAGGTTGTCTCAGTTGCTTGCATGATATTAAGAGTTGTAGTTTACATTCTGTTAGTCACCCTTGGCTGCTTTGTCTTCACTAGGCACAGACCAAGAATGCTCTCATACCAGAAGTGTCTCTGAGGGAGGGTCCAGGTTCTGCTAGGCATGAATTGTTATTCTTCACTGCTTTCTAAAAATGAGTTGGGGAAGGAGGGAGGGAGGGAGGGAGGGAGGGAAGAGCTAAGTGAGATGACCAGTGGTCTGTGCAAAGCCGAGAGACATGAGGCTCAGGATCAAGTCCCCGGTATACTACAGAATTCCTTAATGAGCTTTTTAAACCAGCTATGCTTACCAGATAACTTGCAATGCTGTGTAAATGTTCCCAAGCTAGTTAGGCACCAAGAAGAGGGATGCTATTCACACAGCACTCTATTTAGGCTAATTAACACCCTAACTGACAAGCTGAGTATCTTCCAGGCTTGAGTATCCTCAGAGCTGCAGTGTATTAGTGAACATTCCTACTCCATGCTTCAGCCTATTTCTATGAAATCCTCCTTCCCTGATCACACATTTTTGACGAGGTGCTATTTCTCATGCTTTGTTTGGATGGCACCTAACAATGGATGTCATGATCTGTACCCAACAGTGTGATACAAATAAATAGAAGGAGTGACCCGCTATTATTTTCTTGTACTGCTCTATCAGACAGAGATAGCAAGCCAATTTTACACCCTTCAGAGTGAAAACATATGTAAGCCTGTGGGTAGAATGATAAGATTGTAGATTGGATTAATCTTTCAAGAAGGATAGCAGGATCTGTACCACCTATCAGACATCTGAAGTGGTCTAGATCAACTGTTTTGTTCCGGTAGCAAGACAAATTAAAGGAGAAAAAAAAGAAGGAAAACCAAACAGAATAGACAGCGAAACGGTGACCACCAATAAGTCACACTCCACTGGTTATAGTTCTCTTTCCCCAGAGCAGCTGGCTGGCCTGTAAGCCTTCCCATTAGCTGTCACAAGGTGGTTCAGGGGCCAGTATCCCTGCGGGCCCAAGGAACCTCTGCAGGCTGGCATTTCTTAGTAAGGAAAGAAGACAGGCTGTGCTGTCTTTTCAGTGATTTATGCTTCCAGCTTGCTAATGAGTGCTTTCCCTACTCCAAAAGCTACCTGGCTCCCTCTGTCTCTTTTTAGCAGTCTGCAGTTACTCTCATTTTGTTCCAAAAGGATATACTTTAGGTGAGACAGTCTGATGCTGTTTCAGAAATCTGCATGGCAGCCGACTGTGTCTGTCCTGCACCTTGTCATCCCCCTCTGTACTTGTGGTACTGTCTACCAAGTGTTTCACCACTACTGAATCACAAACAAATTGGCAAATAAAGCAGAAAGGGAAGAAAGAGATAAAGCACTTGCCTTCTTTGTGTTGAGTCATACAGCGTAACAGCTGGTATGGTGTATTCCCAGAAGCCAGCTACCCTCCCAGCCATGGGGTGGTATGGCACTCTACACCTAGTATTCTGAGGCATGCTGGGGGTTTTATTTGTAGGATTTTGATCTTATTTTTGGCTCTTCTGAATCATAACCCAAATACTGCTGCTATACTGTGGACCCAAGGGTCACAAGGGCATGCTACAATTTTGAAAGATTAATGAGATACTTCATTAACCTTTGCACTTGTGACTGCTTGGAAATATCTCATCTGTGTTATTTTAAAAAAAAAGAAGGGAGGAAAAAAGTTTTAGTAAAAGGAAGCAAAATACTTTGGTGTTACTAGAACACTTTTGTGCCAGAATTTAGCACTGTTTTTTGGATGTTTTTTTTCTTTTCTTTTTTTTTTTTTTTGGTGTAGGGAGAATAAAACTAGTGAAGTTTTGTTCTAAATCTGCTCAGGAATCTCCCTCTCATGGAAAGCAAACTCCATAACCAAATGCCTTAGGAGTTCACACCAGGCAAGCAACCAATGGCTGTGGTTATCCAGCCANCTCTCTCTGCTCATAGCTCATACCTTCCATTGCTCTCCTTCCCCTGCTTTCTCCTTTCTCTCCAGGCCTGCTCTCCCATCATCCTGAAGAAAGCAATGATTTTCTCAGTTATCTTTAGATAACTCCCTACCTAGGTCTTGATTTTATTTTTTTTTTGTCGTACTGTACTTTGAATTTTTATAGGAATTAGAATTCAGTGGATTAAGTACTGTACACAACATTTTCCCACAGGGCTAAATTGCTTTTTTGAGTCTCTTAAATCTCATTCAAGTCCAGTAAGCCTGAGATTCCTGAATCATTTAGGTGTTCTTGAAGCTCTCCTTTACTTTATTCTCTTTAGGGGTTACAGCTCTAATTCCAAAAGCTAATAGTTTAAAATCAGACAAGACAGTGAAATAATTGATGTGAGCTTGATTTCATGGAGGAGAAA
The DNA here is from genome assembly GCA_013397375.1 of Toxostoma redivivum. Lineage (NCBI taxonomy): Eukaryota > Metazoa > Chordata > Aves > Passeriformes > Mimidae > Toxostoma > Toxostoma redivivum. Next base: position 14,505 of record VXBI01006135.1, read on the forward strand.
AGTCAAAGACATATTAGAGGAGAAAGTTTCATACATCTATCTGTATCATGTAAAGCTCACATATATATTTTACTGTCCTTCTTTCTTTGTTAATTCCAAGTTTTAATGGTTTGTCCATGTCCATGCTTGAACTGGACAATAGGCACCAGTCTGAGCTCTTGTTGCCACAGTCCCCGCTGAAATAATCTCAAGTTGGTCCACCTCATCTCCATAGTAACTTTACTGTCTGTGTTAAGGTAACATCCAACATCATGTCCACAGCAACCTCTTTTAGCTCTGCAAAATTATGAACTTCACCTTTTTATTTGTCTGTGGCATCCCCTATCCTCACTGGGGTTGTGTCAGTAACACATTGCACTTTTATGAGAATTGCTCTTTTCCTCCTATAAAAAGAAAATGAAGGAAGAAACTGGTGACCTGTACTCCAGAATATGCTCTATGCTCAGTAATGAACCTGCTTCTTGATGGAGAGAGATGGGATTTGGAAAATGCTGAGGAACCACTCCCAGAAGAATATGATTTGCCACTGGATGGGTATTGGGTGTAAACCACTGTCCTAAAATCTCGAAGCAAAAGCTCCTAGCCCATCCACTCTAATTCACCTGATGTTGAATTGTCATTTTCTAGAGGTTTTCTTTGAAATTTTTAGTTTTCTTTTGGTCATAGACACTCTTCACTAAAAAACAAATCTTAATGCTGAGATACCAGTTGGTGATACTCAGTTAAGCTTGCATTACTTTCACCAAAGACTGGATTCTGGCCTCACAGAAATTACTGCATAAAACTCCCATAAGGGAGGCTAAGATCTTGTCCTGTAAGAACAGACAAAGGTCGAGAGCTCTTAGCAGCCATTTCATTTGCCAAAAGAAGGCCTAAATCTTTAATTTCATTCAAAATTTGCACCAATAGATAGACTAGTAATTTAGCTAGTAAAAGAGGCAACATTTTTTTGCTGTCTGACAAAAAATCCTGAACTCTGGAGAAAGGCTAATGCAGTCGAACAGTAACAAATTATTTATAAATGAGCATCAGGCCTTGTGTTGCCTTGCCAAGGCCTGCTTGGAAATACCCATCCATCACCTTTAACTGGTGTGCCTAATCTCCCACTTCAATTTTAAGGCCTTTTTTCATCCTTTTTTTCCCGTAAACATACTTTTTTTTTTTCTTCCTCACAGAGGAACTGATGAAGGTCAAACATCAGTCCCTCTTTTTATGCTGGACAATTTAAAGTCTATAGCAATGAACTCTATATTGAATGCTTGTCTTAGTTCAAGATGTTTCTAACTTGGGCTTTTCACAAACTGTTATTGATCTCCGCCTCCAAACCAGTAAATCCTTTCGTGTAGTAATTCCATAAATACAGCACAGTTGGGAAGGCTTTGAATCTTCATTTGATCAAAAAGTTCCAAATCTCTCAGATAAATCTATAGCTCTCAGTGGCAACTTTGAAGGTGTTCAATCATCTTTCCTTGAACACTAAATGAAATGCCTTGAGTTTATGTTTAATCTTTTGCTATGCTATCATGACATCTATCTTAAATATATTGTCCTCAGGTGACTGTCAATTAAATATAGTTTGCATTTATCATAATAAGAAAGAGGTTATCCACTTAAAAAATGTAACTAACTCTTTTTCTCTTTTTTTAATTTATGGCCACAGACAGATTTTTCAGGAGGATGGAGGGGGTAAAATAATTATGTGAGTCTGCTTAATGTCTTCCTGTAAAGGTGTTTAAAAATGGTTTAGTAAATTCTAATATCTATTTATTTGGTCTATTTATAATAAAGCCCATTAGAATCTCCCTCAAAAATATTTGGATTGAGTGAAATTAACTTCTCACAGGCACAAAAAAAGCAGCACTGGCTACTAATTTAGGTGTAGGGTCTGAAACTGAGTGCCAAGTGTTCTTCTTCACTCCTTGTTCTTTAGCTGCTTGGCAATGTGGGAAAAGTAGCTGCCTCTACAACTATAGCTGGAGTTACTTCTTAAATTTTGTAACACATGTCTGTATTCTGTCTGCAATCAGCATATTTGTAGTAGTAACACAATTGTTCTGCTGCCTGGAGTATGTCCTTTCTTTGCTCTGTCAGGAGTGGAAACAATATTACAGTGATGAAGATAAGGGCTTTTTTCATGCAGAAATGAACTGTCATCATATTCTCATAAAGGGAATATATCTCTTTTACTGCACATCTTTTTATCATTCACTAAAATAAATGTTAAAAAATACACTATGCAAAATATCTCCAAACGACACACAAAAATCAAAAACTCCTTATTCTGTTAGGCATTAAAAACATCTATTCATTACTGATACTAGTTTTATGGCATTTTATAATTTTCTCTATTTCTGAAGCCTCACCTGTGTTCAACAAAAAATATCTTCCCATTTCTGTCCTGCAGAGAAAATCTTATGGTCTGTCTCTTTCTGCTCTATAGGCAGCGTCCTAATCTGAAAGATATAATCTGAGTAAAATTCAGAGGAGCTGTTTTTTAGTTTGAATTTGACTTTGAAGTTTGCTGCTTTTGTTTCAGGCTCGGAGAAAGAATATTTGTGTCTGAAAGTTTGTCTTCCCATTATTTGTTAACTTTTCCCTTCCAGTCTTGACTACATTAGACATTAGCATATCACAGCTACTGCAATACTACTACTGTCAAAAGAAGACAATAACTGAAGACTGATTTAAAAAATAAAGGTGCCCTTGCATGTCCCTAGATTTGAATTGTTTATCATTCCTTTGGATAAAACCATCAGGTTTTTGGTTCTATCTAATTCACTCCTGGCCGTATACTTTTCTTTCTGATATTCCTGTAGTCTCCCAAGACTTTTTCTGATTTTAAGAAAGCAGTTTGTTGGCCAGATAAAACAAGGCCACAACTACACTTAGCTAAATCAAGGCCTCTTTATGATTTTGCAAATTCTTTCCCAGGGGTTTTCACTTTAAAATTCCTCTCAGTTTATAAAACAATCCCTAATTGCTCTTTAGCATCCAGTTAAGTTTAATGCTTTGTATATTTTGTATTCAAACAAAAAAGTTTTGTTGATCATTTATGCTAGTTATGAAGCTCTGCTTTTTCCTTTCTTCCTTATTCCCAAATGTGAGGTGAATGCAACCAAGGGAAATTATTCTATCACAAGCAGTAAAGCCAGTGGTTATTAAATAACCTATCATTTGCATTGGCTTTTTTGCACTTTTAATGAAAAGCATGATAAAAGAAGTGCATAGGAGCCCACAATAAATGTTTTAGGGTAGTAGTTCTGCCTTGTAAATGTTTGCAAATCCCTGAGCTGGATTACAGAGAAACTACAGCATTTTTGCTATGGTGCCATGTTGGGTCTGGCAAATGTTCGCAATGTTTGAAAACAGTCATCAGTCACTAAAATTTCTTTCAGAATATGCTTTTGTTTATTAAAAAAAGATAAAAATCCATCCTCTTTGTCCAGTAACTGTCCTTCCTCCCAGCAACAAAAAAGCATTGCTATATTTTTTGAGTAAACTAAAGTAATATATAGAGACACATACAATGGATAACAGATATTTGGAATGTCAGGTTTAAGTCCTTTGAGCCTGCAAAATCTAGGCAGGAAAGGAGCCAGTGCTTCCAAACTTTTTAAATATGTCATCATATTTGTGAAGGACTGGTTTTGCACCAGGGAGACTAGCAGTAGAATTTAAAAGACTCAATCCAGGAAGGATAACAAAGGATGATTTGAAGGACTGCATTTATAGTAAACATAGTGCTGTTAAATCAGTATGTGCCAATGAACAGTATGAGATCACCAGCTCTCTAACACTTTGATCCAGCACCCCCACCATGTTAATCTGATGGAACACATGCTCTTAAAACCAGACAATGTGCCACAAACTGACAAAAAAAAAAAAAAATCGATAAAGTGGGTAAAATTTGACATTCATTTGGCAGATAACAACTCCTGATGTTCATCTGTCTGCATTCAAAGAGCTGGCCTGCTTGCAGTTCATCAGCATTGCTTTTGTTCAGGGACTACCTTATGAATGACTGCCTGTGAAGTTCCAGGTGAGTGCCTTCTTCCATTTCTTTTTACAAGGGAAAGGAGATACTCAAACTCACAAGGGATGAAAAGTAATTGGAAAATAACCCCCCTCCTGAAACATTCCTACAGCTGTTTTAACCCAGAGTACATTTGGATAGTGCTCTACACCACATTCAGCTTACTTAATGTTTATGTGACTTTTTTTTTATTCTCTGCTTCTTTTTGCTTTTCTGCTTTCCACAAAGTGGAAATCCATTAACTCTTCTACACTAAAGAAACATACACAGCATAAAGAATAAGAAAGTGAGAAGATTCTCCAGGCTGACTTGCTGTCTGGCTAGCAAGGACTGAGACAGGGACAACACCCTGGGAAACTGATATGAGCCATAACTCATCAGAAAATACATAAAAGAAAATCATAAAATAATTAAGGTTGGAAAAGCTTTCAAGATCATTGAATACAACCTTTGACTAAATACCATTATTCCCACAAAGCCATATCACCAAGTGCCACATCTACTCATTTTCGAACACTTCCAGGCATGGTGACTCCACCACTTCTTAGGCTTAACCACTCTTTCACTGAAGAAATTTTTCAAAATATCCAGCCTGAACCTCCCTTGGTGCAACTTAAGGACATTTTCCCTTGTTCTGTTGCTGGTTGCCTGTGAGAAGAGACCAAGCCCCAGCTTCCTACAACCTCCTTTCAGGCAGTTGTAGAGAGAGAGAGAAGATCTCCCCTGACCCTCCTTCTGTCCAGCTCCTTCAGCCTCTTGTCTGAGGACTTACGTTCCAGACCCTTCATCTGCTCTGTTGTCCTTCTCTGGATGCACTCCAGCACGTCAATGTCTTTCCTGTAGTGAGAGGCCCAGAACCTGAGATACTCAAGGTGTGGCCTCACCAGTGCCAAGTATAGGGGAATGATCACTTCCCTGCTCCTGTTGGCCACACTATTGCTGATAGAGGCCAGGATGCTGATGGCCTTCTTGGCCACCTGGGCACACACTGGCTCATGTTGAGCCACTGTCATCCAGCAGCCCCAGGTCCGTTCCCGCTGGGCAGCTTCCCAACAGCCATTCTTCCTCCAGCTTGTCCTGCTGCCTGGGGTTGTTGTGATCCAAGTGAAGGACCTGGCAATTCACCGTATTGAACCTCATACCATTGGCTTCAGCCCATTGATCCAGTCTGTCCAGATCCTTCTGTAGAGCCTTCCTGCCCTCCAGCAGATCAACTTGGTGTTATCTGTATGTATGACCAAGCAATAAATATACAGATATCAGGAGTAACTTCCTGAATGCAATGGTTTATCTACATGGAGACTGGTATGCATTTCAGTTTGTTGTAAAGCCACTGCATTTTAAGGTATTGCTTAAACCACAGCATTGATAACTTCCTTGATTTTGAAAATGGGCGGATCTGTTATTCTGGACCTCATCTGATAATATTAAACTGTCCATAAAAAGGGCTTCCCTATTGAAGTTGAAGCTATCTATTTATTACTATTTCCCATGGAAAATGTCACTGACAACAGATGTATTCCTTCAATGTACTTCTATAAAGTGGCTGGTGTTACAAAATTGTTTTTCCAAAGAGAAAAAGGACTGTTGTTCTTTGACTTTCTTAAGTCTTGCTTGGTGGTTTTTAATACATGGTCACGGTAAGACCCTTTGCTTTATGCCACCAATATATTTTCAAAATTCGGTCAGTATGTCTTTATGTTTTTCACTTTCCTTTCAAAGTTAGATGCTGTGAACAGCTCAGGTCTTACAATTTCAAGGTTGCAGCCCTTAAAATTTACCCTCCTCAAAAAGTGTCTAGCCAAGTGTCAGAGATCTAGATTTAAAAGTAAACAGATTTGACAGAACAATTTAACTTCTATTCTTAGGTATTCCTCCTGTAATAATACAAGGATGACATAAGGAGATGCCAGAATCCATTATTCATTTCCTCCCCTGACATAATTTAGCTACCTAATAGAGGACTGGTTTATTGCTCAAAAAAATCTGCTATTTATTAATATACTTTTACTGTTAATCTGGTGTTTATTAAACTGGTTCTCTGTCATTTTTCACTTTACCCCTAGAGTTTCTTTTAATTATTTGCTAATTCCAGATGCACTTTTTTTGATGGGTGGATCCCTTATAAATATGAAGTCTCTTCAAACTTTGTGGTGAGAAGAGACTGAGGAGGAGAAATAAGATAATTGTGTGATTTTGTACTGAGTCCCCATAAACAGTTTATCCATGAATCCATAGAAAACAGGGATTTACTCTCTGATATTGAGAAACTAGTTAAAGTTGTTTTTTTTTCATGTCCATGTTCATGCCTGAGAATTAACTGCACTCATAATTAATCTTTTCCAGGTACATGCATGCTATCAAATTGTTGTCTCTACACAATGCACACTTGGTTCTCCTAGCAGTCTGCATTGAACATATTTCTTCAGTCTTTTATCGCTTTAGTTGCCCTCATTGGTTTCTTTCTGATTTATTTCATATTTTGGGCCGAAGCCAGTGCTTTTCCACCAGCACCAGCTTAACTTACAAAATAAATCTTGGCATAACACAAACGAAGGTAATGGCAGCACCAGAGTGGTGTGTACAAATGCAGACCTGGCCTCACAGAGTTGATGTAAAATAGTGCTTCTATTGCTCCCTTGATTCCTCACTGGGTAATGCTACTGTTTATGCAATTCAAAACAGCAATCACCTCTTTTTGCAGCAGTAGCTTCACACTTCATGCTTGTCTGGAGTTAATGGGCTCAGGCTGTACTGGGATTTCTTGATTAAGCTTTGGTATGGTGAACCACTTCAGGTGTACTATGTTTGTTCACAGCCCCAGCCTGCACAACAGAGCTTCTTTCTTTCCCCAGCAAAGCACCTTGAGCATATGGTTGTTTTTTTTTTCCTAGCGTTTGCTGCAGTTTAGCTGCCTCCTTGGCAGTTTAACTGCTCATCTTAGCATGTCTTAGGCTATTTAGGCCAAACAGCCCAATCTGGTGGTCCCCAGTTATATATTTAAAGCATTAACCAAGCACTAAACAAGTAGACTAACTTTTATTTGATTTTTTTTCCTCCTCAGTTTATTTAAAATCAGTAGGATTCCTGAGTGCTTGAGAAGTCTGAGCATCACATCACTTTTGGGGCGCATAAAGTTTAAGACTGAAGTGTTGATATTGGCAGAAAGTGGGATTTAGGAAAAGTAAGTTCCTCAGCTGCATGTCCCAGCAAGGGCAGTGGGAAAAGAGAACCTGAATGAAGCTAAAAACAGGGTAAATACATTCCTGTTTGTTTACCATATGTTACACCACACTCAGTCAAGGTAGATGGAGAAAGGGCTACCACAGCTCAGCTACTTCTGAACACCAAGTAGAACTTAAACTTTAGAAAAATTTCAATTATTACTGTTTTCCTGGTGTACTGGAGAAGAAAAAAGGTGTTAATTGCTTCCTCAGTTCGACTGATTATACTTCTGTTATGTAACACATAAAGTAAACACTTAATTCCTAAAATTAGGATTATGTCTAGAAGAATGACTCCTGAAAGAGCTTGCAGAGGTAGCTAATTCAAAGACACCATTCTAAAGTGGCAAGGCTGTCAGCATGAATTTCAGCAGCAGAAATATGCTGACATAGTTATTCCTTACATGATGTATTAATCATTGCTATATCGAATGTAATTAACTGTCTGAATTGTAGTTTTTTGTCACAATTGCCCATATTTATATATTTATATATATTTATATATACCTATACATAAATCTATTTATATATTTATATGTATATAAATAAACATATATATATGTGCATATATATACTTGACATGTAGCATGCACACAGCGAAAACTGGTTTGTTTATATGTGTGGTCTGTGTGTAAAATCTTGCTTTTTTATCTTGATGGAATATAAGCAAGGTTCCACCACCTTAAACATTTTGTCTGGAAATTTAAATGGATGTTCCCCAAGGTCTGTCTTTCCTTTGAAACAAATTTCCAGTCTAAACTGGATCTCCTATGAGTGTCACCTCTTGGTGGCAATTTTTCATGGATGGAATGTTCCTAAGCTACAACTCCCATGCAGTTTAACAGAGCAGAAATCTTAATTTTCTTGAAACACCCAAGTGTTTTCCATCTTCCAGGTACTGCTCATAAAAATATAGTTTTTTGTAAATGAAATGCAGGTCTTGGATAGAAGATAACTCATGAGAGCCATAGACTAAGTTTTCAGTTACAGAATGTGCTTTTCTAGCATAATGTACCTTACAATCCATGGTCACTTTTTAAGCAAGTAATTAAACACTACTGTGAAGTATGTAAGAAAAATTATACCCATTTAACAGACGTCTGAATGGAAACAAAACAAAGCAATAGCTGAAGTCCCCAGGAGAGCCAGAACACTGCATTTGTTTCCAACTCATGTATCTTAGCCTCTTTCATAGCATTGCATATTCTCTTCCAACTGCAATTTTCAAAATTATTTCTCAGTAGATCCACTTTCTTTGAACTACAGCATTTGAGAAGATGTTTTAGTTCATCCTCATCACCTCAACAAGCAAATGGTCGTTGTCCTTGGAGACTGTTCCTCTGAAATTGAAGTTTTTGCCTTGGACAGTGATCTCAGGAACATGCTGGTGGCCCTGTAAAAGAGCCCGAAGCATTCAGCATTGTTGCATTGATAAAACAAGTTGGCTACTCAGGACTGGTGAAGAAGAAGCCTTCGCAAAATAGTTTCTGGTGGTAACTAACTGTTCTGTTAAGCAAAATGCCTTGTCACTAAACATTTGTTGTGTCTTATTTTGGTCATGGCTCAAATATTTTATAATGAAGTAGCCTGCCTTTAAAGAAGAATCAACCTGGATTTTTTTCTTTCATATTTATTTACCCTGTATTTTATAATACAATTCGACTATAAGCATCTGAAAATGTCTTTACTTCTGCTGATAAAGCCTTTTTTTTTTTTTTTGTGATTTTGTGGGACAGCTATTTTAATATAACAATTACTGTTAGAGGCTTATTTACCAAAAAAAAAAAAAAAAGCATCATTAATGGTTAGAGCTTTGAACTAGAAGCTGTTCTTATTTGCATTACTGTAACACTCTCAGGTCTCTTAAGAGATCTTGCACTTGCCTTTGTATTACACTAAGATATTACAGACAAACAGTAAGAGGCTATTTACCATTCCTATCCCTGAAGAGCCCTCAACCTTCTTGTTAGTTGCCTGACTTGTATGCTCATTACTTTTTCTTCTTTCCCTCTCATCCATATTCAGTTTATTCTTCTTTCTATTTTGCTATTTTTACTCATAGGATTCATCCCTACCATGGAAGTGTTTGAAAACAGCAGTTATATTATTCTGGCACTGTACAAATACCACAGTGCCAACCTGAAATACTTACAGTTCAAGATATAGGCTTGCTTCTGGGGTGGGTTTATTTAAAGGGGGAATTGTGCCTGAATATGAATATAAATGGAGCTAGGCTAGTTTTATGTTAGTTTCACTGTGAAAACAAACTTTCTTACTCAATTCTACATCTCTATTTACTTTCTGTTTATAGCCATGTAATTCCATACACTTTGACAAAATGAATTATGTCTCATGCTAGCATTAACAATAAAAGGAATAAATGCAAACAACACATTATACAGGTAAACATTACAGGACACGGCCATTAGAGGATATACTGGAATGCAAATTGTATGCTTCAGATGCTGAAAAACATTGTAATGTGCTTGCATTTGGTTATTTTTATTCCCCTCGATTTACTCCAAAGTACCCAAGATGCTTGGTGGGTCTGTTACTCAGAGATAGATTACACGATGCAATTACTTTAGTAGAAGGAAGCACTTGCCTCAAACTGTACGGAAGTCAATTTTATGCAGTTCAATTTGGATTTCCAAACAGTCTCCTGCATGGAGAACATAAACACCCTCCCTCTTGTCTCGGTGGAGACAGTAAAATGAGGCTCCTAATTCACACTGGGTGGTAGGAGGCGTGCTGGAACAGGGACCCACTGCTGCAGTCTGTGCAAGAGGAGGGAGTCCCAGGAACCTGGGAAAATGGTACAAAGCTGTTACAGTTAGTACTGTGAGTTTTGTAATGGCTCTACTGATAATTGTAACATTGGCCAATAAAAGCTGGCTTTGGTTTTGTCCCCTTATTTCCAGATTTTGACTTTATTTTGCTCTTTTTCTTTTATTATTCTTCCCCCTACTCTAGCTTGGAGTTTTCTGTCTTTGATTGTTTGTTTTGTTTTGTTTTGCTTTGCTTTGTTTTGTTTTGTTTTTATGGTCCTCATCAAGCAGCTGTTCCTAGTGTGGGCACCTGATCACTGCTGCTTTTCATTTGCCATTGTCCCTTCAGGACTTTCATGTCATCAACACCTGTTTCTTAATCTTTTGAGTGGCTGCTGAAAGGCACATTAACCAGATCCTTCGGTGTCATCCACAGAAATTACCTATTGCTAAGGTAAACAAAGACTAAGACTCCAACTCTATTATCTTCCTTTTTGCCTTTCTTTTCTGGTTTTGGGGTTTGCTTTTCTTCCCCCAGCTTGTTTCATCATAGGAGGGCAAAACACCTGGTTCTTTTCTTTTAGATCACCTGTCAGTTCTTATTAAGAGTGTCCTCCCTTGCCAACCCACTAGCCACTCACCCACCAGCAAGTCAACAGCATTCTTAGTACCTGCTTTTATACTGAGTACGTGAAAAAAAAGTCTGCTCATGAAACAACTGTAAGTTTAATTTTTTGGCCTCTATTTTTTTTTTCTTTGCTGAAATTAAGAGAAATGGACCCTTCCTCTGATTTTGCCAGTAGTTACAGCCTGCAGTTCTACCTCAAATTGCATTCTAGCTGATGAGCTGGATTTAAGTCTTATAGTTAACACTGCATTGGTCACTGCTCTAGTCCTCCTGTGAAGTGTCATTTCAGTACATGTAAGAAATTCATAACTAATCCTATTGTTGGGATGTTTTTTATGCTATATAGAAAATATGCTTATTAGATGGGAGTCATGTTCCAATAAGTTTGTTTTGGCAGAGCTTGTCTTGGTGGGCAGCAAGGAGGACTGAGTTTATATATATATGTATATATGTGTGTATATATATATAATATATATATATATTTTTAAAGCTTTGATAAGGTGTTTAAAAAACCTTATGGAAAACAATACTTAATCTAAATCCCTCTATTTTTAGTAGGCAGAAAATGCAATTAACCATCTTTCCCTGGAGTAGTAATATAGCGGGCTCCAGCAGGTGTGTTACTATTGCAATATCAAAATAAAAAGTCTAGTCAGCCTTTCACTATAAAAATAAGTGAAATGCAGAGCAGATGCTGTAATAACCATTAATTTACATTCACCAACTATATTTGTTGTAAAAGTAGATGAGGACACTGGAAAAACAAGTTATTTTTGGCACTTCCTGGCAAAATCACAAGAAAACTACTGTAATGTGTTTAGCAGAGCAATGAATACATATTGGCCAAATTTATCTCTGTTACAACCCTGCAGAAATGTAAAATGAATTTAGTTCTAAATTTTACTTTGTGAAAGAAAGGATAAAATTAAAGGAGTTTATTGAACATCACCAGAAATCTTCCAGATCTGATACTGAACCAACTTTGAAAAACTTCACAAGGAACCTAAAATTATATGCAGATTTTACCTAAATTTTACTGTTCAGAATTTACGCTTGTAACTTTCTATTAGAAACAGATTTTAATGAGCTGTGTAATAAACTATATCCAGAGAAACTCAAAAAGAAAGTAGTATTTCTTGGATGCTGGTTTCTGTAAGACTTCTGTGCTTAGAACTGGAGTCTTTGTACTGATTTTACCATGCAGTTGGTCCCTGCAGAACCATAAGCAGATGCTAGCACATCTGGACTACTGAGTGAAAGGGTCAATAGTATCTTAAGTTCTACAGTAGGTTTCATATGAGGATGCTCAAGTGCTGTATATACAATCAAATGAACTTTGCCGTAGGCCAATTTATGCTATTTATTTATTTTTAGAGGTGAAAACAAAAAGCTGAACCAGCCTTGCCAGTTTACTAAAGAGGCTGAAAGTCCTCCCTACAAAGCATACTGTTCAAATACTGAAATAATTTGCCCTTAAACTCATAGTATTTGTGTCACTTCTGTCTGTTGTGTAATATTTGACACCCCTTTCTACTAATGGCAAAGGATAAGAAGCAGTGAAATAATTTCAAAATTATCCTTTACTTCATTTTCCATGAGATACTGTTATTAAACCTGAGTTTTGGCTTCTCTGCAAACTTGTCTTTTCGTATTGAAACTACAGTCTAACAGATTGTGGTTCTATCACATCAAGACATAAGCCTTTTTCTCTCTAATTGTTATTCATGCAAGTGGGTACTTATGATATTTTGTCTATATTTTACTGTTTTTCAATTCAGATTTTTTAAGCCCTATTATAAATCTGCCCCAATTTTGAATAGAAAATGGATTAATGTCTTTTACTGGTGACTTGCTGGACCTGTGATCCACGTTAGTGTGAATTGTTTCAGGCTGGCTATGAAGTCAAACTTTCAGGCTTTCCAGCAAAGGAAAAAAAGCCACATATTACATAAATTATCAGAGGTTCATTTTAGTAGAAAAATCTGCAGAGGGTTTTGTTTTGTCCCTCTGATTTTTCAATGAAAACAACTGAGAAAATTCACTTCAGATTTGCTGGTAAGTTTGGTTCAAGGTGGGCATTTTTCAGAGAGTAAAAAACACACTTGAAGTCTTTTTTCCAGCTGGAAGTGTAATCATTGGGCTGCATCCTTATTTTTAGTGAAAGAGCTAGTGCGTGAGAATTTCATGCTGAGCAAGTTTGAGCAAGGTGAGATAACTGGTCAGAGAGTGACTTTCAGTGAATCTCCCCCATCAATCACATAAAGGTTGAGGGGGGGAGGAGAGAAAAAGAGGGGGATTCTCAAATGAAATGAGGAGAGGTATGACGGTTTGAGATGCTTTGGGAAAGAAAGACACCTTATGATAAAGACAGGGCAATAAAGGGACAGGATGGCATCTATGCATGTGTCACTTTTCAGTGGTCCTCTGTACGGCTCTGGCTTTGACCCTGACACAGGGATATTCACACAACATGACTGTGGTGATTTTACATTGCCAGCTGCTTTCCCTGGACTCCCTCCATCGTCAGTGGAAAGCAAATATTTCTCTGAAGGATAATTCAGAAAAGGAGCCTAATTTAGTTGAGCAAAATTGGTCTTTAGAGAATATCTACTTTTCTCCATTGCCTATTGAGAGCATCTAAATCTGTGTTTAAGTATAAATGATGTGATTATTTTCTCCTTTCCTCAGCAGTTCTGCTCTGACTTTAAAAGTCCCAAGTAACTGGACCATGTGATGTATCTTCTAGAGATCTACCAGTGATCAGATACACACAAGGGAATGCATTTCAGATACCAGACTTGAAGGGCCTAAATTCTTAGACCAAATGCATTTAAGAGACATGAAATCCAAATGCTGAATCTCCATTAACCAACTGGCAATGGACTTATAAGGAGGATATGGTCACAGGGGCTTTTAGCAAAGTATAGGATTGATCTTGATCAGCTATACAGGGTAGAGAAAACACAGATCACATTCTGGGCAAGTATTTTATATCTGAAATCCTATCTGGAAAGGAAGCTTAACATTATTTGCATTGAGCACACCACCACAGAATGGTGTTTTCAAGAAAATGTCAAATCAACAGAAGTTATGTCTACCTCAACAGGTAATACAGTGTAAAGCAAGTAGATGTGGGATAGAAGAGTTGATGCTGAGCATTTTGAACCCACTGTGCTTGGCTCACAGTGTGAGTTTGCGGGGGGGGGGAAAGGGGGTTGTTCTTTGGATTAGTTTTAGTGCATCAGTTACCTTGAATGGATGCACATACACACACACAAGCTACACACAGCAATAGAGAATGTATTTTCTATTTTTGTCATTATTATTTTTATGGTACATTTTCGTCCCTTTTGCCTTTAATTTTTTTTACATGTCTCATTTATTCTTCCTCACTTCAATTATTTTTATCATTCATCTGAGGTTAGTAGGACTTGGGAGAAAAACTCATGTAGCCACATAGACTCCACTACCCACAGGCCAACTGAACATTTCCATCTTGATATGTCCAGTGTCTCCAGACAGCATGAATTGTGAAAGAAACACCATGAAGCCAAAATGTTTGTAGTATGCAGTCCCTCACATCCTGTATGTACAGCATGAGTGTCTCATGGCACATATGTGCTTTATGCTTCCCATTAATTTTGAGCATAGAAAAAATAAATTATCTTATGGTCCTGACAATATAACATATAAAAGCACAACAAATGCCACAAGCTCTACAAGAACTTGGCCAGGTTTTCAAGTGTGGGTAATTAAGGACCTGCCAAACTTATCTTTGGCACAATTCCAGCACTACTGTTCTCCTGCTGGCCTACTATTGCTATCCCCAGGAGATCCAGCCCTGGAGGAATAAACATCAGCAAATTCCATTCAGGCATTTGCCTGTGTCCCAAGATTCTCCATAGGGTGGTGAGGTTCATGTCTATATGTTTTTTAATACGAAGGGCAGGCAGGGATTGGTGACCATCAAGAGTATCTGAACAATGAAGCACAACCTGATTGTCAAGGAGGAGTAACCTGAAGTGCATATTTTTAAACCATGCATTTTACTTTAGAGCTGTTCTGTTCAGGTATGACGCATTTTAATTAGAGTTTGGAAAGAGTACCAACAGAAATGTGGATAGGAAAGGGAAGAATGGTTTATTTGCCTTGCCTTAGCAAAGAACTTCCTGGAGAAATGCACAGTCTCATTGCACTTGCAATGCCATTTATTAATATTGCAGCAGAGGATGGTACAACTGTAATAATTTGTGATTTCAATAATTTATATCAATACACAATTCATGAATTCTGTGTTTGCACATTTGGAGAATGCTACAGCTGAAGAGGATCTACTGAAAATGTAAGAGATGAGTGTTTCTAATTATATCTGTTTTCTTTTCAGTTCCCTGGAAGAACAAGACAGCTACAAAATGCAAAGATCCAAGTAATTACTGGCATTAAAACTGCTGCAAAATATATGAATGAATGTAGGTCATAAAAAAGAAAAAATTACCCATGAACCTGAGTGTTGAAAACTGTGTGTAAACATTGTATTTTTAGCTCTTGAGTCATCACAGAGCACAAACCCATCACTGTTCAAATTAAATCAGCAACTCACCTTTTTTTTTTTTTGATCTTGGTACATAAGTATGTGCGTTTATATATTTATGTCGTGTATGAAATATTCAAATCTCTCTCTCTGTCTCTCTGTCTCTCTCTCTCTGTGTCTTTAACAGACTCAGTTTCCAAAGCACAGTATATCAAAATGCCAACGCAAAACTTCCTAAGAACTCCCAGCAGTTTCTGGGCATGAGTTCTCCACTGTAGGTAAAATGAGGCAATCTGCTGTGATGACGAGTAAGCGTCAACTACCACTTCGTAAATCTGAGTCTTAGGTGTATAGTAGTTCTTAATATCTTTTGGGGATAATAATGTGGGTTTCAAGAGATTTTTTTTCTTCTGGGTTTTTGGTTTTGTTTGGGTTTTTTAAATTTGGGTTTTTTTGTTGGGTTTTTTTTGTGTGTGGTTGGTTTTTGGTTTTTATTAGTTTCAAAAATTTGGGATGCTGGGGTGTCTTCTGATGAAAGCCCAGTTCTGTGGGCATTTAGAGGTAGAACAAAGCTGCTGTAAATGATGAGAAAAACACACAAAATAAAATAACTAACTCTGTTGTTAGGCTGTCAGTTCATGGAGCCAATTATGCCTAGCAAGCAAATAACTGTATAGGAAACCAAGGCAGATTCTCCTCTAATGGCAGACCAGTTATATTTGAAAAGACAATGTGTCATCTGTCATGCTCAATGGCATGAGACCTTTCTTTTCTGGACATAAAATGTAATCATTGCCAGAGGTTGGAGCTTGGGCTTGGCTCTTTTATTTATTTATGTTATTTGTCATGAAAAAATGACAAATCAAGGGAAACATCTTCAGAAGAAAACTGATGACCAGATCAGAAACAATAGTTGAAAACAGATGAGGAGATTAGAGTGGTTTAGATTTCTTTTGAAGAATGATCAGCTTACATTTTTTTCTAGCTGTCAAAATTATTGATAGTTTAATTTGTAAGTCTTTTTGTGCCAACCTAATTTTCATTGATGACATAAAAACTTTATGACTCAAAAATTAGATTTCATTTTTATAGGTGATTTCAAAGAGAATTTAAAAATAAAACTTCAAAATTCCTGTTCAACTGAATAATTCCTGCCTCAACTTTACTGTTTATAGTCATGTGTTTGCATAGACATTAGAACCAATTTTAACACAATCAGAGAATTCTGGCTGCTGTCATTTGAAAATAGCCTATTGCCACAATTACTCTTAGGAGTAGTAAAGGTGATAGTCATAAAAACCCACTACCATGCATATTTTGCAGTCACCACAAATGGTAGTGCAACAGCAGATCAGAAATTTTCAGAAAGTTTTCATACTGGTGTAGATTGAACATGTGGTGCTTCATGAGAAATGGAAATATCTGCTGAATGTGCTTTCAGTTTTCCTTTAAATATAACGAAGAAAAAGCCCCAAGAATTATTTTTTGTTTGGGTATGAAAAGTGTCATTCAGAAACATGGCAACAATTAATTATTCTAACTTTACATATATGTTTTTAATCCAAAAAGCTAAACTTTTCAACTCAGTCATCACAGAATAAGAATCTGAATAACTAAAGGATCATCTTCTTGTAGAGAAAAAAAATTGACAGTTGTAATTTTTTGTTTGGCACAGCTCTAAAAAAAAAAAAAAGCAAAAAAAATTCTGGTAGTATGTGTTGTTGAGAGTCCTGTTTTATCTAAATTACAAAGACTTAAACAAAGACATTCTAGTAATGTTCTTATCCATATTAGCTGTGCTCTCATGATTAATCATGTCAACAGAAACCTGTGTAATCCATAGCTGCCTGTCTTATTTATCTGTCTATTGGGCTATCAAATGTTTCCATTTCATTAAGTGCTTGCTCTCTACTGAGAAGGTACTTAATATTTTGCATTGCTGTGGGCTTTTTCCAGGACTCCATGCTCCAAAGACTAGTAGCCCCATTTAGTTTCTGCTGTTTCCCAGGCAATGCTCTCTGTCAGCTGCTCTCAAATTCCCACATCAGGGCCTTTTCACTTGTGAAGACAAATTTTTGATTAGAAGGCCTTCATCAGAGGGCTATACTCTTTTCAGTACATATGTTATTTGTAGGAGCTCTATAAATAAGGCAAGATGTTTTCTGGAAATCTAAATGTCCCCTTTCTCCCTGTTGCACCTAGAATGTGCCAACTAACTGGCATCATGATGATGTCCCTGCTTCAGGGGAAAGCCTTCTGTCTTGAAAGAAAGAAGGTTTCTGAGGACAATTCAGTGTATTTTTCTTTAGGGTCTGGTACTTCCTGGAGGCAAGTTCCCAATCTAAGCCCTGTGTAGTCAGGGGAAAGAGGTATTTCCAGGGGGCAGATCTGAGTCACATCTAGGCTTCCTTGTCCTCTGGAAATGCCTCTATGTTTCTCCTGACTGTAGTAGGAGTCTAAGATGATAAAAGCTACAGGAGAGACACAGAGAAGTGGAGCAACCAAAAGGGTTTAGTTTGGCAGGAGAGCTGCCAGAGGATGCAGAAGCCTCTGATCAGACTTGTCACGAAGTGAAGGGCAGCAAAGTTGTTCTGACTGTTAAAGAACAGGAAAGGAGAGGAATACACAGTTGGAAATTACTTTTAAAAACATTGCTGAACATTAAAAAGTGTGACTTGAAGAACAGAACAGATTGGACAAATGCATCCTATGTTCCTACTCTTCATTCTTCCAGGTCAAAAATTATCGATCACTAATTTTTGTGCAATTTCCTGGTAGCTGACATTTTCAGAAGAGAAAAATGACAGTTTTTAAGGAAGGAAAAGGGGAGTAGCAAATTAAGAAGTTAAAAACATGACAGGTTCCAAGAGATATGGAAAGTGAGCAGTGGTACAGGAAGATTTGAAAGAGCAGAGGAGAATTGCGATCAAATTAATTTGATCAAATGTGATGAAGTTAATTAGTTTTTCAAACATGAATATGCATAGGATGCATGGTTTGTGTGTGCACACAAGAAGGATAAAATCAAGGAAAATAAAGACTCTTACATCCCAAGGCTGTATTAGTTGTACATAAACCGTTCTCAGTGAGATAACTTGTTCTTGAAAACTCTCACTGATGAAGGACCCCCAGTCTTGCCTGGAAGTGTATTATGCTGTTTACCCACTATTTGTTCTCTTAACAGCTACTATAAATCTTACTTGCTGTAGTTTAACTTCATTCATGTCCTAGTCATTGTGGAGAAGGAGAAGCAGGACATGCTTTTCCTCTGTTCTACAGCCTGCTACATATTTTAACAGCTATGGTGTTAATTCTTTTGTCGTTACAACCCCCTCTTGTCCAGATATATTTCCTAGGCTTCTGTTATGCCCAGCTGTTTTCCATCTTTATTAGCAAACGTGCTCAAAACTGCCCAAAAACCTCCACTCAAGAACATCTATCTCAGTTTCTAAGTGATCTGAAAATATGTCCCTATGCTGACAGGCAGTACTTTAATTTGCATGTCTTCTTATTTGTAATAGGAGACCACTATTAATTCACATCTTTAAAATCTACTTTAATACCTATTTTTCCCCATGGTTAAGCACATAAGGTGCTGTCTTATGGGTGAAATTTGACTGTTCCTGGAAAACTGTATCGTATATTTCTTGTCATGTAATTGCCTCAAGTGCTTTTTATTTTATTTTATTTTATTTCTGGTCCCAATCTCTCAGTGTCTGGCAGTTATATGCACCCTGAGCTCATCAGACAATATAACAAACTTATTCTCCATTTCATCATTCTTGGAACTTGGGCAAACACTGAAAGGGCGGAGAAGAAAACCCTATAAC
Source organism: Toxostoma redivivum (assembly GCA_013397375.1). NCBI lineage: Eukaryota > Metazoa > Chordata > Aves > Passeriformes > Mimidae > Toxostoma > Toxostoma redivivum. The sequence continues at coordinate 33,519 of VXBI01006135.1, forward strand.
ATCCCTTGGTATATCCACATCAATAGCCAGTCACTGAAATAGCCAGTTTCTCTCTGACTATCCTTTTCCAAATACTCTTGTGACCACCTTTGAGTACTTTCATCAGGAAGCAATGATGCATTCAGATATCTTTTTCCAGGATGCCCAGTTCATCCTCAGCCCTCATTTTTGGCTGCACTTCATAATGAACATTGATATTTATACAGCTGCCTTCTATCTTCCTGGCTGGCAAATAAGGGCCTGATTATTTCCAACAACTTTTGTAATTACCCTTGAAGAAGTAAATTGCTATCTATTATGTACAGTCCATCTGTCATTATGATAACTGTCCCTCTCTTCATAATATTTTCATGTTGGCTTTAACTGGCAAGCTTTTGTAGACTGGCGAAGATTTCATGAACTGTGTTGTTTATGCTGTGAGGAACAAAGAACAAATTTCTAACATAGGAAGACAACACTAATCAGTATAGCTGCTACTCACTATAAAGGTGCCTCTTATAATATGCTCTGGGTCTATGGTTTGTTTGGATTCTAAAAATCTCTTTACTCATGCATTGCATGAAGGAAAACTGGATTTTCTAGCATGTGTTTTTCTATACAGCTACCTTTATTTGTATGAAAAAGTAGTAGAGAGCTCTCATAAGGCAACTTCATACTCTTTCCTGTGCAAACCCTGTGTACCTTTGGAGTGCCTCATTTCAGATTGCTGGGAGAAGTAAAGTTTTCCGCTTGTTATGTTAGCCGGCACATTGTGTTTGCTCCCAGCTTGGAATAAAATTAATTCTCTAAGGAAATATACTGCAAAAATTTTATTGAGAACAGTTTAGAAGAAAAATGCTGGGAAATGTATTAAAGCATAAATCTTTTGATAGCACATTATAAGAAAGATCTGTTATTCAAGAAGCCCAGATTTAAAATCTTGAGCTGGTTTGAAGGGTAGATTTTGACGAAATAATGTTCACATATATGCAGCATGGAACATCATCACTAATATAATTAGAGGCCTTTTTTCTCCATAGACTAGTCAGAACAAAACAAATCCTTACAGAATGTAACACCTTTAAATTTGTTTCTTCAATGTGTTAATTAAGCTTTCTTAAATTCTTGGGATGTTCTTTGGCTTTTGTTTTGGTTGGATCTTTGCCTTTTTTTGTGTTTGGCGGGGGAGGGGTGGAATTTAGGTGGGAGGGAGAGGTCTGTTGTTTTGCTGTGATTGATCTTAATTTTTCATGGTTTGGTCTTAATTGTTTGAAACAGGGGTAGGAAGCTTTGCCCAGAATTGTTATGTGGCTTTAGATGAGAAATATGGCTTTAAGTGAGATATATAACTAAAAGAGCTCTGGTGTTGAGATTGTTAATATCTAGCTAAATCCATTGGAGCATTTTCATCTTCTGAAGTGGTAGCATTGTATTAATTTTCTTTTAAGTTTGCTGTAGCAATAGAAGCAATTAAAGTAGATTATTTTTTGAAGTATGGGAAGGCCTTCATTTTAGAGAGCATTTAAGCATTGCTTATTCAGCAAACCATAGTTTGCCATTTGCACCTATCTCCACTTAAACTCTGCAACAGAATTGACACTCTGCCTTGATGCATACTTGAGATTGAGGTGCTGACAGTGTTTCAGGACTACAAGGGAGCTCCTCATTCTAAATCAGGGATGAGAACTACAGAAAATCATAGTGAAAATACATGTTGAGACACCAGCTCTTTGATAACATACACGAGGAATTCTGACTGCTCTTAGGCAGTTCTACTGTCCCTTTTCCAAAATACAAAATTATTATTCCTCATAAATAGGGACTTTAAGTTCTAATAACTCTGCATGCATTTAAACTAATTTTTACCTGTTTTAGATTTAATTTGTTGATTTATTACTTTTTTTTTAAACTAATTTCAAACAGCAAAGTAACTCCGTATGTTGTTCCAGATGTGTCTTTCTTTTAGTGGTAAATATAATAGTGTATAGGGGTTTTATTGGTTTTTACAAGGTATTGGAATCTTTTGCATCTAGAGTATTCACTAGTTTGAAAGATCATTATTTTTTCAAGTTGGTGCTTAGCACAACTTTGAGTGTCACTGTTCTAGACAAGGAAGATGCATTTTGAAGAGAGGTAGTTGATTGGGAACTTGGTGGAACTTATTTAGATTGATTTGGATGAGGAAATTTGAGAGTTTTGAACAAATAGCAAATTGCCTTATATTTTCTCACTACCGCTATTCTCATGGTAACCAAAAATTCTGACTCATAATGCTGCTTTGAGGGCCTTACAGTTATTTTAAATCTACTACTTTCTACTACTACTTTCTGAGCTTTCTCATTTTCCTGCAAATGTTGCAGATTTACACAGCACTTTCTTGACTTCCTTTCCCTTCAAGCACTTCTCTGAATTTTTCTCAAAAGGATTCACTTTTCCAGACATGCCAATTGCCTCACCTTTTATTGCATCAGAATTTCCCTAGGTTTTGAAAACACTGGATAAGTAAGTTCTAAGTTTTTATGAGGGGAAAAAAAAGGAATTGGTTCATGGAAATATATACAGAAAGTTCTTTTTGAAGCTGAGTATTTGATTGTCCTCCTCCTTGGTGAGTAGAAGGGAGCTTTGGTGGTTGCTGACAAAGGAGGGGATGTAATACCAAGCATGAAGACCAGGCACAAAAGATTAACAGAGAGAAAACTAAGAATTGACAAGTTCTTTACTTATATCATATAGGTAGTTATACCAAAAGTTATTCTATGTAGAAACTTTAACAGATGTTTTCATCTTTTTTTTTTTTTTTCCTAAGCCATGCGAATCTTGTCTAAATCACATAACAACTGATCAATTCATTGGAGTATGGACAAGAAGCTGAGTCTCCAGTCTTGTAGGCAGCTTCAGTTACCGCATTACTCAGATCCTCTTCTGAATCAAACTTTGAGTGCAGGCTTAATTAAGGGGTCAAATTCTGTTTTGTTGCTGCTGGAAATTTAGGGTTGACTAAACTGAGCTTGTTTTAAATAGTCACTGAGGTTAGATTATGGTTTATGACCTGCTTACTATAGAACCAGGTTTTAAAAGATATTGGGAGGAGAATGAATTACTTTCCAATAGTCTTTGGCAGTGGCATTTGCATTTTTAAGTAAGCACTAATAAAATTCCACATTTAAGCCCACTTTTCATAACCATGTGGATACAAATTTCTGATGAGAAGCTGCTGTGGAAATGAATAATAAGTGGGAACTGGCAAAATTTGTCTTCATTTGAATAGTGCTATGGTCCAATTTACACAGCTTCAATAGTAGGAGACAAATGAACAGTGATGATCATTTATTCTCTCAGGAGCAGTGGTTGTCCAAAATAATCAGAGTATTGGCTATAAGCCAAGAAGAGGGAAAGAACAACACATGGTGTTTTGCGGATTTAGGTAGTAGTATAGCTTCTGACTGCAAAAAGATCTGAAGTGAATGGATGGGATGGAGAGTGGAGGAGGAAAAGATGTTCTAATACTGTCATTTGAGAAGACAAATAGCCAGGAGATCAGACTTCGTGGTGTATGCATCTTTAAAACACAAACAACAGTGTTCTGTCTTTTTTTTTTCTTTTCTTTTTTTCTTTTTCTTTTTT
>VXBI01006135.1:37149-49789 GCA_013397375.1 Toxostoma redivivum
TTTTTTTTTTTTTTTTTTTTTTTTTTTTTGTGCTCATGAGGATTAAACAGTACTTTCCAGCCTTTTCTCTTTTCTCCATATGATTAAAGCATCTGCCTTCCTGTACTATATGAGAGATCTGTCCACTGATCATGTCCTGGTCATCTCATTTCAAAGGCAGTGTTTAAAGCATGAAAGATTGGGTGAGGATATGAACTGCTTCAATCAATTGTATTTTGTTTTGTGGTTAACTGCCTCTTTCTCTTTCTAACCTGCCCATTCACTTTATATGAGGGCATCAATACTTGGAAGTGGTCTTGGAACTCCCACTAGGTAGGCAAAGAAATGTTTCATGATCTTGCAGTGCTGGTAGAGTTCCTGCTAGATGATACTGTTAGTGTCACTGCTCTACATATGTCCTGAATTTTCTTCTCAATCAGTCATCCAAAAGGAAAAGTAGTAATGTGCTGTCAGCTGGAAGGTAGGAAATGAGCACAATGAAATTTGAGCTCTTTGTGAAGGGCTGCAGTTCCATTGGATTGGCAGTTTTGTATCCATTTTTGTTGGTTGAGGTGGACTAATTTGGAGGTTTGATTTCTTTCTAACTACCAGGACCTTAGTGAAACAAGCATTAATTTATTATATAGTAATCCAGTACAAGAGTTACTGGTGCCCTATTATGACAGAGTTCTTTACTTACTGGATTTTACACACTGCAGCCCTCTGCGATCCATCATCAGAGGAAGGGGATTTCAATCATACAGATGATCTTAATTTTTGTAACCATTCTAGGAAAGGCTCTTGGCAACTTTTATCCAGCCTGAGGTGCTACACATTAAAATCTTGTGAACCCTTGAACTAATGAAGCCAGATTTCCTACTTCATTAAACTTACATTTTACTTCTCATTACTATTGTTCACTTTTCAAGTTTGTTGTATTTGTTATGTCCATCCCTCTACAGGAGTTGCAGATGAAGTTACTGAAGAGGAGCTGTGTTTGCAACAGAAAAAAAATTTAAAAAATAAATATTATGAACTACTTTCTTTGTTTTTAAAATCAAAGTCAGTTGTAACAAGAACAGATTTCCTGAACATCCCACCCATTGCACTGCAGAGATAATATGAATGACAGCCATTGTGATATCACCTTGGGGAACAGCTCCAAACAGCCAGTCTTTAATGGCTGTTTTATCTTCATACTGGCTGATTTATACATTAATCAATTATATATGGCATAAATTGTAGCCCAGTAAGAATTATTTGGGCTCTTTTAGGACAGGGAATATGACCTTTTGCAATCACTAGTAAAAGGCTACAGCTTTATGTCTACCTGACAGCACAGGTCTCAGGAATTAACTGGGTTTGCATTGGCCTAGGCTTGTTGCACCCGGCTTAATGCTTGCCAGCAGCGACCCAAGTTGATGGGCTTCTGCTGTGAACCTCATGGACAGCGAAGGACTGATAGAAGCCCTTGTCCCTGTGTACACAACAGCAGCCCTTTGCTTAAGTGAGCCTGTTTTGCAACTTTCAAACCTTGGCTGGAAGCTGATGGAGAGTGAGATTGGGATGAGAAAAATGAACAAAATTAGTCCCAAGAAGACCTGAGGCTGAACAGAAACAAAGCCCCACTATTAACATTTTCCCAGCAAGGACTTCAGAATACTACTGATGTGACTCCCCACCATCACTGTGAGATGAAGGAGACAGAAACAGTCAAGCTTAGGACTCAGAGGCATACTTAAACACTAAACAGGACTGGCATCAGTCCATTTCATACAAAAAATGTAACTACACTGTAAATGACATCATTGTATTGATGATATTGATGACATCATTGTGGACTATTGGACTGCTACAATAGTAACTAGAATAAAAATTTATTCTTAGCTCAAGCAACACTGTGTAAACTTTTGCTCGTAAGAAGACTTTGATACTAAAAAAATAACCCAAAAAAGTAAATTTGATGCACAGTATTTTGCTGAGCTAACATAGTTGGACTTGCCTTTTGTTCGGATTCTAACAAGCTGAAGCAAAACAAAGCTTAGTGCCTTGCTCTCTGATTAGCGGAAATGAGACCTTACCCATGCCATTACTCAAGGATAAATTGGTCTTTCCCTTTCTCTGACATTCCTGCTCAAAGCTTTTATTTATACTAGGTCTCTGCCCTTCAACCCCAAACTACATTTTCCATTAATTGGCTGAAATGCTAAAATACTCATTGTAATGATTGTAACTACTTAATAAATCTATTCTTCCATACTGCAAAGCTCAGAAAGCAAGTTGGTCCAGAAGTATTCTCTGGTGTCTTTAGCATGTGAGCCTCAATTTTCTTTTCTTCATCATATTTTTTTGTCATGAAACTGGAAGAAATCTGTTTCTCTCTCAACTGATGAAAACTCAGCTGCAAATTCAGAAGTTCCAAGGGATATCCAAATTCTCTTTTTCTTACCTTTCCCCATGATTTCATGTGTACAGATCCTCTTTACTTTCTGAAATTTTGAAAAGCATTTGTTCTTTGCAAAACAAACTAAAACATCATTTTAAGTGATCAAAAATAGCACTGAGGCTGTTTCTTGGTCTTGTATTCTATGAATAGAGTTACTGAATAACAACAGAGACTTTTAAAAATGTTTCCACATCATTCTCTTCATTTGATTTGCTATTGAGGCAACATATTATGCTCTGATGGCAAGCTTGTATTCCAGTATACAGGAGGCTTTTAAATTACCATAGGCACTGCAGACTGTTTTCTGCCTTCTGGTAGTGTATGTGTTATTTACAGTACTTGCTATATTAACTTCTTCCTCACATCTACCATGCCATGGTCAAACTAAATATTTTACAATACAGTATTGTAGTAAAATGTATTCCATAGTGAGAATAAAGTAAATAACCCAATATTAGATCTTTACTTTCTAGTTTCTACTGAACTGAGGGCTTTTTTGTTTTGTTTTGGTCATAAATCTCAGAGCATGGCTGTTGGAGTAAAATTCACCTCTAATTAAAACTGGCCTACCAGGCTTCTCTCTTTCCTTGTAAAATATTCTTGTGTAACCAATTCCTATACTTAGGCATGCACATCTACTGCATTTTGAAATCAGTTTCTCTAATGATGTATCTGGCAAAAACAAAAACATAATTCACAGCCTGCAACAATTTGTGAATGATTTAATTGTCCCTCAATTTACTCCTTAAAGAAGTTTTAAGGTCATTCCTCACTTAATAGATTTGCCCAAAAATAAAAAAACTGAGTATGCCTACATGAGAGAAATGGGGTGCAAGGGGACAGAAATCAAAGAACTGTGCCTTTTGTAACTGTAGCCTGCATTAAAGTGATATCAAGCTGAGCCAGGAGTCATATCCCAGATTTTAGGAAAGAATTTCTTTGAGAGTCAGCAATTTCCTCCTCCCCACAAAGAGCTTTAGCATTTCTTGGGATACACCATTTGCAGTGTATAGCCTCAAGTGTAACACAGATTTCTTTGGCTTAGCATCTTAAGTAGGTGATATTTGCAAGAATATTCCCTTCTCCTCTTCTGGCCAAGACAGGAAATAATATTAATCAGCTTTGCTAAAGTTACTCTGCTCCATTATTTCAGGTAGGAGGGCCCATGGGAAGACAAGCTTAAAACTCAGTGGAAGGGAAGAAAAAGTTAGGGAGCAGCTAGGAGAGAAAGAAAGGCATGAGGAAACAAATATTAAAGTGAGAGAAAAATAATAATGAAGAAAACACACAAAGTATAGAGATAATCCACAGTTATTTTCAGGTAAAGTATGAATTTCAAGCATTTAAAAGCTTAAATACTTTGAAGCACTAAGCTAAAAAAAATGCCTAAATACAAACTTGCACTAGTTGAAATAAAAATGGTCAGGTAGCATGACACAATGCTAATTAAATCAGTATAATTTGGTGCTCCAAAAGATGCGTATTTAAGACCTTGGTTATGTTTGTGAATTTATTCCAATCTACATAACAGATTTCACAGGTAAAATTAATAATCCAGTATAAGTCAGGCAAAAGTACATGTCATGTTTTCAGAAGGAGTGCTTCAGATGTGATAAACTTTAGTTTACAAATGAGCATCTGCTAACATCAACCTACAAGTAAGTTCACAGGAATTCTATTATCCTTATGTAGTTGCAAACTGCCACAGCTGGGTGTTAGGCTTGGTCTTCCCTTCTGACTTTTACTTCATAGAGGGAGACAACACCCTTGAGCTCTGTGCTATAACTTTACCCATTTCTTCCTTTTGTGCTGACAACCTTCTGTCTTTCCTCTAGGGTTCATAGGCTGAGTCTTGGTATGTGAATAATAATGTTGCTTTAGTGATCTTTAGTGATTGTATCCCCATGACTGGGCTGATACATATTGAATATCAGTTTGAAACATCTTCTTCATTGATAACTGGATTTCACTGTGAGAAACCTGTTAGCAATGTACCTGATAAGACTCACAATATTCCTACAGTAGAAGCCAGAACATGGCTTGGAACTGTTGGGCAGGAGCTTCCTCAGCAACAGGCACTGGACTTAAAGCATCTGAAATCGCAGGGAGCTTGGAACTAGATGATCTTTGGAGTCCCTTCAGACACAAACCATTCCATGATTCTATGAAATGCTGTCAAGCAAATGTGATTGATATTGTGGCATGCTGAGCACAATTTCTTAAAGGGGAGGCTAGGAAAAGCAGGGGTTGGGCAGGAGTAAAAATGTGCCTCATGCTTCATCAAATGCATGAGCAGCCCAGCTACAAGTGGTAGTTTCTTAAAATGTCTTAAAATACTTGAATGAATTTTCTAAGGTGACAAAGTGCCCAAGGGAAGAATGCAATCAAGTACAACAAAAATATCATAGGATTCTAATTTTTATTAGGGGCTTGGAAAATCTAAGCTTAAGCCTTAAGTAAATGGCTATCATGGAGTAGTGTAAAACTCCCAAACAACTGACTTGGCAAGTTTGTTCTACTTTAAACACATTTTCTAGAAATTACTTTGTACATTTGTACATAGTGTACTGTTTTTTTATGCATGGATTAACTTAAGGAACAGAAATACCTTTTTTTTTTAAATTTTAATCATTTTAGGTGAGAAGTATATGTATAATGCTTTTGCACCTTCTTAGACTCTATATATTCTTTATTAACATATTTAAGATAGATCCAGGATCACAGATAACAAAACTGACATAGATATTTTACATTTGATATGATACCACTTAAGCTTATTAAAGATAATAGAATGATCCATTGGCAGGCCTTCAGCTGCAGACTAAGAGGTGACAGGCTATTTGGTGAACAATTTACTGAGTGTCTCACTCCCTCCTCCTTCTTAACCACGGGCATTGTAAGTTCATTCTATTAGCCTTAATAGGTTTGCTTTCAAAGTGTTTTACTTGGAAGATTTAAACCTGAACTCTATCATATGTCAGCCAACTGCTAACGTAAGAAACAAAACTAAAGAAGATACACCATATTTACCTATGTGCATACTTGTATGCATGTCCACAAGTATCAGCATCTAAAACATGTAAATAAATGACATACTGTGCCATGAGCAATGCTCTTTTACTATGGATATTTCATTGTTCCATAGAGTATCTCAAGATTTTTTTTTCCTCTCAATTAAAGAAGAGTTAATAGCAGGTATCTCCAGCTAGGCATGCACTAGTTGAGAAAGGTTGGGCAAATGAGAGAAAAGCTTGTTTTCCTCACATAACAACTCCAGTAGGTATATCTGAGGGCTGTCCTCTGTCCCAGAAGGATGTCTTTTTCTCTCCACCTGGGACCCAAAGACAGATTCAGCAGGCAAGTCATAAGAGATTTAACCTTTGAGGAAAGGGCAGGCTTGGACAGCTTTGTTCAGACTCTCAGACTCGCAGGACAGAATTGCAGCCATTATCTTTTCTCTATTGCTGCCTTTTAAACAGCTGGTCAGACAGTACTGCCACTTTTATGGAACCTAACAAAGACACTGAAGCAGCTGGGTGCCTCCCATCATTTCCATTCCAGAGATCCCTCTAAGTGACTCCCCCTCACAATAACACTAGACCTGACAGATTTAGGTTTTTTCAGGACTCAACATTTCTTCCCTTACTTTGATGACTTAGAACAGCAACTTGGAGAGGTCAAAACTGTAAATGCCAATTATCAATGGCCCTGATGACTTTCCATCACCCAGGCAAGTCACCACCATGGAGAATCCCATACAGTCCTTGGCCAAAGTCAGCCCAGCCAAGGCAGGAGTGACAGAAATTATTAGTGAGCAGGACATTGCCCTGTTCTAATCCTGAGCCACTATTCACCTTCTAATCTCCACAGCCTTAGGGTCACCTCGACTTCAAATGACTAACGGTGAATGTTGCCCTTCACAGTTTTATAAGACTGCTTCATTCCCATGGGACAGGGATGAATGAGAATCTGATAAACCACTGTGTGGAGCTACTGCAACTTGCTTTCTATCACTCTGAATACACTGGACATGGCCAGTGACTCAGGACAGTATTCATCATGCCTCATTCCCAGTCCAAACACACAATATTCATTTCCCAAATGCTGCCTCCTTGGGTTACCTACTGAGAGAGCTGTTTGTAGAAGTAGAAGAGTTAACAAGACTCAGGGTAAAGATATCAATAACTAAAAACACAGCCTTTTTTAGTGCTGTGGAATGTACCTACAAGAGAAATTAGTCTGTGCTGGAGACAAGGGCCTGACACGAAACCGTGGAGTGGCTCTCCACATCGGTTTTCACACACTGAGAAGACAATCAGAGCTCCCACATGTGTCAGTCAAAATAAGACAATTCTTCCAGGCAGAATAGAGTATAACAAATCACTGGATTGTTCCTACTTAAATCTTCTTGTGCTGCTATGTCACCACAGCCAAGGCCTCCCAGGAATTCCTTGTTAGGTTAGTCAAACAGCTTCCATATCATCTCAAGAATCCACAGTCTCCTGACCTCATGAAGTCAAGAATATAATAATAGGTATTAACCTGCACAATCTCTGCTTACTGCTGTCCATAGTGTCTTGATAGCAGCTGATTTAATGCAAATGTTATTTCTAAAAGTTATCACTTCAAGACACAATCCTCTTTCCAAAGTTTATCCTTCATCCATCTTCATGACAGAATATTGTTGATGATCATAATAAATCTTCTCAATTTGTATAGAATTGATTCTTAAACAAATGCCATCTGTCATTTCATTAGTAATACAAATTCATTTGTATTTGGCTACGGATCTTAGGTTGATTTAAAAGTATGGGTATACCTTATTGAAGCTATTCTATAGATGAGGCAACAAAGGCACAGAATCCTATGAGCTAGATCTATTCAAAGCTAAGTTAATTCCTAAGCCATTATGTACACTAGAGGCTATGGATCCATTGGGTTTGGTTCTGTCTACACACGCTGGTAGTAGAGAGTGGATTAAAACCCAAGTCTTCCGAATGCAATGTCCTGCCTGGTGAGTCACAGGATTCTTTCACTATTTTCTTCTGCTTTACCCCATGGCCTAAAACAATTCATATGTTTTATGAATTGGTAGAATAGGTCTCCAGCCTACTCTATACCATTTCAGAAACAGATTGCACTTAACATTATAGTTTTTACAGTTTCATTATCTCTTCAGGACTTGAAACAAATGTGAAGTGGGCTCTATTAAATGTCACAGGACCTGGACTTAATGAGTATATCAGTATATTATTATATTAGATATAGTATCAGATTATAGTATCAGATAGTATCAGTAGAGATTAGATCAGTATATTGGATTCTGTCTGCCTGTGTTTGCAGGTCTTTTATTTGTTTTTTTTTTTCTCTCAATGACTGTACCTTTCAAATTGGTGTTTGGAAGGTTGTGAGGACTTAAATCGTTGGCACAGGAGAACTGCAAGTATATAATATCTATAATAAAGCATCCCTTTTATCTACTGATGCCTGCGTTTTTTGAATTATCAGTGCTTATGGATGTACATGCAACCAGACAGCTGAGTTAGCTAAACATTCTCAACCTTATTATTCTGCACAAATGCTGGAATAGGTACCAGAATGAACCATCCAAGCTTCTAGTTTTAACTCTGGATTCCTCTTAGTATAAAGCTAAGCTGTGGGGAGAAGGAGAAAGTATTCTTAACATTTACATGTTACATGAATCCTGATTGCCAGCCTTGTACAGACTGTTCTGTTTTAGCAAAAAAATTAGAGTAGCTGGAGGAGCAAATGCCCCCTGCTTTACAAGCAGCTTGTTTTAGACATCACCAAGAGGGATTTCTGGAGGTACCTGGGTAGTTTTGATTTTACATACTTTCCAGTCAAAAGACTTCGGAATGCCTACTAGTGAAATCTGCCATAGCCCTTGAGCAGAACCTACAGTACTTTCAGTCAAGCACAGAGATATGATTCTCATTTTGGTGAAAAATGGAAGAAGGGAGAGGGCAAAAAAGAAATCATTAAATGATGATGTCTGGAATTACCAGACCTATTTGACTTTCATCTGGGAGAGAGGCATTATGCTGTGAATGCTAGAGACATGTCCTATCATTTTGCTGGGCAAAATCCCCAAATGCCTCTAAATCTTTCAATCTCAATTAGATTAGTCTATCTGAAAGAAGGAAAAGAAATTCTGGAAGCAACTAATGCTACTACAAGTTAGTCTCAGCAGTGCATCTGTACTAGATACACATAGATTGATCATCCTAAGGAAGAACAGCAAACACTGCAGGCTTTAGCCTTGTTGTATAAATACTCTAGCAATTCAACTTCCCTTTTCTTTCCTTTCTAAGTCCAGGAGATGTTAGGAGTAAATAAAAGCTGCTGCCCTCCTAATCACCCTTCAACCCTTCCCACCTGATCAGTTTTAGTGGTGCTGAAGAGCAGTGCTAGTAATGTCATAACTGTGTTCCACAGAACCTGCCCAACTAACCGCTTCTCAGCATAGTTTTCCTAAAGAAGAGAAAGCTATCTGGAATCTGCTAGGAATAAGCTTTCATATATATAAATACATATAGTAATATATATAAATTGCAGTTTCTCCTTGCGCAGTCCAGTCATCAAGCCTGTACAAACTTAATGGATAATATCTCAAGTGAGATGGCTGCTTAGTTACCAGAGGAGGTTGAAAAGGTCTGAACACTCCCTCAACCTTTCCTGTGTGTCATTCTGAAACTTTCTCTGTCAGACAGCCCCATCTGTCACTCAGGAACTACATCTGCTTGACTTTATTTTCTCACTTGGGGTTGAGGTCACTTGCCCTCTGTTTAGCTAATCAGAGGAGACAGTAGTAATCAAAGCACACTATCAGTGCTCCAGGGATGTCTTTTTTGAATAGCCTCTCTGTACACTGTTCTGCAAATCTTGCAAAGTAATGTAAACATGTACAACAGAGGAAAAGAACAGGGGAAAAGGTTTGGTTTGAGATCAAGCTAGAGGAAAAAATGTATTGCAGAATCTGTGCTACCTGGAAAAACAGGTGTGATATTTACTGAGGAATTTCTCATGTGTGACAAGAAAAAAAATCACTAAGTTTATTAAATGGTAGCCTTGCACAGGAAAATTCAATGGATATCCTAGCACAGATGCAAAGTGCAAAAAGGAGTTGAAAGTGCTTATTTTTCAAAAACGTAAATCAGCCTCCTGACTGCTCAGTGTTCTTAAAGAACTATCCATAAGACAACATGCCAGTCTGCATGGAGTTATTAATTTTGCTCTTTACAGTTCCTCTACTAGATAACTTTGTTAGGCTCTGATAAACAGTATTAAATAGCTGTCAGATCCTGCCTTCAAAATCAGTGGATTACAGCATCTACTAAAGCTATTCCTGAGCAGCTGATTCTAAAAAGGAGCTTTATATTGTGGATGAGAGATTTGTATCTGAACGAAAGAGCATGAAAGAACAACTGAGTTCAGGGAAGGAAAGAGTGTCTGCCTTGTTTGCCCTTTGCTTAATTGTGTAGTGGGCTGGCAGTTTGCCTTAGCTTGCAGACCCTTGCTCATCTTGAAAGGATTTAAAGCATACTAGTACCAGCCTGGTCTCTCAAGACTGATTTCTCTTTGCAATGCTATTGTGATGAATTATGCATTACTATGATTAGCAGAGAGAGATAAAATTACTTTCTTGCAGCCATGGCTGGTAAAGTATTGAAGTATTGCCTGGAAGCTCAGATGTGACAGAGGTGGAAAAAGCATCTTCTGGGACATGAAGAGAATGGAGAGATAGAAATTGTTGCATGTACAGTCAAAAAAAAAAAAAAATTGAAGAGGGGAATAGGAAAAAGGCTTGTAAACGAACGCTACCAGGAACAGGGCCCTGACTGAATTGGACATTCCCTCCGAGCAAGTATGACTCTCCTCATGCATAAGAACCTGCATATCAGCTACTATTTGTAGCAGATAGTACCCCTCAAGAGCAAATTTAAAAAAAAAAATAATGACAGAGACACTGAAAAATAGTGAAGAAGAGAAAGAAGCTATCCTGGAGAAGGTTTAATATTACTAGGCAATTGGAAAGTGCCTGCCAAAATTGAAAGGAAGCAGGGTGGAGACACAGAGTGGAAGAGGACATAACTAAGAGGAGGAGAGCATTGGCCAACTTCATGGTAGTCCCCACATGGTCTCCATTCTTGAAAAAGACAGCACGCTGCTTCTTCTTCCTAATGCTTGTTGTTTTTAACCTGCTTGAAGAAGGACATTGAGATGATACCAACGTTCTAAGAACCTTTGAAATTCAGATTCTCAATGGAGAGGGAATAAAATTTTAAATGGCACAAAAGTGTAACAAACCATTTTCTATTTCTATAGTGTAAACAACAGTAATCTTTTGATGTTCTTAATGTCTTTTCCTTGTTACCCACTAAACTTTCATTTCTCTCATTGCCAAGGCATGAATGCTTCCAATACTTCTAAATTTCTATCAGTCTCTGTGGACTAAAATATACAATGTAGTCTGTTATAGGTGGCAGGGAAGCCTATCTGAAAGGCCCAAAGCAAAGGTTTGGTGCTTGCATCATTAAAACCAAAGGTGCATCTACAGTCAATGTGATAACCACAGAATCCTGGAATGGTATGGTTTGAAATGGACCTTCAAGGTCATCTAGATCATTTCAATCCCCCATTCATGGGCAGGGACACTTTCTATTAGACAAGGTGTCTCAGAGCCCCATCCAGCCTGGCCTTGAACACTCCTAGGGTTGGGGCATCCACAACTTCTCTGAGCAACCTGTTCCAGCGCCACCACACTGACCGCAGAGGATTTCTTTCTAATATGCAATGTAAATCTGCCCTCTTTCAGTTTGGAGCCACTCCCCCTTGTCCTAAAAATGTGGCCCAGACTCGCCAACCACTGAAGTCACTTAAATCATGTTGATGTGAGTGTGAATCTGACTAACAGGGCAGACTGAGGAGTGGGCTGACTTGTTGCTCCCATTTCCCTCCGATTTGACTGGAAACCCTCATTGACAGACAATCACACAATTATTAGGTTGGAAAATACCTTTGTTCGCACCTGGCCCACCGACCTTGCTCACGCTTTTTCCAAACGCCTCTAGAAGGAGACCTTGTCCTCCCGTCTCGTCCCACCCCGCGGTGCAGGGCCCGCCCGAACCCTCCGTGCGGGGCTCTGCGGACCCCCCGGCCCTGCCGGGGCAGCGGACAGACGGACGGACGGACGGACAGCACTGAGGGAAGGAGGAAGACAAGGAGGGACCGGCGCTCCTCTGCTGCCCTCTGCTGCGGTGCCCCGCGCCGCTGCGCTCCCTCCGAGCTCCCAGGAAAGCCGCCGTGCCAGAACAGGAGACGGGAACAGCGCTGGGAACTCCTGGTGCGAGGCCATGCCCGCCCTGTCCCTGATGGAGCGGCTGGAGACGGGTACCTGCAGGGACAAAGGCCGGTCCCGGAGGTGGAAACACATTATTGACGCATTTGAGGGATCAAAACTTGACCGCTTGTGCTCCCAAAGCAAACTTAAATTTAGTAGTGCTGTCCGTTTTACGCTTGAAGATGATTAACGCCTCAATTAAGAGTTGTGAGGGAAGAGAAACTATGTATTTAACAAGTCTTGTGATTTTATTGAAAATATATTAATTGAAAATTAAGCAGCACCTAGGAATGCCGCAATATTCTGGGCGAGAATATGGCACCTACGGGGACAGCAGAGCCGGGATGCTGCCAGCCCTCTGGCACGGCTTCCCCTGCATCCCGAGGCCGCTGGCACGCAGGCGGCATGCGAGGGCACGAGCACTCGCGGCACAGTTTTTATTTCTCTCCAGTTTCCATGGGCTGAGAGCGATTTGAGGACTTTCACTCCGAGCAAAGCGCTCGGTACAGCGCCGCAGGTGCCCGCCGCGAGGCGGCCCTTCCCAGTCTCCCCGAGCGTCGCTGTACAGAGCTCGGCATCGCTCAGGTGCCCAGAGCGGATAGTCACTCCTTCGCTCGCTCCCCGTCCCCTCCCTTGTGCTCCTGCCCACGCCCTCGTCCCTTGTCCCTTGTCCCAATAATTCCCCTCCCGTCCCGTCCCACTCTCGCCCCCCGGGGCGCGCTCAGGCGCTGCCGGGAGCGCGGCCTTCCCTTAGCCCCGCCCCCTCAGCGCAGGCCCCATAGGCCTCCACCACTGCCAATCAACGTGTCCCGCCTTCCCCCCCGCCGCTGAATCAACAGCCGAGCAACGGATCG
>VXBI01006135.1:49820-348595 GCA_013397375.1 Toxostoma redivivum
GTGGCCGCCACGGGTTCCCCCGCCCCCCTCTGCCGCCCCCGTCCCACGCACATCCCGGTCCTGGTCCCGGTTCCCAGTCCCTGGTTCTGGCCGGGGGATGTAAAAGGACGCGCAGCCGAAGGTACCCGGACGTCTCCCGGCGCGGCCGCCTATCGCTTGCAAGGGCGGGCGCAGCCGCGGCCGTGTGGCTGCAGGCGTTCCTCGGGGAGACCAGGAAGGGACACGGCTGCTCCCCGCCTGCCCCCGCGCCGCCGGCCCCGCCCGGCTCTCTGTGCCTTTGGCGTGTGCCTGCCCGTCCCGCGGGGCCATGGAGTGCGCGTTCACGCCGCTGGAATGCCTCCTGCCCGCCGGTACGGTACCTCCCGGCCCCGCCGCGCCCGGCAGCGCGGGGAGGGGAGCGGGGCGGCCGCGCCTCCGCCCCAGCCCTGCCTCCCGCAGCCCCGCCGAGCCCGCCGCGGAAACACCGCCGTGTGTCTGCCCCGCTTAGGCTGACTTTTGGGCTCAGTACGGCGCTTTGGTATCGTGTTAACCCCCTCTGGAGTTCAAAATTGTCATTTAAACCCAGACCGTTCGGATTCAGTCGGTACTTTCCGTTTGTTGCCACCGTTTTCTCGGCTTGGCCGGGCAGAGCGCTCCGATGACGCCTGTCTGTCCCGAATCTCCTGGCTGCCCCCGGGGCAAGGGGACCCCCGGGCTTTGCATCCGTATGCCTTTGCCTCGCCGCCTCCTCCCGTGTGCTTTGCACTAGAGCCACCCTTGCACCTTGCCTTGCCCTTTAGTTCTGCGCAGCAAAGCTTTGAGGGCTGTATTCAGGGTTTTCTTTGGTTTTCCCAAGCTATCCAACAGTACTGTGGTTTTGATACTATTTTTGAGACCTGAGAGGTGAGCTTTATTAGTATACATCATTAACCTTATGATATGTCTAGAGGATGGAGCACCTGTAATAAGCACAGACTCATCCAAGTGGCTTGTACACAGTTTGGAATAGGCACCTCTTCTTCACTCAGTGTTTGCAGTGTCTAATTCAGTAGGGTCCAATTTGTTGTTCAATTATTCCATTATAAACAGTAAATATTTTTATCTTTCTATAACGTGACTTTAAAGTTGCACAAAAATTTTGGCATAGCAGCTGAATTCTAACTGACACTGCTCTTTTCTACTATGACATAGACACCAGCTGCTGCATTGAGGTAAATATTGTTATTTATTTGCCAGTAAGACCTGTAGGAAGGGCAGAGTTTAACAGAATGCACACTTTCAACAATTCAGTGCATTCTTACAGCTAGCAGTTTAAGTGCATGTTTAAATTCATTCCACTGTGATACATTTTTAAAGTCATGCTTTGACCTGATTCTTAAAAGCTTCTTCAGGATATGGTCTAAACTGCCAACAGGTAAAGCTGCACTCAGTATTCTTGCCAGAAATGTGTATTTGACACTGTGTGTATGTGATACACTGTTGCTTTGGGTGGAAAAGGAATGAGCATGTAGGTGAGATTTTAATAGATGATCTTTGATTCATTGGACATGATGTCCTCTTGTATACAGTAAGTGATTACTAAGTATGTAATAATGCCAAACAAAAAAGCTACCTTAAGAAGTTGGTAAGCGGACTGGAGCACCTGCCCTATGAGGACAGGCTGAGAAAATTGGGCTGTTCAGGCTGAAGAAGAAGTTGCTATGAGGTTGTGTGGAGTAGTGCCCCATCTGAAGGGGGCCTAGAAGGAAGCCAGAGAAGGATTCTCCATCCAGAACTGTAGTGATAGGACAAGGAATAATGGGCTCAAATTCAAAGAGAGGAAATTTAGGTTATAGATATTAAGAAAAAATTCTTTACTGTGAGACACTGGAATGGGTTGCCTGGAGAGGTTGTGGATGCCTCAACCCTGACACTGTTCAAGGCCAGATTGGGTAAGGCCTTGAGCAACCTGATTTAGTGAGTGATGTTCCTATCCATGGCAGGCAAGTTTGGAACTAGATTATCTTTAAGGTCCATTCCAACCCCTTAACTTTTTATGATTCTATAAATTTATCCCTTTGGAAGTACCAGCATTTCTGTTTGTATTATAAGATAGTTGCCTTTGATAGACATTGTATGGTGCTAGAAGTACCATATGTCTTCAGTTTCCAGGAATTGCCTGTTTCTTTGATTATGTCTGATTGGATTTGACAATTGGAGATGTTTGTTCAGTTTTCTTATGACCCACAGCCTTCTCACACCAGAGGCTCCAGATGGATGTAAAGAAGCCTACTTCTCTGAAAGAAAAGTCCACTACTTACCTACAAATCCATTGGTTATACAGGCTATGCCTGTAAAATTCACAGTGGTACTTCATCAGGATCCTTGTCATCATTACAGACATTCATTACCAGCATTGCAAACTGAATTAGCCTGCTCAAAGTATTCAAGGCTGAGCAGATTTATTTGGCAATTTGACCATTTAAGCTCTGGTATCCCACTTGGGGAACTCAGAAATAAGGTTTTCAAAACAGGATAGGTAAAATAACCCTCCCAATTTCTTCTGGAAAAAGTACCTACCAGTAGTTCCTCCATCTGTTTGCTTTATTGGGATAGGTATTTAAGTGTCCAAACAGTATAAAGCTGATCAGTGAAGAACATGGCACTTCTTAGAAGCTAAACATGAGCTTACGAAATAAACCCTTTTGAGGACATTGAAGCAGTATGGACCTTGCCCCTTTCCTTCAAACTAGAACTAATATAATGTATAGCAATATGTGACTGTGTTTATGGTGGGGATGCTGTGAAAGATTTGTCAGCTATGTTTGAAAATTATTAATTACTTTGTTTCTCTCTAAAGTTGTTCAGAAATTATTATTTTATTGATATAGGATACAGCAAAACACTTCCAGGTTTTAGAACATTATAATATTAGACACCTGAATTGGAATTTCAGGGCCATGTATGCCTTGGTAATTTTAGTCAGTGTTAGAGTGAGTGAGTTCTTAGATTGTACATCTCTCTATCTCACCTGATTGATGTTCAATTACTAGATATTTGAGAACTGCTGTGCTAACTAGTATGCTCACAGACTTTGAACATTATTCAGTCAAACAGCTGAAGCACAGTTGAAATGCACCATGCTACAGTCAGAACACCATCCTGTGAAATTTAGAACTATGTTGACTTGCTTAACATTGTTCAGAGTAGATAACAGGATAGAATTTAAAGTGGGATTGAGTCTAAATTTATGTCTTGCACACTGAAACAAATACATTTTCATTTCCTCATGGAATGAAACATTTAAAAAGGCTCACAGAAGGCTCCACCACAGAGACCTGTATGCTATGTGAAAGGGTCAGGCAGAAGCTTCACAGGCAAGGCTCTTGTAGAAGTCGGATAATGATGTCACACTACAGCCTGTGAATTCATGACAAGAGTAGCTTTGTTTATTCTGGAGCAACCTCTGAGAGACTCGACATTTACCTCCTGCTGTTTATACCCTTTTCTTGCACTGTCATTGCCTCCTGCTGCTTGTCCCAGGCTGTGCTGCTGGCACTTCTGCAGAGAGACAAGTGTTTCTAATTTATTATTTTAATATCATGAACTTTGGGAGCTGAGTGTGCTATGCTTGTGACTGCTTAACAGTGGAAGTACTGCAGCATCCTCTAATAAGATTGCCCCTGAATACCACGTGAGATTTTGAGAAGGGCAGAGTGCCAGTTTGCTAGGCTGTGTTTTCTCACAGGGAACATTTTACATTGCCTGCCATAGCATGGCCTGGATTCTCTCTCATCTCCAAATGTGATTAATGATTCCTTGCCTTGCACAGTCCTTAAAGTGTGGCTCAATATTGGTTTTATCAAGTGGAGTAATGCAGAAGGAGAATATCTTCCTCAGTTTATAATCCAACAGCTCCCAATATGAGTGTCTTGCCTTGTAGAGGTGGAGGTGCTGCAAAGAAACAGCAAATCATATTTATCCCTCTGCTCTCTTCTGTGCCTTGCAGAAAGTATGTTGGAGCTGAGCTTGCTCTGAGTGACAGGGAGCCTGTGCTATCAGCGAGAGTTAGTTACCTGTCCCCACTTCTCCATGCCCTGAGTCAAATGCACTCCTGAATTATGCTGTGTTCAGAGCTGATAGTTAAAACTTGGTTTGCTCAGAAGTGGGTGTGCTGACTTTATCTCACTGAAGCAAGGTCATCTGTATGCCATGAGAGACAGATCCACGACACACAGGACAAAGACTACTTCAGAATTATGGAGAAAATATATAGTTATCTCTTTGTGCATAGGGACTATAAAATTCTCCACTGAATTTAAAGCAAGGAGAACAAGAGGAAGCAACAATATGCTCTGAATGCTCGTCCATCATTCTGCAAGCTTGAATGTCTCTTGCTTTACTCAGTGTCCTCCTGGAAATGTTACTGGCTGTAAACGAGTTATCTCTGGAAGGATTGTATCACCGTATTCCTTTTAAATGCCTGGGGCTTGAACTTCTTCCTTAATGTTCCCTTTTATCTGACACTAAGGATTCAAAGTTATTTTGTGAAACAGTGACATGTTTGCCATTCAGTAAATGACCTCCGGCCTGGTACATGTGCCAATGACCGTTTAAATGTTCCTTTACTAGAGCTCTGCATGGTATCTATGATGCATTATCTTGCAATCTAAATCACAAAACTCTGTGATAGAAATCAAGACAGTCGTGGGGTTAGAAAATCAACCTGATGGTCTCTGTTATTTCCTGAATATTAAAGGTGTATGGAATAGATGTGGAGTCCCAAACTAGCTCTGCAATTTTGCAGGATTTGTGCCACAGCTGTTGGGTCAGACTAGTGAAGTTTTTAGGTAAATCAGGTCATTCAAAAGCTGTTACTGAGTTCACCTAAACTGAAAAAGTGTTAGCAGTGGTGTCAGTTCTTTTAAGACTACTACTGATATTCCGTAATAAAATTAGGAAGCACTTCCATATGGCTGTTACATTGTTCTGTTTTTTTAACTGAAACACTTTCAAAATGCCTTTTTTTTTTTTTCGTGAATGTTGCTGACCTACTCCTGTTCTTCATTTCATTTAAGTAGCAACACCATTCATCTAGTCTAGCTACCTGCAACTCATTAGTTTGTTTTTGAAATAGCTGTTAATATTCAGCTACTCAGACCCTGCCACTTGCTAAGCTGCTGTGGTGGGTCAGAATTTGTGTTCTAAGTATTATTGTATAGATTACTTACAGGCACTTATGAGTGAAGTATTACAGGCAGAATGGCATTTAAGAGACATATTCATTGTTAACCTCACTACTTTCTTTTAGATCTTTGCTTTCACTCATGGAAAGCTTTTGGGGTTCTTTATTTTTTTTATGCTTTCTCTGCAAGTGTGTTTGGAATGGGGTAACAAGACACTTTTAACCATTGGCGCTAATAGGAAAATGAGTAGACATTTACTTATTTTATTTGTTTTTGTACACACAGGGCCACTTTTTGAAACTGTTGACTTCAGTTGCTGTTTATGTGGATGTTGGATTCTCATGTTGTGCAGTGTCAGTGCACTGATAGTTCCATATCTTGCAGTTATGATTAGGGCATAGCTTTCTTCTGAGTGGAAATAAGATGGCAGAGGGGTCTGAGGCCATCTCAAAAAAACACAAAAATAAAAAAAAAGAAAAGAACAAACCGAAAACTAGAACAAAATCCGCTTCAAAAAACCCTACAAATAAGCAACCTAACAAAAAGAACCCCAGACTAACAAAACAATATTCAAGACCCCATACAGTATAAGAGCAATAATGATATTACTGAAATTTCTGAGACGAAACCATTCATTACTGCTTCCCCAGATAGTAAGGCATCTGGATAAATTAAATTCCTTTTGGAAGGTCTTGTTATTTTCTGTCAGCTGAGGCTTAAAGCTAGGAAATACACTAGCTGATCTCATGTAGTTTTGTTTTTTCATTTTTTTTGTCCTGTGATCAGATAAGGAGGTGGGAAATACACTTGTTCCATCATCAAATGTTCATGTTGCTTGTATCCAATTAAATGTATGCAGTACTACTGAAAACCATTTAAACTTGTTAGTGTTTAAAGAGAAAAATATTAATCTTAAGAAGGAACAGGAAGTCAAGGAGAATAGTGGACTTTCAACTTTTGTTTCTCCTCTGCTGTATTCACTTGTGTGTCTTTGATCAGCCTTTAAAGCACTATAGCAGATTCACAGCACCTTTAGCATTATGCTATATCTCAAATCTGTGTATATACATATATATAAAAGCTAGTTTTACTTTCTAGGAGTGGAAAACAGAAGAGGCTTTATTTATTTTTTCCTGTTTACAAAGCTCATCTAAGAAGATGAGAAATTTATAGAGAAATTGAATATGAAGCATAGAAATGAAGCACTTTATTTACACAGGAGAAAACATAACACAGATAGATATTTCAAAATCCAAAATAACAAATCCCAGGCATTCTTGTGGATTTGCTTTGGGTTTGGACATCCTGAGATATTAGTCAAAGCTTAATCTTTGTAGAAGATAGCAGCATCAAGAGTGAAACCTAAAATCAAAGTCTTAAAAAAAGCAAACTAAAGAATCCCCAAGTAAAGAAGCCACCTGAAAACAAGTTAAGGGGTTAGCAGCTTCTTTTCATTAG
The DNA here is from genome assembly GCA_013397375.1 of Toxostoma redivivum. Taxonomy (NCBI): domain Eukaryota; kingdom Metazoa; phylum Chordata; class Aves; order Passeriformes; family Mimidae; genus Toxostoma; species Toxostoma redivivum. Next base: position 56,423 of record VXBI01006135.1, read on the forward strand.
TCAATTCTCATCAGCTTTCACTTCTAAAGAGTTCTAGGTTGGGATGTAAACTCAGGGGTTAGGATCTTTAAGAACAACGCTGTTAACTTTGTCCAGGGAAATTACTAGTTAGAAATGTAACAATTCTTTTTTGTGTGTGACATAAGAATAACCATGCCAGTCTCAAAGTAGCATTGTTGAAAAATGTGGATAAAAGGGGGGATGCTTCTCTCCCTCTGCCCTCCAACAAAACAAAACAAAAACCCCAGAATAGCAAATAAGCCAACAAACCGCAAAACCAGCCCACAAACAAAAATCCCAACAACCCAGTAGTAGATCTTATCGAGTACAAAATGTAGTAAATCAACAGGAGAGAAACTCAGATGTATACAACCGCTTTTTGGTACAGCATAGAGCATTTCCTATCTCTGATTTCTATACAGAGAGGGGAATTTGCAGTGTGTCCAGCAAGATTAATTAATCTGATCTATAGCCAAATAATTTCAAGATGGGAAAGAACTGTCAGTTGTCCCTTCTACCAGAGTATAGCTAACCACACTGAAATATAACAGTTGTTCAGATTTTTGCCTTACGTTTTTCTGTAAAATATAGCTGTGGTGAGTTAGATGTGAGTTGATGGAAACAGGTTCTCCATTCCATTCAGCTCTGACCTTAAACATAAGGAATATGATTAACCGTGTTTGCACAGTACTGCCTTTGCAAAATTAAAAACAGAATTGAGAATTAAAAGTTTTACAGAAATGTTCTGTTAGTTAAATTCTACATAGAGAGCACACTTAATAGCTTTTGGATTGCTTTAAATTAAATCTATCGCTGTACATCCAATAGCAGTTGAAACTACTGGAAGGCTTTTCCTGTAATTTCCTATCTTTGAATTTTATTTTGAATGGCAGATGAATTTTCACAGTGCTATTGCTGATTCTTTGTAGCTTATGTTGATGGATTGTCTGCCAGGCTTCCTCTCTAGCAGGACAGAAGCTAGAGGGATGCATGTATTTATCAGGCCAATTGAAATAAATGGGAAGCCAGCCAGTGAATTCAGTAGGAGCAGAACCTGTGCCCTCACAACCTATTTATTTTTTCTGTAGTTGAGACTGGTGGTGTGGGTTCTTTTTGGTTTTCTTTCTTGTTGTCTCTTACTGTAGCTCTTTTTTTCTGGTCTATCCTTTACCCTGAATTATCTGGCCAGTACTGTGTCTTGGTCTGAAATACAGGTATTTGCTAAGAAAAGGCAGGAGCCCCTTCCCTGAGATGGAGAGTGCAACTCCCTCCCTTCCAGTTATTATAATTTTGGAATCAGGGGCTCTCAGGCAAAAGATATGGGAGGTAGGAATAACAGTTCTTTGCTAATATGTCTAACAAGGCAAACAAAAGAAACCCCAACAACAGCTATCAAAACTGACACCAGAACAGAGCAGTACAGCTCAGTGCCAGTCCCTTTTGGCCGCAGGCTCCCTCTCCTGCGCTCCGTTCCCGGTGCTGTGGGCAGGGCAGGTCTCACAGCTGAAGGGGCTGGGCTGATGGCAGCGGCGGCCCAGGGCTGAGGGGGATGGAGGAGCGGCTCCCCCCTCACGGTGTCGGCCGTGCTGNTTCCCCCTCACGGTGTCGGTCGTGCTGCTCGGCAGAAGTAGTAGAATGAAGTGGGAAGGCAGCAGTGCGATGTCTGACAGCAGGGAACGTGGCTCCCGACATCGGGATTGCAGGAAGGGTTGTAGGTAGAGGCACCAGCCGTCTTCTGACTCCATGAGCAAGCAAACGAGAGAGCAAGAGAGCAGGCCCCTGTCCCAGCTCTCCACGCACCCATGCTGCCAGGACAGAAGTGGGTTTCCCATCCCACCTTCTCATATCTTCCCCATGGTCATGCAGAAAGAACCACAGGTCAGCTCGTGGGGTGTACCCTCTCTCCCTAGCTGGGGGACATTGGGCTCTAATTTTGAGGTCCATGACTCGCACTGGTGCTGCATTGATCTTCCTCACCTCTTCCCTTATCTTCATCTCCTCCTTAAACTCCTCTTTGAGTTCCTTAACCACAGCAGAGACATGAGCCTGCATTGGGCCAGTCCTCATATTCTCAAAATTTCTGAGCTTGTTGGCAACAGAACCCACTGTCTCTTGGTTGTTATCAGCATTAATCATTGCAATAAAGGTGGTGTATTGAGATGGCCCCAGGTTTACCAGATTCCACAGCATCTGCCCTGTGCACCTGACCTTGTTGGGATTGTTGTCATGCTGTCCGTCCCTCCCAAAGAGCACCTCCAGTACTGACACTTCTCTCAGCTGTTACATCCCTTCCTCAAGGGTTTTCCAGCACATTCTGTGATGGTACTCCTGCATTCTCTCTCTGTGGACAAACCTCTCTCTCACACTCATTAAAAGCCCCTCCCAGAGGGAAAGGAGACCTGGCTCCCTTACGAATACCTGGTCCACACCTGAGTCCTGGGTCAAGGATCCCAAATTCCTTGCCTCAGTACCATCCAGTTGCACACCTGTACCCATAAGTAACCAGGTTGTAAAAGACCCACAGTAACCACTTTGTAAATTCGCAGATTATGGAGACTTTCATACGACAGGGACTCGGTGATGATCTCAACATCTGGCTCCCCTGCTGGTTGTGAGGGCCCTCCTTTCTGATCCTTATTATCTATGTGCCTTGTTTTCATCTTAGATTTTCTAATTTCCACAGGGGCAACTGCTGCTGGCTGTGAGTGCCCTTGCAGTTCAGCTGGAACCTGGACAGATGTAACATCTGTGGGTTCCACTGCTGCACCATCAGGCTTTCCCTCTTTAAGGTAGGGGGAGGGTTTTTTACCAGCTGGGGAGAGGTACTCCTTCAGCATCAGGCCCATCTCACACATCCCCTTCACTAGAACCCCTACCCACTCTGGGTGGTTCCTTTCTGAAGTGGGCTGTGGGGCAGAGTCAGGCTCTGGGGCAGCATCACTCTTTTCTGAGGTAGGTATCAGGGTTGTTATCCAATTCAATCCCCACTTATCTCTGAATGCTAAATAGAACAGGCCTATCAGCAGCACCAGCCACTGTATAATAGTATATAATAGTATTAGTATAATATCATTTAGAGCAGATCTGAACTCCTTGAAAACTGGTGGAGTGGACTTAAAAAAACTGGGTGATGGGTGGGGAGAAAATTTCCCCTGCTGTCACTTCCTCTTGATAAGTACCATTATTGAAGTAACCCCAAAAACACACAGTTAGAGTACGATAGTTCTGGATCCATGTGGCCGCCTTCCAGAGGAAGTTAAAAATCCATTAATTCCTTATCTGATCAACCTACAAAACGAATCAGATAATAGCCACAGTAAGCTTAGTAATGAGACCCATGTTCAGAAAAGGGCTTGCAAATGGGAGAGATATAGCAGTGACCACATGGAGCCCAAACCAGGGTAAGCTGGACAGCATGGTGTCACCTACCACAAAACTTAGGTAACTCAAGAAACTGTTACGCCTTTTTTACCCTCAGGCCCAAAGTTGAGGTGCCAAAATGTGTCTTGGTTTGAAAGACAGGTATTTGCTAAGAAAAGGCAGGAGCCCCTTCCCTGAGATGGAGAGTGCAACTCCCTCCCTTCCAGTTATAATTTTGGAATCAGGGGCTCTCAGGCAATAGATATGGGGATAGGAATAACAGTTCTTTGCTAATATATCTAACAAGGCAAGCAGCAGAAACAACAGCAGCTATCAAAACTGACGCCAGAACAGAGCAGTACAGCTCAGTGCCAGTCCCTTTTGGCCGCAGGCTCCCTCTCCTGCGCTCCGTTCCCGGTGCTGTGGGCAGGGCAGGTCTCACAGCTGAAGGGGCTGGGCTGATGGCGGCGGCGGCCCAGGGCTGAGAGGGATGGAGGAGCGGCTCCCCCCTCACGGTGTCGGCTGTGCTGCTCGGCAGAGTGCCCGGAGGTGGTCGGGTGAAGTGGGAAGGCAGCAGTGCGATGTCTGACAGCAGGGAACGTGGCTCCTGGTGTTGGGATTGCGGGAAAGGCGGTAGGTAGAAACACCGGCCACCTTCTGACTGCAGGAGTGAGCGAGAGAGAGAGAGCGAGAGAGCAGGGCCCTGTCCCACCTCTCCTTTTCTGGTGTTCCTCTTTTTTCCCCACCCCCTTTGAGAGAAACTGTTACTAGCTAGGGTGTAGCCACAAATACTTAGCATAACAATGGGAAAAATTCCACAGAAAAGGGAAAAAACTCAACCCCCGACACTGGGCAACACAGCAATAACTGAGTAGTTAAGAAGTATTTATATGTGCAATTTTTTACCAATTGTTCAGTGTATTTGGTGGTAAAAACTGTCTGTGTGTCTGACAGGAGGAAGCTGGCTTTACTGCAGGAGGAAAATATGTTGATGTTACAAAGCACTGGGGACTCAACTAGAAAAGCTTTGACTTCCATGACAGTGTCAGTAAGCGTATCTGTGGACTTGCTTGGTGCAGACACAGCAAAGTGTGTCAGGAAAGGCAATCTTTCTTCTTTTTCTTTTTTCTCTTTTTTCCCCACAGACACAATTCACAATAATACATTCTGTGTAAGCATACATGAAAGAAGAGAACTCAATCACCAGCATGAGTTGGGGGATGGCCTACTAGAGAGCAGCTTTGCTGAGAAGGACCTGGGAATCTTGGTGGATGACAGGTTGACTATGAGCCAGCCCTTGTGGCCAGGAGAGCCAATAGTATTGTGGGGTGCATCAGGAAGAATGTGCCCAGCAGGTCAAGGGAGCGGATCCTCCCCCTCTACTCAGCCAGTGATGCTGCATCTGGAGTGCTGTGTCCAGTTCTGGGATCGATACTACAAGAAAAATATCAAATTATTTGTCCAGCGAAAGATGATCAGGAATCTGGAACGTCTCTTAGGAGAAGAGACTGTGAGAGATGGGCTTGTTTCATCTGGAGAAGAAACTAAGAGGGGATCTTATTAATGCATATAAATATCTCAAAGGCAGCTGCCAAGAGAATGATGCCAGAGTCTTTTCAGTGGCCCCCAGCGACAGAACAAAGAGCAGTGGCCATAAACTAAAACACAAGTAGTACCAGCTCAACATAAGAAAGAACTTTTTTTGCATTGAGGGGTGGCAGAAAATTGGAACAGGCTGCCCAGAGAGGTTGTGAGTGTCCCCTCTGGAGACATTAAAAATGCGCCTTAATGAGTTCCTGTGTAACCTGCCCTAGGTGACCCTTCCTTGGCAGGAGGGTTGGCCCGAATGATCTCCAAGTCCATTCCAACCTTAACAATTCTGTGATTCAGCTTTCATAGCAGAAAGGAGCTGGTATGTCAATGAAATCTGTGTGTGAGATTTATTTACTTTTATATTTACAGCTAATTTAAGTGTGGCAAACGAAGCACTGACCCATAGACCAGAGCTAAGGCTAAAGGTCTAGTTTTTCAGAATGAGTTAAAAGGCTGTTGGCTTGAAACTGTACCTGGGCAGTTGTTCAGCAGATGATGTGACTTAAATCACTCAAAACATTCCTGTGGTTGACTTGTATCACAGAGCAGCTGTGGAAATAGCATCAATCTCCAGGTTCTCCATTTTGAGACTTTGCACTCTTGATGAGAGTTATGTATGGGGAAACCCTAAATGCTGAAGTGAGGTTTATACCAGGGACTTTAACCTGTGTATCAGTAATGCTTACAACACATCAGGACCTCTGTCTGCTTTAAATGTAATGCAGACACTTTAAATTGGGCAACACTTTCATTTCAGGAAATTAGTGTCCTGCAAGCACAGCCTTGTAAGTGTAGCCTGTGTCCTCCTACAGAGCTGTTTCCTTGTTCGGTTTACAGTTATATTTAATAAGCATCTAAGCAGTGTTTTGCCATACTATGAATCCAAAAGAGAAAACATATTAGAGGGCAGCTTGAGAGTCAAGCAGCTAAAGATCTGCTGCTTGGACACTTGGACTGCCAGAAGAAGTAGTGCAATCTTAGCTGCTGCGGATGCAACAAAAATAGCTCTGGGCAATTTGTCACCTAATTTCATAATGAGTCAGCCTGGGCAAAATGGAGTTGATTAAGTTCTGATATGAAACTGTTTGTCTCCATATTGTCATTCTGAATGGAATATTTGCCTTTCAGGTTTCTTAAAGAAGAGCTTGATGAAAGAAAGAAAGAAAGTAAGACAGAAAGAAAGAGAGAGAGAGAGAAAATACTGAGGAAAATTTTGTTAAAGGCATATTAGTGTTTGGTTTTCTGGACTTTGCACAGCAGTGTTCTTGAAAACTATGGCCACAAGATTTTGCCTCAAACAGATCTAATGACTGTACTGTCATGATACCCCTTCTGGAGTACTGTGTCCATCTCTGGTAACCCCAGAATAAGGACATGGATCTACTGGAGGGCCACAAAGATGATCAAGGGTTTGAAACATCTTCCCTGTGGAAACAGGCTGAGAGAGCTGGGGTTGTTCAGCCTGGAGCAGAGAAGGCTCTGGGCGGACCTTAGAGCAACCTCTAAGCCTTCCAGTACTTCATGGGAGCCCTACAAGAGAGCTAGTGAGGGACTTTTGCCAAGGACATGTAGTTGAACAAGGGAGAATGGATTTAAAGTGAAAGAGGGTAAGTTTAGATTAGCTTTGAGGAGGAAACTCTTCACTGTAATAGTGGCGAGGCACTGGAATAAGATGCCCAGAGAAGTTGTGGATGTCCCATCCCTGGAAGTGTTCAAGGCTAGGTTGGATGGGGCTCTGAGTAACCTGGTCTAGTGGAATGTGTCCCTGCCCATTGTAGGGGGATTGGAACTAGGTGATCTTTAAGGTCTTTCCAGCCTTATCTTCAATTCTGTCATCTTGAGGTGCTGGTATGTTCCTGCTGTTATCCAAGAGTGCTTTCCTATTAGCTCTGCTTTCTTTGCACAGAATCCACTATGGGAGTGACATTTAGTACTGTATGCACAGGCTTTGAGCCTTTCTAATGACTTTGGTAACTATAAACAGAGGATTTAAATGGTCATTTTGTAGCTGTGGGAAATAAAATCACTGATATCAGATGTTCTTCCTTGAACTGACTTGTTGGTAGGGTTTTTCCTTGGAAACTCCATCTCTTAGTTCCCTATGCCTATGTTTGCACAACTGTTCTTATGTGTACTGGTCTGTAGTCATACTGCTGCTGCATTTACCTGATTCATAGTAACTGGTTTTGTCACTTGACCCTGCAGAAAAATGTCTTATTTTCTCTTAATCTGCTATGCTGTCATAAGATCATAAGTTAAATTTTTGTGCCAGCAAAGCTTTGTAAGTCAGTAGGAAGTTTGATCTGCAGTGTAATATTTTTGCTGTGTTTCTGTGACCATGTTTGTCTTTTATTTGTTTCTCCTCACACCCACAGCTGCCATAGTTGCATTAACAAGGCCCCAAGTGTACATCCAGTTACACAGAAAGCAGTTGCCACTTAGGAGGAACAACAGCAGTGCTTGACAAAAAAATAAAAAATCCCTTCCTGTAGCGTATACAAAGTGTACTTCATGAGCAGAGTTTTCTGACAGCAATAGAGAGAGAGTGTGTTGTAACATGGACATGCTCGGCATGTCTTCTTTCACTGTAGGGAGCTGTCTGCCCTTCTGATGAAGTCTGAAGTGTGTGTGAAATTATCCATCAGTGTCTGATGTCCCCAGAGAGGACAGGGAGTGATGAGAGCTGGGCTGTGGCCTTGCAGTACCACTCCGTGGCAATGGCCATATGGTATGGCAGAGGGAGTGCTTCCAAGGGGTCATGATAGATGTTTGAGAGCATGCTTGTTGCCAAAAGCTTTGTGTCAGCCAGCTCCAATAAAGTGGTGTTAGAGCTGACCCAGGGGTGTGCTTAAGGAGGAATGCTCTTTAAGTATTACATAGTGTAATCTGTTATTTGCATTGGCATTGCAGTAGCTGTATTTTGTCAGGCAGACAAAGGTATTTATAAGGTGCAGAGGTTGGACATAGGAGCCAAACAAATTCATACCTGAATCAGGTACTGTTCTTTAACATGGGAAAGAATAACCAACCATTTGAATACTGTGTCTAGAGAAACACTGCTGTAGAATCTGTGCAGTTGCAACTTAACTTCAAACAAGAAACAATAAGTGAGTTTCAGGCTATCCTTTATACAAAAGGCTAAACTAGATTGTCACAGTGGTCCTTTCTGGCCCTTTAGTCCGTAAATTTGAAACACTTGGCTTGCCAAAGCAGAGACTTTTTTCCTTTCTCTTTAAGTAAAATGGACAGACTTGTGGGGAAAGAAAGGAATGGGTACCATATCTGGGGATGGGTATATCCTGCAGCATGGACTATTAAGTGGCTAGTCATGTGAAACAAAGGAGGTGTTGGAGAATAAGGAGCAGATTTCAGAGCTCTTGTGATGCAATTCAGAAATGGAAAGGGCAGTACTTCTTTATGTCTTGAATAAGTTTTGTTTTTAAAATTGAAAAAAAAAACCCCACCCAAAAACCCTGTAGTATTTTGTTATTGTTCTTAGGTAGCAAGAAGAAGTTACTGCAGTAAGATTTTACTACACAGTGTGCTGAATTTACTGTTGGTTACCATGAGCTATCAAAAGCTTTGAAATTATTTCCATAGAATCTCTTCTTATTTATCTATAAATAATATAATTGTGAATCCCACAAGGAGAAAGAAAAAAGCTTGAATTTAGACAGTGAAACAAATAGTTATGCTAAACTTATATAACATTATGCACAACTATTCTGTTTCTTGTCCAGATTTACATTTCTTGAATACATTTGCTGAAATAAATAGCCTGTTTCCTTTGAGAGCAGAGTTGGAACTGAATAAATGTAAGGCTTCAGAGTACTAACAAAGGGGCTGAACTCTTAACTAGTGTAGTTATAAAGCCCATATAATGTAAATTAGAACAGTAGAAAGGAAATATAAAGTTAATACATAGGAAGAGTTAGTAATATTTTGTGAGAGTTTATAAACTTCTAGTTTTGTATTCTTATCCTTTGCTGTTTAGTCTTTGCTTTTCTTCTTTTCCCCAAGTGGTAAATACATATGGAAAATGCACATCTTATGATACAAATACTAGGTAAAAGGGATTTTGTTACATTCCTTGAGAGAAAGAGCCATGAAAAGAGGAGAATTTAGGAAGGAGATCCTGCTGTTCTATTCAGTGGAAGAACCTTTGCAGCTCACAGTGTGTCTGTACAGAATTGTCCTATTCATAGTTTTCCCAAGAACATACATAACAGACCTTGGAAATATGCACCAATTATATTGCAGTTGGGTAAGACATGAATTTCAACTATAGCAAAGATGGCTTGAGTTAGATATTTGGGGAGAAACATGTAAGTAGCAGGAAGAAGCACCGGAATACATTACTTGAGACCACGTAATCCCTGTTGCTAAGGAGCCTTTCCTTTTTCAAGGGTACATGAAGAAGAATGAAGGAGAATCAGATCAGGGAACTGATTCTACATAGGGGCAGAAGAATAGACCAAATGTACAGAGCTTCAATGTACAAAATTGTAGAAGGTTGAGATGGGAATTTAAGAGTCATATTGGTAGAGTCAGAGGCAGTTTCCTGTGTGCATATTGGTCTCTGAAGGGAGGACAGGCCATTTCTGTGTACATTCTCACTCAGATAATCAGACTGGCTTCATCTGGGCTAATCAGACCAGCAGGATTTGTTCTTGTGGTCTATAGTTTTCATAGATGCTTTCTTCTAGTATAGTAATAATATTTATTTTTAGCTAAATCACAGATGATGTCAAAAGTTCACAAATATGTGAAAAGAGGTATGATGAGTGAAGCTCCATAGGCTCTAAAATAAGGAGTGAAAACTGTGTGGAGCAATTGCTGTGAGTTTTCCAGATGGTGAAATATGTGATTTTATTTGATCTGTTTTCATACTGCTGATAATTGTCATTTGAATTTGTAGATTTCAGAGGGATTACCTTGGAAAAACCCCTGAACATTTACAAATTCTCATATTCTATTAGCTTTTACAGATGATCTTTTATGTTGATGAGAAACACAAGTGTCTTCTATAGAGTCTGATGAATTTTCTAGTAATATGCTTTCTTTTGATGTCCAAAAGATGCTATAAATTTTCAAAAAGAAAGCTTCTTTCAGATAATAACTCCTAGTTGTTTTGGTTTTTTTAAAGCTCCAATTATGCATTTCTGAGGGTAAAAATCAGCAAGAGAATGCATCTGCAAAGAGTTTTTCTATAGTTTAATCCACTTTATAGTGAAAGAGTTAATATATTTAGTTTTCATGCATATCACTCTAGAGAAAAATTCTGTTTTCACTGTAATTTCTAGTCATTATCTCCAGTGAGAAAGTGTGTCTTAAATGACAGGATTTCTGTTGAGTTGAGGTACATCAGTTATGGAATGTCTGCGTTGTGTTCATCTGCTGCATTGGCAGATGGCTGAGGTGAACATCTACTCTCTCTTCAACTTTAAAAATCAGAATTGGTGGCAGCATTGTCAAAACATGTCAGCATTTGAGGGGTGGTGTGCAACAAACCACTGGCTCTACAACACATTCTTGGCACATAAACTAGGGCTCTAAAACAAGCTATATTCTTAATATGCAGGCGGGGGTTCTGGTGGGATTTTTTTTTTTTTTTTTTTTGTTAGTTGCAGTTTATAGTTAGTAGATACATGAAGTTTGAGCTACTAACCTGCAGCAGTTACGGGAAGGGTATGACACTGAAATGCTTTCATTGATACCTCATGATATCATCAATATCAAGAGATATGTGCTTTGCTTACATTGTGATTTATGCTTAACCTTCTGTCTTTAATTTGTTTTGGTAGGACTGGATAAGTGTATGAAATAACAGTGCTTAGTAATTAATAACAAATGCTTCATAGAAATTAAATGCTTAGAGGTTGCAAAGGGAGAGCAGGAGGCTGGTGAAGACTATTTCCTGGACTGTTATATCCTCAGTTGCTGGATAGTCTGGAGTAGCAAAAGCTATAGTTGATTTCCCTAGGGAAGGAAAAAGGGGTAGTGCTACTCTCTCACGGTTGGCTGTGATCATAGATGGCACAGAAGATAATGTCATAAAACCGAGGGAAGAACCAGAAGCAAAATGCACAAATAAATATAAGTAATCTCAAATGATATGATAATTTGGATTTACTTGACAGATGCCGTAAGCCATTCTTTTTATTAAGAAAAGACAGCACCCTGCCTGAGAGGACAAAGATGATGTTTTGTTCTTTAGAGACATAAAACTAGTTTTCCTGATTATTACTGACATCTTGTCATTCAAGCTTTGGGTTTCCTTAGAGGTTAGAAGGAAATAGCCAATCTCTTGTGAGAGTAAAACATGAATGGAAGGATTGAAATGTGCTCGCATTGGCACCAAATCCTAAAATGATGATGTTGGAATTCCAGAATAAGACGATGGGGAACAGTATGAGATACCTAGGGTATGTTACAGAGGCAGATACAGTCAGCTTCTCTGAATGTAATACAGAAAAGTCTCTATTAAGAAGGCATTTATATGCACCTAATGTTTCTGAAGTTTAGGTTTAACTAGAAGGGTGAACTTTTAATGTACTATTGCTCTAATTTTTTCACACCCTCAAGTCCTCACAGGACATCTGTGGTAGAGGAGGTAGATGACAAAATGCCGTTTCTGCCTTGAATGCTTTAAAGTCTCATCTTGCAGAGAGCAGCCTCCTGTCTGAGCCTGGCACTTCACAGAGTCTACTCAATATGGAGGTGCCCAGAGCCTGTGCAGAGGCACAGCTTATACAGCATTGACAACCAAAAAAAGAGCAGCTAAAATAGTGTAGGTACCAAAGAGGTATTTTGCAGATTGTTACATGTATACAGAAAGTCAAAAGATAGCTAAAACACTATCTGTTGTTCTACAAACCTGATAATTCATTTTAGTTTTTGACATCCTAGTGCTTTACAACATTTTGTATGTATTAGGGCGGGTTTGTTCTGACACTACAGATGTTCATTCAAGTTTGTTGTTTCTCAGCTATTAAGTACAAAGTTGTCATCTTTTTCTTCATAGCCATGAAATACATTTTTTGCCTTAAACATTAGTATTGCTGGTAAATCCACTTGTATGCAATTGTCTATAGAAAAGGCTTTTGTGTGCTACATAAACAGTTGCATTTTGTCATTTTTTTTATTTCCAATTATCATGAACCTGAAGGTACATAGGTTTCTTTCCCGAATCCTATGCTGCATAATATTGGGAAAGCTTTTAACCTTGTTTTACCCTAGTTCCTAATCAACAAATTGGAGGCAATTACACTTTCTGAAATATTATGTTGAAAAGTTCTGAAGTTTAGCTAATAGTAAAGGCACTTTTTTCTTTCTTTTAATGTTCATGGCAGTTGTGGGTTTCAAGATAATATTGTTTGCTTTAAGAACCTTAAAGAACATTCCTTAAATCCTTGCAGAAAGGATGTCATTGCTGTTTCTTAGATTATAGCCTCTGCTTCTGGCATTTTAAATGCCATCATCAGAAACAAAGCAAATACAGTTGAACAGATGTGGTATAAAAAAAATATACAGGTCTTACCAAGAGGGTTTTTTTGGCTTGTTTTTTTTTGAGATAATCTATTCATCAGATTGTTGATTTGACTGCTGTTTTCAGTTCATGATACAGCAGATTACAAAATCTGTGACAAAATCACAGGAAAAAGTATTTTTAGGGAAGATCATTCAGAATATTATGGTATTTAGGAACTAAAATAAGAATTCGGTCCTTTCAGAGGTAATCTGACCATTGTGGAAATGCAGCTGACTACTGATGGGCCTCTGGCATTTCATGATAACATTTATATAAACTTAGAGCAAGCTCTCTTTTTTTAAGCCAAGCAAAGAGAAGAGATTCATTTGGTTTGGGGATTCTACCACTAGCCCATGACACACTGCTAAATGTGATGTGTCTTTCGGAGTGACCTTTATTTTAACTTTAATATTTCATAACCTCTTTGGGGAAGCTGTTTTATCTGATTCTTTCATGTGTGAAAATTTACTTTACCATCCTTTAGCACCTTTTATGCTGTTTAAATGGATATTTATGTTGCTACATTAATAATAGTGTTATGAACAGACCTGACTTTTTGGGCATTTAAAATGCTTTTACAATATTAGAACAGTGCTTATACCATTTGTGTGATGAAAAATTCTGTCAATCACAAGTAAAAATAGGATCAAAGATGCTGAGATTAGAAATCCTTTTTTGAAAGTCATGAGTTTTAAATAGCAAGTACTTTTCTTATTAAGCCTTCAGTTGCTGAGAGAGGATGCAGGAATAGCACCTGTATCCTCTTTTGAAGGTTCAGATTCTCAGTCCTTTCAGAATGAGGCACTGTAGGTGGAAATAATTGGAAAATAACCTTGAAGGTTTCTCTGCCTATTTGAGTGTGAATGGATGTATGTCAGACCTAATTAGGCCTACTGAGAAAAACATAAATGTCAATAGATTTTTACCAAATGCATCCAATTTCTTTTGAGATTGTGAATGGGGTCCAGTAAGCATACAGCCTTCTTAATGTCACCTTTCTGTCACCTTTAATTCTGTCCCTTGTGATAGATGGCATTTGATTTTTCTTGAAAAAAAAGTCAAAGAACTTGAAAGTAGACATTGCCACTCCAGTGCTTGCTTAGCTGATGTGTCCACATATAACTTAACTAATGCAGATGATTCAATGAAAATGGTCATTATTTTACCTCTCAGTGGTCCATAGGATTTAAATAAATCACAAAGCTCTATTTCATTTGTTGGAAACTTGATAATCCCTCCAGTACCTTGTCTAACCTACTTTTTTTATTCTATAGCTATGATTTTATAAAATAATTTTAGAAGTATGAAATGCATGTCTATTTTCCACCATGATTGTATGGAAAAGGTAAGTGAGTTACTGTGGCATTTCTGGGTCATCATGAGATATGTACTGTCTTTCAAATCTTTTCTCTTTGGGTGGGTTCTTAAGAAAAATTTCTAAAATTCCAGCCGTGTGCTCCTATAGTTAGCTAGAAATAAGTAAGATTCCCTGGGGAATTCCTGAAGAGCATACTAGGAATAAAAAGGATATTGTCTAGATGTGGCATCACTCACTCAGTAGAGTCTCTGATTGTGCTGGCAAGGAAAGAATGCACCTTGCTTTTAAATTTGTTTGGGGAATTTGGAGAGAAGTGGCAGTTTGATATTGTTCACATGAGAAATTTTATTAAAAGGCATGAGCCCCACTGGGTAAGTAAACTTTTACAAATCCCTTTATGGACTCTATTTTGTGATGTGAAAGCAGCTTCCTCCATTCATCTTAAATATATCCCTAAGCAAAAGAACTTAAAAGAAAAAAAAACCAACTAATGTAAAACTAGTGGGAGCTGAAACAAGAGTATCCATGCAGCTTTATATACAAATATAATTTAGTTGAAAATCACACTTTCCAGAAATCTATTCAGCATTTTCGTGGAGACAGTCCCTTGCTGGGACTGGAGAGGTGAGAGGCAAGTCTTTAATTTTCCAATGCTAGCATTCATATCATCGAAATCAGAAGAAAAAAATCCTAAAAGGTCTCATTTTGGCCCAAATTTGAATAATAGACTAAAATTTTGATAACTGTTCACATACATGGCTTGTCACTAGAAAATTTAAGATTTGAGCAACTGACTCCCTGCTTTCAGTGTCTCACATTCTGGAGATTAAGAGGTCCATGGAATTAAGTTCCGTGCCTTGCAGTTCTCAGAGAAGTGCATGGGATTCAACAAACCTAGCACCAGGTGGTTTGGAGATTCCTCTGTACGTTATGCTTCTGCTACTACAGTTTGGTAGTGATTATGTGTGATTCAGATTAACAAAATAACTTTTCACACTTCTGAGGGCTGAGACTTGACTCTTTGCAGACCTTTGTAACATACCATTGTAACATACAGAGTAAGTAAATAGGCTGGCTAATTGGAATTTAAAAGGTAATTGCTGGGAAAATGTTTATTCCTTTTTTTCTTGAGAACACACTGTTAAGCAAGTCATTATTAAGCAATTATACTTTATACAAGAAGTTTACTTGATGTTATGTGGACAATGCCCCAAATTTTTCAAAGGCCAAATTAGCAAGGGATATTTCTAGATAACAGTAGAGGGTATCTTTATCTTATTGCACTTCTTGCAATTTCTGCAGATAGGGAACATTGCTTTTAGGCTGCTCTGTTATTACTTTTCTTGTTGTCATACTCCTTATTTCTGGAAATTTTCCAAAGACATTCCATATTATCTCATTATATTTTTCTGAGCATGAAGGGTGCATTATTAAGATAAACTACCAAGTGCTGTGTAAAAGGGAATTAAAACCTGTATTTGCATTGGAATATGTCCTGAAAGATGAGGCCTTTAGGCTGGGAGAAACTAATATATAGACTAGTTCTTGTTAAAAAGAATTCACATACTAGTTCCAAGACAACAGCTAGGATATTTGTAGTACAAACTATGAAAATAGAGGGAAGGGAAACACCAAGAGAAGGTGAAATGTCTGTGGTCAGCACTGTGCTTAGTAAATATGGCATGCCAACCCATAACTGCCAGTCCATGCCTGTGGAATTGTAGCACCTGGTAAATCAGAGAGATTTTTAAGGATAATATATAGTGAGCTTTTCACAAAAGTGGGATGGTTTCACAAAAAGCATTGAAAATTCAAATGTTGCTGATAGGTCTTTTAGGCTGAAATCATTGCAGGACATCCATGAACAAGACATTAACAAGATGTCAGTACTGACAGAGAGGAGCCAGCAACAGAAGGTAAGGACAGCATCATGATCTGATAATGATGCTAGTAGTGGGATCGTTCAAAACAGTGGGAGGAGAGGACCAATCAGAGGGCCTTCAGAGTTTTGAAAGTGAATAAGCAGTAAAGAAATAACAAGGAAATACTTGGAAAGAAAAACAAAAAATGGAGACAGGCTAATGAAAGATGGTGAGTGACTGCCATGAGGAACATGTTGGTATTGTTAACCAGAGACTTGAAAAACAATTCTCTGCTTCAAAATTGCTTCTGAACCAAGGGGACTGAAGTCCCACCTGGTGATGGCAGAGTAAGAAAGACTGTTTATTGCATAAAATGTCTTGATAAGTCTAAATCCCCTATTGTTTCCTCAGTTTATATGATTTAAACTAGTGGTGTAAGCAGAATTGGACCTGGCATATGTCATACTTCTGGAGTGTCAGAAAAGTATCTTGTGACAATACAAGCTAATACCTACAGATTTCACTTGCTCTATTGTTGCATGTGCCTGCAACATTCCTTGGAGAAAAATCTTCCCATTAAGCATTACAGATTCTTCAGAATGATTATCTGGGTAGCACAGCTTACTGCCTTTTCAGTACTCACTCTGTTTGCAATTACAACCGTACCTTTTAGTTTTGTTTTTGGTGCCCATAACATCTCTTTCTAGTCCAATCCATGCCTTGAAGGGGGATGGATCTTTCAGATTTTTAGCATGTGCAAAAATGATAAACTAACAGACTGTTCAGGTTCTTTATAGGTGCCTTGGGTTTGGACAGATTTGTTTGGATTTTGAGCCTGTGAACTCTTTAGGCCTTTTATCTTGTTCAATTTTATTTTCATATTCGTATTTAAATTTTCATTTCACTTTTAATTAGCTTCATTATATTTGGTGGCAAAATGTTGCTTTATCTTCGCTGTTAATAATCTAATTGTTTCTCTTGCCTTAAGTAATATCTCGTTAACTTTATAACCCATCATTTACACATCATCTACGGAATTAATTTCCCATGCATGTAGTTGTATTGTCTGCAGCATCTTTCCAAAAACTTTCTCAATTAGCATTTTTATTGTTGTATTGGTTTCTTGTCTGTAAGAATTAAGCTTAGAAGCCTGTTGATAAAATTTAATACCGCTAGTTCATGGTCTTTTCAGACATTTTTTATTAAAAAATCTGAGTAATTCCCTGTTGGTGAAAGAGCTTAGCAGTTACATAGGTCTTAAAAAAAACCCCAAACAACA
Organism: Toxostoma redivivum; assembly: GCA_013397375.1. NCBI lineage: Eukaryota > Metazoa > Chordata > Aves > Passeriformes > Mimidae > Toxostoma > Toxostoma redivivum. Next base: position 73,366 of record VXBI01006135.1, read on the forward strand.
ACCTAACAAAAAGCCAAAAAAACCCCAACTGCCATGCAATACCTGAGTGCTGTTTTCTAAATCAAAATTAAAATTTTCAATAAACTTTTGATGTATGCAAACAACAGATGTGATTGGTGGTTTTACAGGAGAAGTGGTGAGTGTAGTGATTGTTTCCCTTAGTGAGTATTGCATTGCCTCTGTTGGTTATATTAATCAGAAGGAATTAGTCTGTGTAGACTGGAAGCAGGTGCTACAAGCACATGTGGTGTAGCTTTTAAAATACTCTTTACTATTTCATTCCTTTCACTGAAATGACATAGCAGAAATATAATGAAGTTATGAGAGACTGCCTTATCAGCTTTGGCCTTCTTCCTTTAACCTCTTTAATGGGAATATTGTTTTCTTCTGTGAGTGTGTTTGCAAGACACATTGTAACATACTCCTTGGTTTTCACATTCCAGTTGTTTTAGCAGTATGCCACCAATGTCACCTGTGGATATGGGAAGACTAGAGGCCCTTGTTGGGAGGTTCAGTGCTTCTGCACGGGATCTAGTTCTACCAGGAAAATAATATTGTTGCGACGTTTATTCACTACACTTTAAGCTCTTTGTTGCAAGTTATTTTGGGAGGGACAAAGCACTGAAAAGTCAAATTGTTAGTGCAGTGCTTATTACGTATGTGTCACAGATGTGGGTGAAGTAAAAACAAAAAAAATCCATTGAAAACAGTACTTAGTAGAATTCTGTTGCTAAAAATACAACATGTTGCATAATTTTAGAGGAAAAAAACCAAACAAACCTCAAAAAATGGTGGTTCCCTGTCACCCAGTAGATCCAAAGGAGCAGATTGCCCACTCCTGTGGAGTTCTAGATCAGCTTTGCCCCACTTCTGTAAGAAAGCTGATTGTGTCATTGTGCGTATGTGTCATTTTGAGAAGAATAAGAACATGTGTTCACAGATACTTTGTGCCTTTACTGAATACCTGGAGTTGAGAGACTCTTGCTTTGTCCTGGAAAAATAGGCAAATCTTTAAAAGACGCCTTTGTCCTAAATAGGAACAAGAAGGTAAATTCTCAGAGACATTCCTAAATTATAGTTAAGATCAACCAAAGCATTTTTATTTAAAATATCTTTTTTTTTTTTTAAATTTCAAATGTGACTATTCAAATTCATGCTTTAAGTGAACTTTCTTATTCAGTGAAATATCTCACTTGGAGAATTATGACTTAGGATATTTGAACAGCTTCAGAGATTTTGAAAACAAATGTGTTTATCAAACCTCATCTTTCTTGTGAACAGATTTACTAATGAGTATTTATTCTGACACAAAAAGATGATGTTTTCTCAAAAATTGTCTCAGTTTTCTCTATCCTGCTGCATGTTTTTTCTTCTGTAAACTCAGATTTTATCATTCCACATGATAAAATAAATGTGCTTCTTACAGAAATATTTTCATTCCAATGTTCTTTGAATTTACTGTCTACTTGTATTTCTTTGTAAGACAAAATCATGACAGTCAAGGAGAGACTATTTTGGTAAATAATACAACTCTTACATGAAATCTAAGCAGTAGTTTATACCTATACTTCAAAAAGGAAGGCAGAACGATGTAAGGTAATTTAAATAGGCATACTTTTTTATATTAATTTTCATACGTTTGCTGAACAATCCTGGCATACAAAAGATTATTGTGCATTCTTAAAACATGATGGGGAATCATAAGATGGAAGTGATTCTTTCAAACTGTGTATAATTAAGCTATTCTTTGCCAATTAAGTGATCTAGTGACAGATTCTCACCTGATATGTCTTGATATTTTCTCGTTACTTTTCCTAGTGTTGCACCCACTTGTGCTAGCACCAATTCTGTATTTCCTACCTTTCTTTTAAGGTGTGTAATTAGTTGTTAAATTACTTCAAATACAGGTATTGCAGCATATACATAGTTAGGAGTTTGACTTTACATCATTGAATTTGACCAGTATTTTGTTTCCTACAGAGTTAGATGAAAGCTGGATCAGATCAGACCAAGTTGACCATATAGGCAAACGGAGGCAATTTTGTACAGCTGGATTTTAAAAGTAGAGGAATAGGTTATGGTGACTATCGGTAGTGTGGAAAGTTTCCATGCAAGAGACTAAATGAATTAAGACTTCAACTTGGAAAAGGCAGAGGAAATATAGTAGAAGCTTATAAAATCATAATTAAAACCAGAAACAAGTATTTTCTGTTTGTTGTTTTTTGTTGTTGTGTTGTTTTTGTTATTTCTTTTTTTTAAATGCCAAAGCTCAGGGTATAATATCAAGCATGTTCCATATTTGTAGCAAAATAACTAATTTTTGTGCAGATTGCAATTAAATTGTAGAAGCTCAAAGCCACAGATACAGGGACAATTAAAAGTAGTAAGATTTTCAGAGGGATAAGAAAAATTTATGGAGAAATAAATAGCAGTTGCTGTTAAAAGCCTAGATGTAGCCTTTGGTTCAGTTCATTAAGTACTGGATGCTGAATAACAATAAATGTTTTTTCATGCATGTGCAATTTCTGTCTACTTCCCAAGTTTTGGGAAGAAATTAAGTACCTAGTACTTAATTTCTAACAAACTAAAGGTATAGGCTTAACTGAAGGAATAACAGTCTGCAACTTCCTCATGAAGGGAAGAGGAGGGGCTGAGACTGATCTCTTCTCTCTGGTGACCAGTGACGGACTTGAGGGAAGGCCCTGGAGTTGTGTCAGGGAAGGTTTAGGCTGGATATTAGAAAAAAGGTTTGCTTCCTTCAGAGAGTGGCTGGGCACTGGAACAGGCTCTCCAGGGAAGTGGTCATAGCACCAAACGTGACAGAATTCAAGAAGCATTTGGAAAATGCTCTCAGGCACATGGTGTGATTCTTGGGAATTGTCCTATGCAAGGCCGGGACAGGGTTGGACTGTCCTTATCATGTTCCTTCCAACTCTGGATATTCCATAATTTTATTATATTAATAAAATCCTATCAGAATAATTTTCAATGCAATGAAATTTCAATGCACTATTTTTCTCTGTTACTAGAACTATATTACTGCTACTTTTTTGTTGTTGTTGTCTGTAAATACACAGTATTTGAGATCTTAAAAAGCATTTGACTAGTACAATGTTTAATATTGACCTCATTTCAGATGTTAAGTATTTCTTGTGGAACTAAAGCACATCTTACAGCAAGCTAAAGGACAGAAGACCTTTTTCTCTTCAATGCTTTGTAAAGTGCTTGAGCTCCTTGCATGGAAATGAAATATAATTATATTGATAGTGATTATGGGAAGGTGCTGAGGAAAATGATACAGTGAAATGATTAGATTCTTCTCTGCCTAATGAAAAAACCCAACAAACCTCAAACCAACCAAAACTCAATGACTGAATAGTTCTGGGTATTTTTTTACCACTTGAAAGGTGAAAGCTGTGCAGAAACAAAGCAAATCTGACTCATAGTACATAGTGTAGAAATTTAACTTTCTAGAGTTCAGTATATTTGCAGAGTGCCTACTTCATTACCTGAACTCAGAAAAAAATAAATAAACTGGCTGCAATACAGAATTCTACTTATATTAAAAAAAAAATAGCTGCAATTAGTTATAGACATGTTAAAAAATAACAAGCTTATTTTGAGCCATGGAGCATTGCAGTTTGTAATATAAATTTCCCAGAAGAGCAGAGTGATAAAAAACTTGTTTGATAACCAATCTTCCAGTAAAAACCGAGTAAATATACTCATAACTATGTGTCAACATTATGCATTAACTATGGAAAAAGCTGTATTGAGTGCAGATCCCGAGAGAATTCATGACAGAACATCATGTCCTCTTTGGTTTAATTATTGTTCAGAACTCCCAGAAATGACAGCTCATGAAGTGTTTACCTGAACCATGGAATGCAATATTGGGCCTTAAGAAAGAAGCAAAACTGACTTTTGCTTTGTGTCTCTGTAGAGGGACTGATACTATATATATATAGTTAATAAATGGTTGTTCTTTTGCTCTCAGTTTTGGAAAGTCTCTTGACCTTGTGTCAAAAAGCAGATGGATTATTGAAGTCTAGCACCTCACAGAGCCCAGTCTGCAGAGCTGGAACACAGGACATTTTGCAGACTTACTGTGTGGTTTGGATTCAGATTCTTCCAATAGTTCTCATCATAGTACATATATTCTCAAGTGGGAGAAAAAGGAATTACACTGTATTATTTTTCCGGTATTAGATTATATAATGTTATACTGCATATGGGTCAGGCAGTCTTGTACTTTGCAAATGCCATCTGTTTTGGAAACAAAAATACTACTAATGAAGGTTTTAAGTAATGTATTTCCCTAGAAATGTGGTAAGTGCAACTTTTGCAATGACTTGATAAACTAGAGGCAAGAAGAATGAGAAAGGTTGGCTGGGTCATCTAATGGCTGACAAATTTCATCCCATACAATGTAATCCTTTTCTTCCTTTTCAACTAGCTCTTCATTTGTATGTAACAGCAGGTGGATTTTGTCCTTTACTCTCTCCTATTTGGCTGATACTACAAAAAGCCCTTGTTCTGATAACAAGGAACTGTCTTCTAATTTCCTTTTTTATGGGCAATGTATACCAGTTCATTCATATGTGAACGTTTTTCTGCATGGAATCTTCCATAGGAATTTTTGTATCTTTGACGCAAAATTTTTGCTGCTCTCTATGTGATGAATGCAACATTGGGTTGTATTTATCATTTATACAACCTATCTGTCTTTATGTGACTTGTAGTGATCTTGTGAACGGTTGGCATACTTAAAACTTACATACTTCTTTTTCTTTGGCAGTTCATCAGCTCCCAGCGCATAGCATGTTTTTTTATTAGACCCCAGAAATGCATTTCTCATGCTTTTGGTGCTATTAACTTTCATGCTATTTTTATTTCGTGGCACAAAGCCATGCATTAAATTCCATAAGGTATCTGTCTCTTTGTGTTGATGATGCCTTCTGACTTAATCATTAGTAAACTTTGTCTTATGCTGTAGTTATTAAAATATGAAGATCACTGATCCTTAAGGATCTATCCTACTAACCTTTTCTTCAATTTAGTACATTTTCTTTGGGAAAAAATCAGTATAATTTGCTTATTAGCCAACTTCTTGTCCTATTTAGCCTTCTTCTGGTCCCTTTTTTCTATAATTAATGTAAAAACCCTGTGCAGATTTATGACTGTTCCAGATTTTATGACATATTGCTTCTCCTGAAAACTAGTAAAGAAAAAAATTTAAACACCCCTCAAAACATTTATTCTGTTGTGATTTTCTTCAGTGAATTCGTATTTACCAAAAATATGCTTGAGTTCTTCACTTGATAATGCTGTATTTCAAAAAATAACTGCAGACATCATTGGTAGATTCTTTTAAGCCTCTTTTATGATAATGCACTATTAGCTGTGCAACAGAAGTTCTCACGAGGTGATTTTCAGCCAGAAAAATGCATATTTTTTCTCACTACGTAAGTCAGGACCGAATCAATAGAAGTCTGTGGAGTTCCCATGTTGTAAATTGTATGAAACCAAGAAGAGATTTTTAAATATAGTACTATCATGCTCAAGCAAAGTTCCAGTTGAGTAACTTCATATTTCAGAATTGTTTTAGAAGGCAATTATCACTAATAATTTCACAACATCAATAGTGACACGTTGTACTTTTCCAGAATTCTTCTGCTGGGTTACTGGAATTTTTTCCAACAAAAATGTTGTGTATTTCATTATATCCAATGAAGTGGGTATTAGCTAGAGATAGTGGAGAATTTTTAGGTGAAAATGGAATGTAACAGTATAAAATATTTTTGCAGGAAGAGTAGTCTGACGTTGAAGGTCAAAACTGTCTCCAGAACAAGAGAAGTGAGACTCTTGAATAATACGTAGGTGACTAATCCAGTCATTACTTTATAAGGGCAGTTTATTTATTTATACCCTACAGAAGAGCTCTGAGAGACCCATACGGAGGATTGCACAGTACTTAACTAACACATGTCTTTACCTCTGCTTTAGCCAGGAGTCTCACAGGAGCCTGCCTGTTGCCTGGCAGGCAGCCTAGCCCATGTGAAGCTTTAAACATACCTCTGATTTAGCTCCACCTAGCCTGAGTACTGATAAGGTGACAAACATTTTCCTGGTTTTTCTGAGCTGTGGTTCCTGAACCTTTCTTTCATATCTGCACATTTTGATGTAAAGTGGTTTGCAAATGGGTGTTTTTCTGAGTGACGTAAACTCCATAGATTTGTATTAATTTTCTTTTGGGTTTGTCTTTTATCTAAATATTCCTCTCCAAAACACTTCCATCTTGGTCATAGCATATAACAAGGATATTAAACTGTTAGAGACCGTCCAAAGGAGAACAACAAAGGTGGTGATGGGCCTTGAAGGGAAGCCAGGTGACGAGGGAGTGAGGTCACTTGGTCTGTTCAGCCTGGAGGAGACTGAGGGGGGAACCTCATCGCAGAAGAGGAAAGGCAGGCAATGATCTCTTCTCTGTGGTGACCAGTGACAGGCCCCAAGGCAATAACCTGAAATTGTGTCAGGGAAGATTTAACTTGGATATTTGAGAAAGGTTCATCTCCCAGAGGGTGGTTGGGCAGTGGAGCAGGCTCCCTAGGGAAGTGGTCACAGCACCAAGTCTGACCGAATTCAAGAAGCATTTTGACAATACTTTTGGGCACAAGATATGACTCCTGGGAGTGGTCCTGTGCAGTGCCAGGAGTTGGAATCAGTGATCCTTGCGGGTCCCTTCCAACTCACCATATTCTGTGATTCTGTGATTCTTTTCTACTTACTTTTCAACTTTTCAGTCTTTCTGACTTTCTGGTCTTTCTGGTTTCATATTCTTTTCCATGTAATTGCATACACATTAAAGTCTCCTTCCTCATCCCAGAGTAGACAGTAAGGTCTTGTCCTTCATATGAATTTTGGATTTTGCTTTTGTTTCAGTCAGTTTATTATTTGTATGCTTTCTGCCCTCTTCACATTAGGTGTATTTGTGTCTGGCTTTGATTAAGCAGACTTATTTAACAATTTCTTAAGACTCCTTCTGCCTTAATTCTCTAGTTTTTGGAGTTTTTTTGTTCATGCTTGAGCTTTTACATTAAGAAATTTGTTTCTGGGATTATATTTTTGATTTCAATGTTTTATGCCAATCATTATATAAATAAAAATAAAATTGAAAGAGAAAAATTTAAAGATATATAAAAATATGTTTAAAGTAAAATTTCAAGAAAAAATTGAGGAGGAGGAGGATACTTAAGTTCATTAGAAGGTCACAGATCCCAACATGTTATGGCTGTTTTAAGAAGAATAAGAAATTATGAAACTAAATTCTTTCTATGTTGGTTCAGTTATGACAAAATGGAATTTAATCAGAAAAGACATTTTCAGCCCATTCCCTGAAATTAAGGAGGTCACATCAATGATATATTTAACTGACTAAGCTGAGCCTTCTCTAACAGAAGGATTCTCTGCAGTGCCAAGGTATCACCTTGAAGTAAGACTCAATATTCACTGTCGTCTGTTTCTATTACACTTTCCCCTGCAACAGTTATGGAACAGCTCCACTTAAACAAGATTAACAATTCTTTGTCTTTAGAGTAAATAAAACAAAGGGACATGCCAGAGTAATTTAAAATCCACTAAAATTTTCTGAAAGAGGTAAGAATAGCAGCTTTGCTAATTTTGCAAGAGCAAAAAAAGTATTCTTCCATGCTAGTTTTGTCAGCTGTTTTCTACTGAGAACTAGAAATTGCCTTTATCTTCAATAGTATCTTATCTCAATGTAATTTTTCTTTCTAAGCATACTGACTCAGCTTTGCTATGGCTCTTCAAATCACTCTCTGAAGCAACATTTTCATGAAAGGCTTGGGAAGGTGTTTAATCACTTATTTTAATTAAAAGTCTCTCATCCTCCATCGGATTCTGTGAGGAATCAATAAATCACAGATATGTGATATTAAAAGTGGAGTCTTTTGCCGTATTTGTTGCATGGCTGCCTCATGGTGACTTCATCTGGAATATTATTCAGTGATTTGGATTAAAATAAATTAATGGAAACAAATACATAAATTGTTTAAGATGAATAATTTTGTCTTATAATGAGTCAAGAGTATTCACACAATCACTTCAACAGAGTAGATGTGAAGTCTGGTGCTTTTTTTCTTTAATTAACACTTTAGAAATCCACTGTACCTGGTTTTTTTTGCCAAAGCCTATAGATGGCTTTATCAAAAATACTTGTACATCAATGGTGTTTGGTCTGAGAACTGTCATATGAAACTAGGTATCTCTGGGAAGATAGCAAAACAAACTGTGAAACTTATCGTACCATAAAATTAAGTTGCTAAGTACTTTCACTGGAAGAAAATGCTTATGCTTAAGGTCAAAATTTAGTCTGGCTTAAGGGAGCACAACTCTCAATAACTTTATCTGGATACTTCCCTGTTTCTTTTGGGCTAATTTTTTTCCCCAACTTAATAAATAAATTCTTTTGCATTTTGAGCAACTAAAAAGAAAGGAAAAAAAATCTACAGATTGGAGTGACACAGAACTGCTGTGAACAAATGTTACTCAAATGCTACTAGCTCCTGGAAAAGCTGGTTGAAATATGAGTGTGTGGTGAATGAATTGGTGTAAGTGCTCTCAACTCAATATAATATTTCTTAATAACCTTGTAGAATCTAAAATTAGGGTTTTTTTCTTCTGCCTTGTTTTAATTTTTTAGTATCAAAAATTTATTGAAGCAAATTTTAAAAAATACTTAAATGGATCAGTAAGGAGAACAGGAAAAAGAGCGATTTGCATTTGTAACAGGAGTATCTGTTTGACCCTTCAGAATCTAGTCTGTTTGAAACTAATTTAACATTTGCCTACACCTTCCTTTGCTAGAGGAATGTCAAAATGAAATTTAAATTGCAAGGTAATGCATTATTTTATCTTCATTTTAACTGAAAGAATAACAGAAATTCCTATTCTGTTTAATGAGAATTTTATTGCCAACTTATCATCCAAATCATACATATTTTTGTCATCATTAGAAAACACAACTGTAAGAGAATTAAGAACTTCATGGAACATGTTAAATAAGCTTACTGTTAGTGCTGGTTTACATTCCTGTAGGTGAGAAGTATGTGTAAGTATAAAGTTTTATATTCAGTGAATGTATTTACAATTTTAATAAATTTTTAATGCAATTTTTAAAAAATACTCAACAATTAAACACAGTCTGTTCAAGTAATTGAAAGGATTACAGCTTACTTCTGTGAATTAGGCATAAATTTCTTGGCAGTGTCTTTCAAGAGAAGCAAATATAACCCATTCTTTTCAGAATAGCTGTGCAGTTCATGTACCTGTCCCATTCAGGCTTGGGCAAGGAGGGAGAACTTAAGCCTATGTTTAAAATTAAATGTGTGCTTTAGCTGTTTTTCCTTGAAAAAACTGCTTTTCCTTTTCCAGAACCTGGACATTAAGGTATTCAGTAAAGAATATTTATAGGTAATATAGGTCCTCTCTGCTACGTATTATTCTTACCATGTCAAAAATATACTTCTTCGTAAAAGCATGTTTTGTTTGTATCTCTGTATAAATCTGGTTTTGTGCAACCTCATCTTTTATAAATTTTTTTATCACAATTACTTTTTCCCTTTTTTTTCAGTAAAAATACTCTGCATCATTTTAGATCCACTCATATTGTAATTTGCATAATTGAAAGTAGGCTGATGACAAAGTGTAAATTGTATTCAGAAAATAAAAAAATAGCTTTTTGTACTATTTCCAAGTATGGGGGAAATGACTGAGTTGTTCAAAATGTATTGAAAACAAGAAAAAGCCTCCAGTTTGTTGGAGCTTGCAGTTACATGAGTATTCTGTAATGCAAGAATATGCACTCTTTTGCAATTAATTGATCATATATCTTACTCATGTTAGAATTTGCATTATGCTGCTAATGCATTTCTTCTGTTACAAATGTTTATTATTTTTTATGATATTAAAGGAAAAAGGAAAATATGTAGAGAACTGTAAGCAAACAAATTTATGCTTTTTGAAGGATAAAGGAAAGGTGGTGGAGTTAATTGCGTACAGTTCCAAGTAGCTTTAGAACTAGCAGGAGGAAATTAGATGTTGTGTGAAAACAGCATGAAATGTAATTCAGAGCAGCTGTCTAATTTATCAGCAAGAACAAAGTGTTCATGTTCTTAAACTCTACTCAGTTACTCCATTCAACCTTCTTTGACCTGTTCAGCCTGGCAGTGTTCGCTTAAAACTTAAAACTAAAGAAATGTTGCCAACCTTTAAAAATAAACTAAAAGAATCCCCACGAGCGTCCTTTCCAATATTCTTGTATTAATTTTTGAATTTATGTAACTCTGGACTCATGCCCTGTTTAGAAGAGATGTATGACATTCTCTGCTTAACAGTGCAGAGTCAATAAACTTACGTTATTTTGAGACTGATTTCAAAATATTGCCAAATTGATGGCATATAACACAAAGCTGAGGAATTCTTTGCTATGGGACATAACTGTGAAATCCTGAGATCCACATTATGCTTTGCTGGCTGCCCATGGAATTGCTGTTATTCTGTGATTGTAATATTTCTTCATGCCTTGTCATGGCTCGGTTCATTCTGTTCTTCAGAACAATCTTTTAAACTCTGTTCATTCTACATTCTGTTTGGAAATCAAACAAAGTACACAAACCAACTACAGAACAGATGTTCAACCAGAATAAAGCAGGTTAACAACACCAGTTTCTAATCATATACTTCCATTTACACTGTCAGTCTCTTATAAAACCCTATCAGCTGTTGTTGCAAATATAGCATTTCTATCTATAAGAGAAATTACTCTTTGCATTTTAAGTTTTGATGATATGTTCTTTTTCAGTGTAGATAAGGCATTTTCATAACAGAATCTTAGAAGGCTTTGGCCTAAAAAGGATTACTGGAGGTCCTGTGGTCTAGCCCTGCTGCTCAAGCATGGCCACCTGCAGCCAGTGGCCCAGGACTGTCTCCAGACATCTTCAGAGTATCTCCAAGGAGGGCTACTCTACCACCTCCCTGGGCCACCTGTGCCAGTGCTTGGTCCCTTCACAGTGAAAAGGTTTTTCTTGATATTCAGGGGGAGCATCCTTGTTTCAGTTGTGTGCTAATTGCCTTTGGTTCTGCACTGGGCACCCAGAAGATTCTGTATAAAGTTCTGGAAAATACTGTTTACAGACAGAATTTGAAAATAGCAAACCTGGGTTATTATTCCTCTGATGAAAAGGACAGTTGCTTCTATAGAAAACTCATGGATCCTTGGTAATGCTGATCACAGTGAAGCTTTTTGTTGTTCAGCCTAAAAAAACTCTTTCAGATGAAATAATGTTTGCAAACAAAATGTAAAAGGAGCCTCTACATCCTTTTTGTAATTCCCTGCTTTCAACCTTTTTCCTCTGTGAATTAGAGATCAGTTTTGCAGTAGAGAAAACAGCTAAGAATTCTGTTGAACTATCTATTTCAGATATATTATCACTATTAGTAGTGCAACTTACACATCTTTGGACATACTTTAGGGGCATTTTTAGAGTCTTAGAAAAATTACTTCAGTTCTGAAAATATATATGTAAATAGATATATTTGCTTCTCTAAGGCAAATAGAAACAGTGTAAGGTTATACATAGATTAAAAAAACAAAACATACCTTGAAAATAGTTAAAGCCTTAAATTTATAATTAAACCAAATGCTTTTGAGAAAATTCACTGGGGGTTCTGGACAAGGTACTGTCAAGTGAACTAGAGCTTGGATAGAACATTTACAGAAGCAATGTAATGTTCGTAGGGTTTTGTAAGAAGTGTCAAGGCACTTTTGATTTAAAAACTGGTATGGCACAAAATAAGCATGATGTATCTATGTAGGTTATAGAGTGATTGTGGGACAGATCTTAAAATACACCCATGTGCTCCCTGAGAAATCTAGCAGGGTTTTATGCTTCATCATATTTTGTTTGCAATGAAAGAAAATGCAAAATTATCCTTAGGAATGACTGTGGACGCAATGATTGATGGAGTGGGAAATAGCAATGAAGAGGAATAGTGTACAGTGGCATCTGGATCACTAGGTGAACTGCACATAGACAGAGTTAAGTGATTAAAATACAGTGCAATGTAAATGTTATGAACAAAATTAATTCAGAGAGGGAAGACTTTGCAGTGGGAAACAATGGTTCTAGTAAATATGAATTCACATACTTCTGTGGCAGAGCCTATTTCTGTGCAAGAGAACCTTCTGCTACCTCTGCTTTTGCCTTCCAGTATTAAATACCATGTCCGGTACACTAATTGACAAGAGCAGTGAGAAATGAGGCCTTCTCCAAGATGTAGGAAGACTCAGAGCTGTATTGGTTTATTTTTTGTGAGAGAAGTTTGTTGGAGAACTTTGCTCATAGAGACCATTTCCAGTCTAACAAAAGGACACAAAGACAGTGTCTGTGTGAAGGGCAGTGTATGGTTGTTTTTTAAGAGTTCCCTCCTTCCCAGTTGGTGCCATATTCCCTCCTGAAACTTCCAAGTGCCTTCACCTTGCTTCAAACTTTCTTGTCAGTGTCTTTGTGACCTTTTCTGGTTCAACTCACATTCTGTTGGCTTCCTAGGGACTCACCCATATCACCGAACATTTTTACATTTTTACATCTGTCTAATCCTTTTTCATGGTTGCAGTGTCCTTCCTTGCCTAGGCTACCTCTCTGCCTCTATTTTCTCCTTTTGAGTACAGGTTGTTGCATGGGGACCCACCACATTATCAATTATAAAGTAATGTGGAATAAAGTAATTAAATGTTTTTTAGAAGAAAACACTAATCTCTGCACTTGAGCTTACTTTACTGTGGTTATACTGGTTTAGACTCACTTGTTGCTTCTGGTTATTGTTGCATTAAATATTGATTTTTGGTTCACTCTACAGAGTGTTGCATTGTTATATTTTCCAAGACACATGTTGTGCATTGCTTTTAGTTTAGCCAAATGTGCTCTTTGTGTACCCTGCTGGAGGTACTGGGAGGCATCACAATGTCCTGGGGCTTAATGCAGGTGGTGGCACTAAGAAAAGCTTATCCTTACTTGTTGCCCACATTTGTGCATAATATGAGAATTACGAAAGCACTTCAGTATCTTGGCTGGCCTAGGCTTGCTAGAAATCTATAAGGATTGCATTTTTATAGGATAGAAAAGACAAACACCAGATTTCAAAATCTTAGAGTTCCTTAAGGCTGCTGCTTGAGTTGACCAAATCTCGCAAATGAGCTTCAGCAGTTTGGTTCCAAACATTTCTTCCTTACTTGCAATTTTCTTTTTTCTTTTTTTTTCATTTTGGTGCTGGTTGTTGTTTCGGGGGGAGCCTGGGGGTTTTGTTTTCATTTGCTTGTCGTTTCGGTTTTTCTCCCCAAAAGCAACAGTCATTTTCTCTTGCTTGTTTTCAATCATTCATAGGTGCAGAATTTGAGACATTTCTTGATTGCGAGCATTACTTCAAAGTAACTGCATCTCATTTTACCAGAGTTGTTATGTAAGTGAAAATGACTGAGAAAGGTTTCTTGATTCTCAGAAGAGCCTGTTGCTGAAGAGAGACCAGGTTGATGCCAGATGTGTAATGCTTCCCGGGATTTATAGGAGAGATGCTTGAGGACTGCAGGGAATGAGAAGGACCACAGTGGACTGGGAATTGGAGATGACAAAATTGGCTGACTGGAGTGTGAGGTCGAATTATCATTGTCATAACAGTTCTATTTTTAAGATATGTGTGATGAGGAATGGTTAGTGAACTCAACTTTGCTTATAAATACAGGTGGTTCATGAGTAAGTAAGGAATGAACAGAAAGCAAAATAAAGTCAGTGTTTTGTTTTGAAAATCAGGCTTGAAAGTCCTGCATTGGTTGAGGATGTAGTACATAAGTGTACAGTACATGTATTGTAATCAAAAATAATCAAATTGTTACCAGAACTTCAGGTGCCAGTTCAGGAAATTAATGATGTGCCTAAATCTGTATGCCTATGTAGCTGCAGTGACCTGTATTGTGACAAAAATGTGTTTCTTGCTGCAGTCAGGTTATAATCCTGAATGGAAACAGAAGTGATCCCAGGATAACTAGATCACAAATGTTTTTCTTTTGATTCTGGTTGTTATGCAACTGGTTTGAGATTATTTCTGTACAGCTTGGTTAGCGGTAAGTTGGACTTCCCCATCTGATTTTCCCTTAAAATTACTTGGGAAGTGCTGTGTAAAGCTTCTGCCAGTATTTATATGTTGCTACAGGAGCAGATCAGGCAGATAAGGTGAGTAATGTTTCTTAGCAGCTCTTTGCAGAGTAACTTTGTGGTCCATGCTTTTTGTCACTGTTACTCATTTGCCAAGTTTCACATAATTCAAATAGCGAATAATTGTAAGCTCTGATATAGACTAGAGCTAACTATCTAAAGTTCATATGGTGCAACTGGCATGCCTGCATCAAGCTGGGATAGTTGAGACCTTTAATACATCTTAAGCAGTAAGAAAAACTGTGAAAGCTGGTTGGTTTTAGTTAGAACTCTCAGCGGAGAACCAAGTGGCAGGAAAAATTTCCTTCTCTTAAAGTTATATTGAGTAGATCTGTCATCATCATATAGTTTTAAAAATGGTTTCTTCTGGAAAATGGAATTTTGGTTCCATCACAAAGCTTAGTAGGCTCTTGCTGAGGTAAAGAAAGCAAAATAAAAGGTTCTCTTCTCAAAAAGAAGAGTCCATAGGAATGATGATCATTGACAGTAGCTATGGATATAGCTGGGTCATGATGTTTAGATGTTAGAGGCATTTGGTTAGAAACAGTAGGATTAACTGTTCAAATGATTACTACACCTTTTTTTCTTGTTTGTCTTTTCCATGTGCCTGACTAGCTGCTTGAGAAGTGTGACATAAGTTTTTCTTGATAGGGTCTCTCAGAAATTTTTAATGATCAGGTAATTACTTTTTGTTTCATACCTGTCTATGTTGATAGCATGATTCAAAGTATACAGCAAGTGGCACTTTGTTTCAGTGACTTAATCGGCCTTTCTCCTCTCTCCTTTTGGCAATTGGATCTAATTAGTGATCAGTTATTCAAATCCAGAGCACCTGTTCTTATGTTCTTGGGCAGTAACATTACAGTGGAACTCTGATCTTCAGTGGAGCTTATAGCTGTTACTTTAAAACCAGTAATAATAAAAAATGAATGTGCAAAGAAAGAATTAAAATATACTGTTTATCTTTTTGCCAAAAGGCTGTCCTTTCCTATAATCTTGGAATGCTTTTATTTTTTATATCCACGTACTTTATTGTACAATCACTATTCCTGTTTGCAAGTGTGTGACTTGTTAATGATCCCTCTGTCAGTTAAGAACAGGGATAACAAGGTCACTGGGGAGAATAAAAATTAGAACAGAAAGTGTTCCTTGTGTTGTTTTGCTCACTGAAGTATCTCTCCTTTCTAATCTTTATTCTCCATAAATTGTAAATAACAGGATTTGACAGAAATATAGATTGGCTTACTACACAATAATGAATGCTTTAAGAATCATGATCATTTGGAAAACTATGCCAAGAAGCAGAGAATTTAGTCTTCAGTCATCCAAAAGTGTGTATTACAGAGCTCATCTTCATCTTTGGCACCTATCAAGCAGCTTGCTGGAAGCAGCAGAGCTAGTAAACAAAGCACGTTGCAGTAAAATGGTCCCCCATGGTAATAATAATAATAAGTCATACTGAAGTGTTTTCAAAAGACATCAAGGTCATGTTTCCACTGGAATATCAGACATATTAAACACATGTGTGATAGAGAGTTCAGGTTAAAAAAGAATGCTGCTTCTGCACTCACTGGAAAGCTCAACAACTTACAATTATCTCTCTCTGTCACATCTGCCTCTGTATAAGCCCACAATACTTCTGGCATTTTGAAAGAATGTTATTTAAGATGTGTCAATATCTTTATTTTATCTTATTTTATTCTTTTTTATTTGCATGCTTTATGCATACAAAACCAGAGGCAAGTAAGTATGTGCTGGTTTATTGTCTCTCCATCTGGGCTGTTTTTATGTATACAGTATGTCCATAATATTTTGATAGACAGGATACAAAAACCTCTAATAAAAAACCAGGGCATTACAACTAAAATTTCCTAAGGTTTGAGGGGGTTGGGAAGGGGGCAGCTGGTGTTAATTTTGTTGATTTGACAGCTGTCTCTTGTTTCTGTGCATAGCTGGAGATAGAATTTAGCCCAGGCAGTAAATTGGGTTGCCTGAAAACTGAATTTTCTGTCCAGAATCCTCACCAAGAGTTGCTGCATTCTCTAAAGCAAACTCCACAAAGATTTAGAAGTGTAAATACTTAGAAGGTGGTTTAGGAAGAGGATGCACTTCCTCTCTCAAACAAAGCTATTATTATATTTTTCTCTTGACATCTGTTTAGCAAAAGGAAAACTTTGTTATGATGAGTGCAATGAACTACTTGTGAGCTTGACAGAAACATGAACAGGTCTTTATACGGGGAACTTCGGACAATAAGGTTTAAGAAAATGTTTTGTAGATTCAACAATCTTTCAGGACAGCAACTTGCCAAATCCATCACTATGCTAGCCACAGTTCTAAAGAATCTTATTGTTGGTAAGCTTGAATTAGCAGAATTTCCTGTTACTGCCTCATAAACTCTACCAATGTGGAGGCCTGGAGGAAATACTGCATAATGGGTAGGCTTAGATATGGAAATGAAGGCTGTGACCTGTGGTATTTGGAAGAAGAAAGCCTGAATCTTGTAGAATAAATGCTGCTGAAGTGCCTTTTTCATGTGTTAAGGGGTCGAGAGGTAGTTTTACATCTGTCCCTGTCCATGGTCACCATGGTTGGTGGGGCTGGATAGCAGAATGCATTCCTGAGTGGAATTGCATAGCAGCTGGGTCTGAGCTGGCACCACGGGGATGCTACTGTGCACCCAAGATGCCAATCTATGCAGCTTGGCTTTCATTCAGCTGGGACTTAAGAAAGGTATCCGAAGCCAGGTGCAGGTATCCAACTCGGGTAAAAAACTGTTCCTCGTGTGGAAACAGCCGTCTCAGCCAGGTGATATCAGTGCCATTGTGCATTTAGTTAATTTAGTGGGTGATTTTGGTTTTGCTTGGTGGGGTTTATCTTGAAGATGCAGAGCAGATGAAGTGATACACTGCCATACCCAAGAAATACCCTATCCCTACTCATTTGGAAGATCAGCACCTTTTATCTTCTATTTATTTTAACTGATCCAGCCTAATTCATTGTGCAAGCACTGCAGCAGGCTGGCTGCTTGGCTCACTGGTGACCTTGTAAACACTCCGTCTTCTAGGTAGCTGCCTAGCATCAGGTTTCCACTAGAGTGGTAGTGTTTTTCAATTTCTGGAGGTCAGAACACATTATAAGCAATTTCTGTGTTGTCACTCAAGAATGTTTGGACTGTTACTCAGTACAGATCCAAATTATTTTGAAATTCATGGTTTTTATATTTAAACTGGATATTCAAAAAGTGGAAACACATTTCAGGTTCCCTCATTTCTTTTATGATGATAGCATTTGGTGCCAAATGAGGCATTTTAATCTCTTATTTTAATGCTGAAGTTACATGACTTTTTTCACATTCCACATTAGAGAAATAAAGGTAATTAGAAGAAAATATTCATTTATATGTCTATAGAGGTATACTTAGAAATCCATTGAATCTTCATTTGAATTTCAAAATGCTTTGAGAAGTACAGATTTACATTTATTTAAAAAAACTCACAATCCCAAAACAAACTAAAACCAAAACGGCTCAGCAAGATTTTTGCAGGGTAAGCACCATATGTAGTTTTATTGTGTTGTATATGGTGGTGATTTTAGCTTTCTAAGGAATTGAAAGTTAGAAGTAAACCTTCATCTGCACTCCACTGTTTTGTTTTTTCACCATTGAAACTTCATTGATTTTAACTACAGGTGCAAAACTTTCCTCATTAAATTGCATACTGTAGTTGGTAGGGCACATCCATCAAAACCATTATCTTCTCTTTGGAAAATGAAAAAAAAATGTAGTGTTGCTCAACAGCTTTATCTGATCATCATTGTAGCAAAAAAACAAGTAAGGGAAGGCATTCTCTTAGAATATATAAGACATAAGAATTTAATACATGTTTTAAAACAGTAATATTAAGGAAGACTGAAAAAAAGACCTGTGTATTATCTGGCTTTCTGTGTTTCTTATGTCTGTCAAATGCAGCTGTTGAAGGTGAGTGTAGAGTGTGAATGGTGGTGCTGGTACTGATTATTTCAATAAGCTTAAGGTAGTAAGACTGCATGCAGGAGGGCATCTTGGGAGAGGATTAACCAAAAAGTCAGCAAGCATACCAGGGATGAATAAAAGCTGGAAGAGGGACTGCAACGTAACGGCTGCTTTGCTGAAGTTTTTACTTGTTTCTGCCTCTTTGAAAGTGAAGCACTTGTGGGCACATTTCATGTCTAGAATTTCTTTCACTAGTTTTTCTCTTAATATTTCTCTTATACTGTGGGTCAGGAAAATGGCATGAAGATGAAATAAAGTTAGTGGCATAGACTTTCTGATTTGGCACATGGAGTGACATTGTGGTTCTTTAGAAAATAACAGAGAACATCCAGCTGTGGGTTTAGGAGCTCCCCAGAGGTCTGGAATTTAGCAAGTCATTTGAACACTGTGGTAATCCCTGGGATGGGAATTGTGTCCATTACATTCAGGTTTGACTGTACATGATTGTTCCAGCAAAATAATTGTCTGGTTATGAGAATCTTTCACCAGTCATGACTGCCAACTTGGGTATGTCTCAGTGCTTCCTAAGTCCCCACAAATCACACTGGTGGTGCCCCAGACACCTCTGTCATTATCAGTACCAGCAAATGCCACGTGCCAGCTCAGTGTGTGCTTAATCTTGGAAAGTTCCCCTAAATTTTGTAACCCCTTTTCCTTAGTTAGGGGTCCCTGAAGATCTGTTTGATGTGACTTGTCATCACTAGAGTTAAGAGTGTTTACGCTTACTAATGTTTTTTAAAAGTGTTCTTAAAAGAAAAAGTTAATAGCCCCTCATCTGATTTAGACCATTTTTCATTTTGCTTCTAGGCATATGTTTTTTCTTCCGTTAGTATCCTAGCATTTGCCATAGCCAGACCGCCATAAGTATGACTCACTGCATTGCAAGTGGTGCCTTTTGTGTATTTCAGTGTCTGTGATTATTAAAGGAAGTTTCTTTTCTTTCAATAAAGGCTTTGACTTTTTTATCAGACCTAAAGGCTATTAAGTTTTAAATGCCATTTGTTTTTCATTAAAAAGGCTTTTCTGTTTAAATCCTTGACTTATTTTTATTGGAAAAGTAGTATTCATCTCTTTTTTAAAAAATTATTGGTGCTTAATCCATTAGCAAAATACAGAGCAGTAATCCTATATGGCAAAGTAGACCTTGCTGAATGTGTGGAGGTGTGCATGTCTGTATGTGCATTCATATTTTTACGCCTTCAGCTTTCTTTATTTTCTTCCTTTAACTTCTGCTTCCTCTAACTTTGTCCTGGTGCAGAAATTGCAAATGTTGATTAAAGATTTATTTATATTCATATGCAAAACTAGAAAATCAACCCAGTCCTGAAGAGACCAGTGTTCATACTTCTTTTCTTTCATTCTACCCATATTTAGAGGTGCTCTTTGAATATGCTTTCTAAAATAAAAACTTACATTTGATACGATTTCCTGAATTCATCTGCATTTAGTTGTAATGCTACCTCCTGTTTCAAAATCAGACAGATGAAGCATCTGCTGGAAGATATGAGCATTGTAGACAGGATCAAACTTACAGTTTATCAGCTGTACCCTTGTTAGGTGTTGTCATATTAGTCGATAGCGAGCTTTTTTGTGGCTTTAGGGAGGCAGTGGGAGGTGGCACAAGAAGCCTGAGAGCTGTTAAACTGAAAGGGAATATGTATTCCTAGTATATCATGCTGACAGGAAACCTTGATTTGGTTGTACTACAGTTATAGTGGAGTTAAAGCAAAAGTTCTTAACACTGAAATACACTAAAACAGCAGATCACAATTTCTGCTACTTCTCTGGTGATTTTTTTTCTGCAGAATGCAAGGCTCCCCTGCACCATCTTCCCTGATGTAATGAGTCGTGTGTAGAGGAGACACTCCCAGGTGGGGAGCCCTGTAATGCCTTGGCTGGGGAGGGAAAAGGGCTATCACTGAGATCGTCTCCTTTGAAGAGTCACGCACCATGCTGATTTGCAAAACTGATCAAGAGGTCTTGACACTGGTGGTCAAACTAAACGTCTTTGGTTTTCTGCATATCACCCAAATGTTTTGCTCTGCCTGCTGCCACCATCTACACACATTCATGTGTTATACTTTGACCAACTGTGGTTGTAGTCAAGGTGTGTTAGAGAGGTAAATTTGTAAACAAACACTGTTAAAGTCTCCAAAAATGCTGCATACCAGGTATTGTCCTGGGAATAAATTAACATGAATGGATTTATGCCTTGACAAAACTGGAACAGAAGAGAGGACTGATGCAGCTGGATTTTTTTCTGGGTAATTTGAACAGGCTTTTCTGTGACTACAAGTGTAGAAGAATGGAAAAAAAATATTCTGCTACTAACTTTAAATTATTTAATAGTCGTTTTGACCACCTGTTTATGACTTATGAATTACAACATTTTGCAGGGGTGTCATCATCTGTAGCAAAATCATGATTTACTATAACCCCAGTTTGGTATCTTCTGGTTTTTGTTTGACATATTATGCTTGGAGAAGTAATTTGATCTAACTATTATACTCATAGTCTGTATAAAAGTTAGTAAACTATTATTACATTAAAAACATTTAACATTTTTATTTGTTTTGACAGCTCACTTTTGTTTATGTTTTTCTCCCGTGTGTCCAAAATTGGTTGTCCTTACAAGTTTCACATGTACAAGCTATTGCAGATTGATTTCAGTGGCAACTCTTGTAATTTTTCTTTAAAATGCAGTTTTGCAAATACTTAGGGTCTTAACTTTAACTTATTTAAAGTTAAAAGCCTGAAAACCTCTTCACTGTGTTGGTATCCTTTCTTGGCCAACTGATATGTGGGGAAAAATATTTGAGCAGTTTTGAAGCAGATGAGAAATTCTTTTGACTTTATTGGCCTGGCTCTGAAATTAAGTAGCTTTTTGAAGAATAGATAATAGTTTTAAGCTTGCAACCTTGAAAATATTTCTTTCTACCTTTTAGCCTTTTAGCCTGTTTTTTATAATTCCTATAATTCTAAAAAGGAAGAATATCATACTGCTTCCTTAGTTTTAGCCTTTAGTCTTGTGTGAAATTGGAAATGTTGGTTAAAGTTTAGTCTAAGTGACCAACTGATATTTGAGAATAAAATATACTAAAATTATTTCCATTAACAGAGATGTACTCAATATTTATCTGAATCTCTTTACCACAGAGAAGTGCTTTTCATGACAAAATTTAAAACCCATAGGTAAGATTTTTGCCATGTGCGGGAGCTGTTTTCCAGAGGAGGAATAATATTGAGTAAGAGAAACTTTATTACGGAAAATCGGGATGAACGATCATTTGTCAAGAAGAGAGGAGAAAATTGTGGTGCTGATGGTTAGAGTTCTCCTGATCAAACTCCACACTGTCCACTGCTATGTGTCTTATTATTTCCATTCTTTCTTCTGAAAAGATGCCATTTTACTTTACTTCTTTTTTTGTTGTTGTTGTTTTTTGTTGTTTTTTTTTTTGTTTGAACACTCTGATGACCTCTGTGATGACCATCTCCCTGAAGTTCCAGAAAGTTAATTTTAAGTGATCAGATCAATGTAAGGCAGAAATTCTTTATATCTATGTATTATATCTATGTATATCTATGTTATGTATTTCTGGCTTGTGTTCCTATTCCTATGCAGAAACCCTCCAATTTCAGATGGACTGTGTCTGGTTTTGCTGCAGTGGATATTGGTGTAGTCCAGAGTTTACAATTTAGCTGGGAAGAAAACCCTGGGGACATAATTTCAGAGTCTTAACTTATTCACTAGAGGATGCTGCTTCTCATACAAATTGCTACAAATATCTGTACTTAGTGAGGCCAACTGTGAAATGAGAATAATAATGCTTATGCACCTTTATAAAGTGTTTTCAAATCTACAAATGAAAATTTAAGTTCAAAGCATTATTATTATTAACCACATTTTCCAGATAGGGTAATGAAGAAGAGAGAAGTGTAGCTCCTTTTCTAAGTATCTTCTCCCCAAATGCACTAACATGCTGACCAGGGTGTACTGTCTGTGCCTCTCTGGATCTGATAAACAGCTGATAAGAGTATTTTACAGTTAAGTTTAGTCTCCATAAATCATGCTTTTAGATATTCAGCCATTATTTCCTCTGTATCTTGACTCAAATGTTGTTTAACACATAAAAAACTATCAGGATAGAAATAATTTAAGTTTCCTTAAACACTTTTATTTTAAGGGGGTGCCTCTAGACTGACTATTATATGATCATCAGTTCTGTAAATTGAATTAATCTGTTAGTCCGTGAAGCTGGTGAAGTAAGCCAAGTATTTCCTCATGCAATCATATTACAAAAGTCATTAGATTAAGAAATAATAGTAAATATCATACTGTTTCTATCACCCCTAAAGGTTTAAGCCTTTAGGATTTGCATTTTTAAGGGTAATTCCTTTGCTGCAAAGTCCAGAAAATCACCTTAAATATATGAAACTAATGGTAAGGCTGTATGTGGGACCTTTTTCACACTGAAAATGGCAACATGCAATTGATTTTAAAATCTGTCCAGTACTGTGAGGCTCACGCCTTTGAAGCACAGCAATCAGTTGTCAGTTAAATTTTAATTTCTGGCTGCAAGTACCAATGTGATTCAGGTTGCAGTAGGTTTTCTGACTCGGTTGGGTGTTCCCTAGAGCACTGATTTTGCAGAGGTTATGGTAGAAGACCTAAGCGCTGTTAAAATGGAAATAAACATGTGGTTCTTCTGGAATGGATAATGTGGCTTTAAGGTTGAAATCTAAGCCTGCCCTGCAGTGCTGTTTTGGTGGATTTTTTGGACTGTGTCATTGGTGTCTCAGGCTGAGTGTGCTGAATGCTGAGGATGTTTTCAAGGGGCAGTGCTTCAATGGTGAGCTGTTGATGCATCTTGCACTGTATCATGCTACTTGAAGCTGTGAGGACATATGAACAGCTGTGCACACTCAAAAGTCAAAGAGACTTTAGAAAAAAGATATTAAAAGAAGCTAGAGAAAAAGGCTGTTTTCTGCAAACATTTTGGAGGATCACAAAGAGCTCTGAGTAGCAGTGTAAGCACTAGAATATGCTTTCAGGTCCACATTAGTCAAATAAACCAAAAGATCTCAAGATGGAATTACTTTATGATGGTCTTTATATTCACTTCAGGAGAAGTAATAAAGTTATTTACAATACAATATTGTGTATAAGAAACTTAAATTACTTCTTGGTAAGAAATACTGCTTATTTAAAAAGAGATGTTTACTAAGGCAGTCATTATACTTTTCTACTGTATGGTTTTGAAATAGTTATGCCCCATAACTCTTAATTAAGCTTGACAGTTTTAACATTGAAATTGAAGTAGTTGGTTGGAAAGACAGTCTGCAAAGAGAGCCTCTCTTAATGGTCCCAAAGCTTGTGTTTGTTTACAGGCTTTATTGTATTGTGAGAAAAGAAAGAAAGTAGCAGTTCTCTTTAATTATACATCATGTGCAGCATGTCAAAACAAGGGACTCCAAACAAGCACAATTGACTTACAATAAAAACAGTTATCACAGACTTTATGTAGTGACTAAACATACCAAACTTTATTGGTGTGACAGGTATCTTATGGGAACAGTTTGTTGTAATGATTTGGAGAGTCTGCTTGAGTAGGTAGTCTACTTGCAGGCATGACCTACTCTTTTGTTAGCTGATCTTTGCTGGATATGGTGTCCTGTTCTGCCAGACTACAGTAATGCTATCACACCATTTACTTGCAAACAGCTTTTTCAATCTTGTTTAAAAGTTATATGAACAATGAACAGCCCTCATTACAAAATTTTCAACATGAGGTAATTATTTTATACCTGTGGAAGAAGCATCAATATTCTGATAGTGTTCTCTATTTGCTTCTTTATTATCCCCTAGTTTTATTCCAAGATGCAGGTGTTGGTTAGTTCCTGATTTAAGTAAGCTTATTGTAGCTATTCAGTCCACAGAACTTTGATTTCAGGTCTTATTTTTCTGCCAGATGCAACACAATGACATATTACAGAATAAAATGTGAAGAGGAACTTCATCCAGGTTACATAAAAATTCCTTACCTGACTGATAATGTAATGCAATTTTCATCGCCTTGTGGTTTTTGTCTTTCTTTTTGTTTATTTAACCTTGTTTTCTCCAAGTGTAGATTTATCTATTTATAAAATATATACAGGTAGGTCTTATAAATATTTTGTTAAAAGAAGAAGCCAGTGGTGGATGTAAATTTATAGAATGCCCTAAAACAGACAGCAAAACTGAGCTGCCTTCATCAGATAAAAAAAAAAAAAATCTCTAGAAATAATAAAATTAAGCTCGTGAAATCAGAAGACATAATTTTGGGAGTGAAATGTTTGTGAAGGTTGGGAAATTAAAGTCATTGTCTTTCTTTCCTATATCTGTTAAAAACTTTTTGTAATATAAGAAAAGGTTCCCCTCCTTATCATTCTTTGCTAGAAACTTGCTCCAGAGGCCCAAACACCCTCCCCCTGCAACTGCTGCTTGTGTGGGTTATTTTTATGACCATCTGGAAAGCCCCCTTTTCCTTTCTGAAGCTTCTGGGTGGCATTCTGGACCTTGTATCAGATCCACTCCCTTCAAAGTACAAAGGAATCTGCTTTGGGAAAACAGCAAGATTGAAAAGGTAGTATGGGCACAAATGTCCTTTCTGGCATGCACTCCAGAGGGGTTTGAGGTGTTGCAGAACCAACTGTCTCAGCATGGATTTTCATGAAAGCATATGAGGTGAAATCCTGGGAGTCAATGGGAGTTTACTCGTCAGTCTCATCCATTATATCTGAGGTGTAAATAATTAATGTTACAGGGGTCACAGTTTGCTCAATTTTTTTAAACTCAGTGAACTTAACTAAATATGAAATCCTACCATCTCCAAAGTCCAACTAGTAGCCTAGTTGAATGTTTTGTGCTTTAAAATAAGTGCTTAATTAGTACACATGAGTTCATGTCAGTAAAAGATACTGTATTTCGTTGGGATGGCTGAACAGAAGTAGGGAAAGAGAAGCCTGTAATTGTCCACACTGGAGTTTGGCCAGAAGCCGTCTGTGATTTTTAAGGTATGTTGTAAGTTAAAGCTGAGAAGCGGAAAGGAATTTTTGTTTTTTAGTATGGACTCATTTGCTGAATAGGAGTGTGATCTTCCTACAGTCACATAATACCTATTTTCCTCTTTCTGAAAATGAGACATTTCTGTGTGCCCTCACAGCATTATACTGGAGTTTAGTCCCTGGGATATTCAGTGGATGCACACAGGACTTTTAATGATGATGTATTTGTCCTGAGCATGGTAGTGGGACTGTATAAGCAGGACAGAGGGAGAAATTGTGTACCAAGAGTACAATCCATCAGCGTAAATGTACTGGAGGAGGAATCAAGCTGAGTTTGGCAGTGGGAATACCATGAGAAGTGGGAAGAATGAAGCATCTAAAATCCTGCTGTGTTGGATTTGAACATTTTATGCTGTGTTGCAGAAAGCTATTCCCTCCTTTTATGCCTGCTAGTTCCAAGTCTTCTGAAGATAGAAAACCATTCTTCTTGCCTGAAAATTATCTTGCAAAACCAGGAGTTACACTTTTCTCTGAAAGCACATGAAATGTGCTCTGAAATGTCACACATTAGGAAGGAGGCAACAGTGAATCCTGTAATACTGTGGTGAAGTAATTGGAGGATGTATTCAAAGTGGGAAAGAGAGGTTTGAATAAGTTGGAGCACAAACTATGTTCAGATTGGTGGACTGCAGAATCAGACTTTCGCAGGCTACTCCTGTTTAACTGTTTTAGGAAAAGAATTCCATCAATATATTTAATTTTGTAGCAGTGAAGAATCTTCTTCTCTAAGAGTATTGTCATATCTGGGTAGAAGGGCACTGTCTTGACTGAATTTGGGTGTGAATTCCCTTTGAGTGAGAGAGAACCTGAACGTGGGTCATCAGCCTCCTGAGGGCTCACACTAACTTTATCCATACTGGTAAAAGATATAGCTCCTTCCCAGTTTTTAAAAATGAGATAGCTGACATTGTGAAGCAGGATCTAATAGGTATGCTCCAAAAAACAGCTACTTGAAACATGTGCTTCAGATGAGATCAGTAGGGAAATGTCTCATTGGTAGATAGGGGTGGTATTTTGACATCAAAAGAGGCATCAGGTTCTGTCTGCCTCTTAAAGTGCATCTCAGTGCTAGTAGAATTCAGACTTTTATGTGAATAGGAGATGTTAGTGCCAGGAACTGAAGTGTCGGTGGAGTGCTTAGTAGCAGCAAGCAGGGGTTTTAAATGCTGTGCAGCCAGGCACTTTTGTGTTCTTACTCTTTGGTCAGTACTCCAATATGTGAATCATTAAATACATATTACCTTTTGTTAATCCTGTAGAAAATATCTAAAGATATCTGTTGACCATACAAATGGCACTGTACTGTTTGCTGAGCTGAATGTTTGCTGAGGGAGCTGTGCTTCTTACCTATTTACCCAGAGAGACTACTGACATCTGCCTGCTCTGCCTTGTGATTCCTTGAAGTCACCTTGCCCTTGCTTTGTGCAGATTGAGCCAACGATATCGACTGCCAGGGGAGCTTGTATGCCTGGTTTTCTCCTTGGAAATAGAGACATCCCAGATAACAAGTATTGTTAGTGTGATAGTGTATTCAGACGGTGTTGATACTGTGTTTATAAAATGCATGGAGGGCATTATATTAGACCTGGCTATTACACAGTGAGAAAGTGAGCACCTATCTTTGATTTTCTTTTAAGGTTGGAACTTCCTTGAATCGTAATAGTTGTTTAGATTTTCTCAAGATTTGTTTTCATTTACACTTTGATGCAGATTTAAGCTCCAATCAAATGCTATGTGCCTAGAAGTTTTAAACACTAAAGTCAATTTTATCATATCACTATCAATATTTTTATACCAAACCTGTATGTCTAATTCTTGTCTCTTAAAGTCTTCCAACTGGTATCGAACTTACAAGGTGTAGAATGGATACTGTTTCAGATGATGACTTGCCTGTGAATAATGAAGCAAAGCATTTAGTATTTTTTATAATGCAGTTGAAATTAAATTGTCATGGTTTTAAAGTTTACCTTAAGTGTGAAAGTTGTGTCAGATTCTGCAACCCTGGGGACTAGTCTTCCCATTCAGCACAAAATTGTCTCTCCTCCTGCTATTTCAGTTCCTATTCATCACTTCAGCCTTACTTGGCTATTTTTTCCATGACACAGGATAAAACATATCTGAATAATATTGTAGACCTCTACTTGTCTGTAGCTATATCAGAAATGTTTCTTTTTTGGATTGTTGGACAATTTGAGTCCAATCTTGAAAACTGGAAGAGTGTAAGTGAACAGGTGACAACATCTCAGCTAAACAAACCACTGCTGCTTCCAGTTAATTCTGATCTTTGCTGTGCTTGGGTGGAAATGAAAGTCCAGTTTGCACAAAGTGCAGAATGATGGGTACGGTTTGGCCACATCTCTTGAGACAAGCAGCAAGGGTGTGAGGTAAATCAAGCCAAAGGCCTTGCAGTGGCAAATAGTGCATATGCCAGTGTGTGTCTTGGAAAGCCTGTTTTATGGTTTATGTACATTGCTGCCCCTCCAAAGTGACTGGTTACTTTTCTGTGCTTTTTTTCAAATGAGAGTTGGTAATGGGACACCAGCATAATTTCTATGTATATAATAGTAAGTATTAGCAATGCCTTAATGAAGGGATGGGACCACAGTCAGCCTAAAAACAATTTATTGCTCAGATAAGCATCAGCCTCAAAGGCCATGAAATTTTAGAGGAGCAAGAAGTCAGCCATAGCCCAAAGTAGTCATAAGTTCCTTCATTAAAAGGCAATATAAAACTTTCTAATCCAATGGAAAATTACCACAAAGATTATTTTGTTTTTCTAACCTCTCACCTTTACTTAATTCTACTGCATTGCGTATACTTTTATCCAATGGGCTACTACTACGTGTATATAGATCTATATTCATATATATGAATTCATATATATATATCATATATATAACTATAACATCTAAACTCTTAGCTTATCTACACAATTACTTTACTACACTATAAAACTTTTCACTATCTTACCCTTTACAGTTTCTTACTTACTTAAGCCATATTCTTACTTACAGCTATGGAAACATAAGTTTATAATTTTTCTNAGCCTAAAAACAATTTATTGCTCAGATAAGCATCAGCCTCAAAGGCCATGAAATTTTAGAGGAGCAAGAAGTCAGCCATAGCCCAAAGTAGTCATAAGTTCCTTCATTAAAAGGCAATATAAAACTTTCTAATCCAATGGAAAATTACCACAAAGATTATTTTGTTTTTCTAACCTCTCACCTTTACTTAATTCTACTGCATTGCGTATACTTTTATCCAATGGGCTACTACTACGTGTATATAGATCTATATTCATATATATGAATTCATATATATATATCATATATATAACTATAACATCTAAACTCTTAGCTTATCTACACAATTACTTTACTACACTATAAAACTTTTCACTATCTTACCCTTTACAGTTTC
Source organism: Toxostoma redivivum (assembly GCA_013397375.1). Classification (NCBI taxonomy): domain Eukaryota; kingdom Metazoa; phylum Chordata; class Aves; order Passeriformes; family Mimidae; genus Toxostoma; species Toxostoma redivivum. The sequence goes on from VXBI01006135.1 coordinate 102,211, forward strand.
TTACTTACTTAAGCCATATTCTTACTTACAGCTATGGAAACATAAGTTTATAATTTTTCTGCTTAATATCTGTGCACTTTTATATCAATCCATGCTTCTTCCAAGGCTGCAAATCAAAACCTTCAGTATCTGTGGAAGTTTTTGTCTTTCCATTTCCTACAAGTAAGATGTGTGGTTATGACTTCTATTTAAATAGTCAGTTCTCATGATTCAATTGAGTTCTGTGTTGCTCTAGAGAATTGAATCCTGCCATGAAGTTTCTAAATGATGCTGGACAAGTTATCTAAAACTGAAGGTTCACTACTGGGAATTGTGTGACATTATTCTGCTTGACCAGACTGAGATGTTTTACACATAAAGAGCAGAAGTCTCAAGCACTCAGAAATGCAACTATAGACTGTAGGATTTAGTATGAAAAGAAGTGTCCCATCACACACTGAGATCAGAAATGCAGCTCTCACATTCTCCAGAGAAGCATCAGCATTAATTGACAAATTTCATTGCAAGGCATGGCACCCTTCTAGGCACAGTGGTTGATGATGTGGGTATATTATCCCATGTGTATGGCCATGTTTGTAACTTATAGTGAGAAATTAGTTGGTTTGAATTCATCCACATAAATTCTTATAGAGAGTTCTCCAGAGGCTAACACATTCCAGCTTCTCAATAAGACTGTTTGCACAAGTCCCTTTTTCTTCCTACTCTTCTTGCTGGAATTTGCCTGGAGAATTAAGAGCTGCAAAATGTTTAAAAATCAATAGAATTTACATGAAAAAAATGATCACTAAAATGCATTGACAGGGATAACAGTGCCTTTGCAAAAAAATCAGTTAGGTATGCATATTTGATTTATTCATTCAGTAAGTTTGAGAATATGTTTGTAAGGTCTGTGATCCTTTTGCATAATTTGTGCTCATTTATTATTGGAGTTGTCACTGCTATGAGGAAAATTAAATGGCTTGTTTGGAGGCTTGGGATTCAGTGTGGAAAAAAGCAGCTACACAATGTTTTATAAGCAGTGGCTATAATTAATACAATAGTCTAAGCTTTACTGTTTCTCTGAATTAAAGCTGACAACTACCTTTTCAACAAGAGCACAGATAGAGGAAGTAGATTTTACTAACTTGAAGTTTTTCCATTTTCAGAGTAGTAGTTCTGCAGGAGTTTTGCAACTTTTAAAATGTGAAATGTTTATATTTTAGAGTGTTGATTTGGTTTGCATAATGATCCTATGAAATGATCCTTTTTTATATTCCTTGGTATCACAAGAGAACACGGGTTTCTTGATAAAAGGAAGCACTGTTGGGGGAAATCTTGTTTCAAGAAAGAGAACAGCAGAATGAGGAGTGTTTTTTGTATAAGGTGCACTATTTGTTCTGTTCAAAATGAGGTTTTAGCCTGAAAGATAACCTTAGAAAGTAGCATTTTAGGATTTGATGTTAAGTGCTTTTTCAGGAATTTATAATGCTATAAGTTTTGAGTTAAGTCCTCCTCACACCTTCCCTGCGTGATAGATAAAAGTGTCAGATTGGCTCTTAAGTATAAAAATCTAAAGTTTACAGCCAAATTTTGATGAGTATAAAATTGCAAAATGTCATGTAAGTTCTTGGTCTTGTGGCATTTTTGGTAAAGACATTGTTTAAAAAATGTTAATAAAAATTCAAAAGTCAAAAGCCATGTGGTTATTGGCATATTTAGATTAGCATTTTACTGTGAATCAAGACTATAATTTTGGAGCAATATTCATGATCCTGCCTGTTTGCTTCACATTGCAGGATGGTTTTGGAATATGTAAATTAATTTCCTTTTGGATAAAAATGTGCTGCAGGAGTGCACATAACACTCTCCTACTGTTAATGGGTCTACAAAATCAGACTAGACTTAACCTGAAGTATGCTCCTTCTCTCTTTCTTCCAAAACATGTCTAAAGAGAATATCATACCTTCAGCACCAACAGTTTTGCTTTACAGACTGATTTTATTCTTCCATGATACTTGCTAAAGTGAATCTACATAGTGCTCATAGTGAGCTGCCAAAGACAATTGATAAAATCAGAATCTTGTCTTGTGAATCAGAAGTCAGCTTTCAAGAAGTGCTATGTCAACAAGTAAATTAGGAATTGTATGTGTGTAGCAGGTAGGAAACTACAGGTGGGGTGTTTCAATGTCTAAAAAAACAAAAAGCAAACAACCATGCTGAAGAAGCCCTTTCAGGAAATGAGGAGTGCTCCCTAGTCTGACAGACCCATTCCTCCATAGTTTCTCTCTTATCAAACATTTACTTCATTCCTGGTGGAGAGGTTGTTCCATTTGAGTATGTTTGGGAAGTGGATGATAGCTCTTGAACAAAGCCCTGAAGGAAATAGTCCATTTCCATAAGAAGAGTATCAATTTTGGGCTTAACACTTGGAGATAGGTGCTTACTTGGCAGAAAAATGGTGTTGATTTGGTTCTGATCCCCCAAACTCCTTTGTTCTAGCTTGAAACCCACATTAATTGTGGTGATCTGTAGCAACAGCTGGATCAACTGTCACTGTGGTTTTGTTATGTTTCCTGGTTTCATGAACTACTTTCTTTAGGGTTTATTATGATAGGCTCACAGTAAATCTAATTTATCTGGAATTCTTAGAATCTTGATGTTATAATCTTGATTCTTAAAATTTTGATCTTAATTCTTGTGCGGCTGAAGGAACTTCAACTGCCCAAAGATCTTCCTCAGCCTGTTGCTCTCCTGTTTTCTCAGTCTTTTTTGGAATTATGAAAAATAGCCTTGTCCCTTCCTACGTACTCTGACATTTAAGTAGACAGTGACTGCTCATTTAAGATTAATCTGAGGGAGTTGGAATTTTCTGAGTAAGGTATGATACTGGAAACCAATTTTTTTTTTTTTTTGGGGGGGGGAGGGCTTTTTGTTTGTCTATTTTTTGTGGGGTTTTTTGTTTGTTTTGGTTTGGGTTTTTGTTTGTTTTTGCTGTCATGGTATATTTATATATATCATGGTATATCTGTAGATTGATGTGAGAGCAGAAACATGAGCAGGAAGAAATTTTCAGTGAGATCATTTAGAACTTTTTCTCTCAGAAGTTGTTGTACCATTTGGACATCCACTGATATGATCAGGAACATGTGTAACTGCAGTGTCTTTTCAGCAGATCGTGGTTAGTATCTTGGGTATTTAGATATTTTTCTATCAGTGCAGAAATTTTCTGGAAACTTAAAACCAACTTCCAACTATCAGCTCTGCCCCTATGCTACTTGTCTCTTCCTCAGAACTGAACTTGCTTCTTTGTTGATGTCTCATAGATAGATCACTGGAAAAGAAAGGAATGGCTCCTCTTCAGGCAAACAGTAAAATGCACATACCAAAAAAACAAACCCAAAACCTTAATTGTTTAGTGGAAGCCACTTTCTGTGGCTGCAACTCTGAATTTGAAGTCATACTTTGTCAGCACCTTGAGGCATGCCTGTATCTTAGCACAGCATGTGCCTCCCATTGTGCATTACTACTTGCATCATGTCAGAAAGTCTGGGAATAGCAGTGATCTTTCCCAAAGGCCCTCTTGTTTGAAGCATTGAAAGCTTTTTCCCCACCTCAGAAAATTCAATAGCAAGATCCTCACAGTATGCAGAAAAACTTCCAGTGACATGATTCTAACACTGAAAGGAAGCAAAATGGCATATATTATTTTATTGGCTACCAGAGAAAAGGTTGTCTTTAAAAATATATATGCATTTTACATACGCTTTGTGACAGACATACAGCCTGAAGACTGGCATGTGGCAAACGGAAATCAATAAAAAATGCATAATGAGATAATAAATATTTATAAAATAGCTGAATGAGTATAATATGACAGGGAGAAGTCAAGAAGGCTTTTAGAATAGCAAATTTGTGCTCTAAAATATATTTGAATTGTTCTGAGTTACAATGTGGTAAAAAGTCATTGCATAGGCTATCAGGGATGTTCACAGCATTTTTAATAAAAGTCCTTTTCAAAGCAACCATGAGAAATTTCATCAAAGAAGTTCAGGTAAATAATTTTAGAAAGGCGAAAAAGAAAAAAAAATTCAAGAGGGATGAGGTGATGATGCAAGTGTAGAAACTTGTAGGTATTGTTGATTGACTGATGGATTGATTTGTAAATTAGGAAAGGTTTCCAACAGGAATAAAAGTGATCCAGCTTTATTCAAAGATTAAGAATTTTTCAAGTTTGCTAGAACATTTTTAACTATATTTTTTCATAGAACTGCCTGTTCACATAGTTGTGCACATGTTCATATTTACTCTGTAAGTTATGTCTGTAAATCTGCAAGGTTTATAAGCATCAAATAGAAAAACAAGATGGGGGAAGAATTTGGTTCCTTAAATACAAGTAAAAATTTCCTACAGTCATCCTCCTTTCCTGTAGGCCTGTACATCACAGGCCTTACTGTGTGGCTAATTCTTCTATAGGAGGACTTTGACCGTGGCACTTGACTCCATTTGTTCTCTGTGTTGAGGTAAATATCAAGAATAAGCTGGAGGTTTTTTAGGGAGCAATTTATTCTTTTCTGCTCTCAGCAGAAAATTATACTAAAATGGAATATTATGCTAAAAATGGAAGAAACTGTGCAAGAGAGGAACTTGTTCTGCCTTTAGCAAAAGGCTTACAAAAGTTTCTTCATTTGAGATATCCATATCTGGGGATATTGCTGCTGATTTCTTGCTTACAGAAACTTGTTTCCCATTAGTCCAAACAGAGTAATGGTTGGGTCAGGGTGCTAATTATCTTTGTGAAAAATAGATGGGCAGACAGTCCAGGAGATAGATGCATCCTAATTTGTTAAGGGCTTTTAAAGATAAATGGCCTTGAAGTAGATTTGTTTTCAAATGAATAGCTAGTAGAGTGCACGGAGCAGTGGCCCAGTGAGCTCTCATCAGTTTTTCTCAGAGTGATGAATGCTTCATATTCTGTCTGTTGACGTGGTCTTTGCCATCAGATGTCCCAATTTATTAATGGTTTTTAGGACAATGGTTGTAAATTATGGCAGCCCAATTTTATTACTGCTTTACATCTACTGAGGACTGAGTCTTGTGTGAAGCTTTATATTAACTCAGCAGGCATCATTAAAATATTGACATTTAGGCTCATTTTGGCAGCATTAATAATAGCATTTTATCATGCCTTAATTGTATGAAATGACTGGTTTGAAATTATTAGAGTGTTCACTTCTCTAAAAGCAGGTGAAACGATAATTTCTATTTCTCTACTTTTTCAACCCGTAACTGTACTTTAAAAAACCCAAACAACCCTAAACACATACCCCCCTCCCTCCCCATCTCCTAACTGTGTGTGCTGTTGGCCATCTACGCCTTGGCTTCTTTGCAACAACTGAATGCATAAGACCCAGCAACTCTTATGGGCCTCTCTGGAAGCTCTTGGAAGTGTCATCTCTGAAAATCAGCCTGACCTTGGCCTCAAAAATGTACCCTAATATATATAACAAGAGTACTCCTGATGTGCAAAAAAAGCTGGAATCTATGTCTGTTTTCTTATGCTAAAATGGCTTAAGGGTTTAAAACAGGCACAGAAATGTCTTTTGTGATTCACCAGCAGGAATAGGCTTACAGCACCCATGTCTGCTTGTATTATCATACCAGTAACAGAACCTGTGATATTTGCCAGCTCTTTTCAATGGAGGGCATCACTAGATGATTATTTAATACAATGAGTTGGCAGCTTTTCTCACTTAACAATCATTAGGAGATCTGCTGCTGAGGTCCCATTTTGTGAGGCAGCTGGAAATTGGTACTTAGTTTGAATGTATTGTTTTCTACCTTTCTCTTAAAGTTCAAGGACAAGGCAAAACTGTTCAGACTACACAAGGAAAAAACTTTTTCTCACTTTCCTTTGTTTATTTGGTCTTTCCACCTCTCCGTTTATTCCCTATGAAAATTTATCCCCCTATATATACATGAATTAAATGAGAGTGGGAAAAACGCCAGCAAAAATGTGGAAGCAGAAGACTTGAGGGAAGGTATTTGAAAGCACCAGGCAGAAGATAGCTATGATAATTATGTAGACTTTTTACTGGAGAAAAAAATCATCTAGGCCTTCATTTATGTTTCTCTTGATACTTAAGAAGGAGAAAAGTACTGTTGCTTTTGTTTTAGGAAACTGAGGCATCGAATGAGTCAGTGGGGTGGGAAACCCTAAATCACTCAAAGGGGAAGGTGCAGAAGATGCAGAATAGCAGTATCCCAGTGTGCTAACCTTCACTTTGTTCTCCTAACCATGCATTTAATTAATTATTTTAAAGACTGCCCTTCCCAACTCCCATCCCTAGATGTTCTTTCAACTTCAGCAGATTGACCAGCTGTATTTTCCTTCATAACATGATATGGCTTAGGCCACAGGCTTCTACTGTAGCCTTCTGCCTCCTGCTACACTGGATCTTCTCAAAAGACTTTCTAGTGATAGAGGTTTTCTTTTTTCAATTACAATGGCTTCACATGACCAAATAATATTCATTAACTTCATTGCCTAAGGATATCAAGCTCCAGGGGAAACTTGTATTCCTATATGATTGGCAAGATAATTAGGAAGTGAAATAATGCAAATCCCACCGCAGGCAGCTGTCTATGATTTACGTATTTACTCTTTGAATTGAAAGTATGTCATATCATACATTCTTTTTTTTCTTTTAAGGCTTTTCTACCTCTAGGTTTATTATCAACCTTCACCATGCACATTTTGCAGAGGCAGAAGGCTTTATGAGCTCAATCAAGTTGGGCTGGTAAATCCATTGAGATTTTTAGTTTGCAGTATCACCTAGATAACACAGGCTAAAGTACACTTTTGCTTTTACTAGCTTTTATTTTAAGTTCCTGGGTAATCGCCTTTCATTCTTTATTTGTAATATATCTACCACAATTAGAGCTTCTACATGATATGAAAACACAGGCACAGAAGCCACTGATGGCAGCAAGAGTTCTGCCTCCTCCAGGAGGGTAGAATATTGGATGTAGGTTAGAGACATCTTTATATGAAGTCTCTTCCAGCCTTCCCCATTAACAGAGACCAAGGTGAAGCTCATATCAGTAATTGCTGCATCTAGGTAGCAGCAGCAAGTGGGAGATTAAATGAAAAAACTGTATAGATGTGGGGTCGTGTTGAGGATGGCCCTCATAAGTAAAAGTCGCTTGTAAATTAAAAATTTAGCAAAACCCCACCATGTAAAAGGTATCTTATGAAGTTCTGAGAGTTTCTCAATCTGACAGTGGTAAAACCTGAGAAGCAAGGAAATTAGTGGAGTTACTCTGATGTGGTTGGACTAAAATTAATCTGGCTAAAATAAAATGGACAAAAATAGTCAATATTCTTGCTAATGAGAATCAACATTTATCTTACAGGGAACCTGAAGTTTTGCCTTCTGATTCTGAACCAGCCTTTCAACAAAGGTCATTTTCATTGCCTGTGGAACAGAGGTAATAATAACTTACATACATCTTCATTTGCTTATTTTCTTAGCTGTTACCCAGCTAATATACTTTATGTCTGTTGAATTGCAGTGTGGATATTTCCTCTTTACTAGAGCAACCTTCTGATGAGGGTGTGAATTGGCTGAGTATGTCCCTTGTTGCTGAATGCAACAAATGAGCTGATTGTGCAAATTCTGTATTCCTGCATTGCACAGGTCTGTGGGAACTTTGTGCACTGATCTGTGTAAGACTGTAGCTTTTCAGAGGCTTTTTAGGAGTGATCATTGTTTTGCTGACAAAGTGTAGCAGATCAGTGGTGCATTTAAGAGTCTGGAAGTGAGCATTTCTTTAAAGGTCATCAGTGAAATGTGTTAAATTTAATCAAAATAAATAATATAGGTATTAAGTTGTGAAAGTGATGGGGAATTTGTGTGCATGTCAGAAATATGCAAATCAGATTTCACTACCCCTTTGTTAAATATGCACAGTGCTAATCATCATCTCTGGTATGATAGCTTCAGATTTACTGACATTTTGTAGAGATATGTAAATCTTTACAAGCTGGGAGCTATTAATTCCTCTGTGCAGGAAAGTAGTCCTTCAGAAGCTTTCTGAAAAGCCATAGGAACTGTCTCTAACTTATTCCCAGAATGGGAACCTTGCAGAGAGATTCCTCTTAACTGACTGGAGCAGATAGAGCTATTTGGTTGCACCATAGGCATAAAGATTGGCAGGGGGTAGCTGTACAGTTAAAAGGAATTGAAATAAGGGATGAAGTGAGCAGGATGTATTCATAGCACTGAATTCCAGTAAACCCAAATTGGGTACCCATATAGCCAGAGGAGTGATAAAAAGGAAGAGAGTTGTACAAGATGATACAAAGCAGCTGAAGCAAGTACTGTACTCCAAACAAACTCACTTTCATTTGCATAATCAGCAAGAAAGTAACAAGTGCTCAGTGCAAGGGCTGTCCAGTTATTTTATAGATGTGAATCTACATCCTTTTTCATTTAAAAAGATACACTGGAACACCTGCTTTTTATTAAATAGAGAAGGAAGCAAGGTGATGCGTTTGATCTTATTTCTTTGTCCCACCTTTCCTGTTTTCAGGATTGAGGTAAAAAAAGAGACAGTAAACCAGACATGCACAGTTTCTGAATAGTGGTATTTAGTGTCTTGTAGTACCTTGCATATGTTGCTTCTGTTCTGTATTTTGTTATCAGACTTTTTTTTCTGTCCTTCGAAATTTTAAATCTTCCTCATTTGATCAAACTTGGGGGGACAGAGTGTTTCTTACTGTAACACTAATGAGCCTTTAAACTGTAGTGCTTCTGTAAAGGGCTGAAATAAGAAGCTGAATAAAATCAAGTACGCCAAAGACTGTCTTATTCTAAGCTACCTCAATGGCTCCTATTCTTTGAGCATAACAGTGTTGAAAGTCCTCACTAGTGCTGTAAATAGTTTTCCAAAGAGTTTGTGGGAGGAGCAGAAGTCCTAATTAAGCTACTAAGACTTTTGCTGGTAGATTACTTTAAGAAATAGATGGATATTTTCTGTCTAAGTAAAATGACAGATGGAGGTGGTTACATGGTAAACATGAAATGTTTTTCTTCAAAGCATCTCAGCTTCAGCAAACTCAGGTGAATTAGTGAATCGAGGACAAGGTTTTGGTAGTACCTGGCTTACATTGCTAGTGGACTACTTTAGGTGTCAGCAGTTTTATGGATCCTGCTTCTGGAGGAGCATTAGCACAGGGACTGTTGCAGGACTAGGAGAACCTGGGGGATTTGGTATGTGAACTGAAAGAAGTGCTGGATGATTCCATAGGAACATTGCTTGATGACCAGCTGTGTATGCTTGAGGTATCATAAAGGAGAGATGACAAGGAAATTATTGGGCTGTTAATCCACAGAATATTGCCAGCTACACAAACTTGGGGGGAAAGGGAGAGAAAAATTCAAAGGAAAAATAAGATAAAATAGTGTCCCACTTCTCTTGAGGTTATGGGAATCTTGGGTTTTTATACTCAGTACAGAATGCTGAGATGTGTTATTTTCTAGTAGTTTGTGTTCTATCAAAATAACTTCTTTTATTAGCCCTGTCAGTTTAGTGTCAAGTAAAAAGTGGTGTGATGTGAGATGTCCTATGTTTAAAAAAAAATCACATCAATAAGTGGCTATTCTAGGCTAAAGTCATCCCAGGTGTAACTCCTCTTGACCGCAAGAAAAAGTGGTTGCAGCTAATTAACCTTTTTCTTACTACGCACATTTATGAAATCTATTTTTACTGACATACTTTCAAAAGAACTATTTCAGTTGGTACAAGTTTGCAGGAGCTACCTTCCTTGAGCTTTGTGAAGGACACTGAAATCAGATTTCATCACTTCCAAGAGACATCTTTTACCATTCTTGCCACAAACTGAATAAGGGACAATAGTGAAGCAGTACAAGCTAAGGACTATATGATTTTAGTCTATTATATATCATTACTGTAATGAATCAGTCTAGTATAAGTTCACTTGTTTAGTGTTTGGTCATGTGGTATTTGGGCTGTCCTAAAAGCAAAATGGATGAAATGCAAAGAAGGGATAGTTTGCAAAGGCAGGATGAAGAATAATATGGCATAAAACACTGGTTGTTCCCTGAAGGATTTATTGAGTTGCATATAGTCAGAAGGGGAGAAGCCAAATGACGAGAAATTAAAAAGAATAGGTCCGTGAAGGGGAACAGAAGATAATGTGGAAAATATGTCGAAGAGTCAGGGCCCTGCTTTTCTCAGAGCTGCACATTTTTCTGTGAGTTTTCTATAAGGAAGACTGGATCCAGTAGGCCTTACCTTAACAACACTGTCATGCATCCTAAATTCCTGCTTATGCAAAGTTTCTTGCTCCTGGTTTGAATCCTGTATAATTTAAAAAAAAATATGGTTGTGAAAAAAATCCAGTTTGAATTAGTCTCTGGGGTTACTTCTCAGGTGATTTCAAATGTAAATATATCTTTCACAGAATTGACTGTGAGTTGAAAGTCTGAAGCTGTCTTTATGTTAAGTTTGAAAAGTACAGAATCCCAGGTTTTAGTGGCTGAAGACAGAATGGGCTTTCTGGGGAATAAATGAAAGTTCCTGAGACTTTGATTCTGCTTTTTAAAATCTCTTTAATCAGAAATGCAATGACTTATGCCAAGAGTTTCAGCTATGTCTAGTGATTACAAGTGCTCTGATTTTTTGATGTCTCCCTAGGGAAGAGGCAGAATTATTGCAGGGCTGAGAAATCACCTCAGTGAAAATTGTCTTAAGTTCAGGATCTGAAAATTACTTCTTGCTTCTGGAAACATTACCCCTACAAGCTACTCAAATGATCCAGAATTTTCTTACGTCCCTGCTTTATGACAGAATGTTAAATGGCTGTACATTGCAGAGTACTTTCCACTCTTAAATGTTGACAATGACAGCTGTAAAGAACAAGGAGTTATGCTCTGGAAAGTAAGATTATTATTTAAAAAGTCAGAGTGAAATGACAACGTTCTACAGCAATCTGATGAAATTGTGCTTTATAGTAGGAAAATGTGTCCTTGGGTGTTTTTAAGTTCTCACAATGGTTGTGATACATTGGCCACTGTGCCTTCCTCAAAAGGATTGTGATTTCTTTTCACAAATAAACACTTTCTGGGAAAGCTTTTAATCAAACAAAACATGTTGAACTACTTTAAATATGAACCATTCATACTACCAAATGTCCTTGGCTAATGTATTAGAATAAGCTACCAACATCCATTTGGAACGAGCTGACTGAATCCTGACTTGTGGGAGGTGTATTTAATGTTGAACAATTCAATAGGAAGGAGACATCTATGAAACCAGGCTCTGTCCTTCAGGTGCATATCCCTAAAATCCCTAAATAGTCTCTTCCATGGACCATTCTTTCCAGTGAAGGAACTTCACTTTGGGTCTGGCTCTGTCTTCTGCTATTCTACAGACAACATAACCAGCCATAATATATGGGCATTTTATGACACCTTGTAGCTCATGAAAAAGGAGAAGCTCCAGAAAGAGGAATGTTGCTCACCCTAGAGACTTCAGCTCTATATTGTGGGGGGTTCTATATAGTGAGATAACAGAAAGCATTCTTCTACGGCAGCAGTGTAGTAAGTCAAATCCCAACTCTGTTAAATTGTCTTCATGTAAACAGGATTTTCTTAGACTATTTATATTGTGATGGCTTATCCTTAAACTGAGTATTTTGCAATTTTCCATCTCTATCAATACTCATATTGTAACAGTCAAAGCAGCTGTTGCATTCTAAATCTTATCTTTAACATCAGGCAACTTTCCTGTCAAGGCCAGTCTACTCTTTGGTGAAAATGCCGATAATGAATGGTTGGTTAGTACATAGAAGTGACTGCAATGTAATTGGTGATTGATATTTTGAATGTTTTCAGTTGAGGTCCAAGAGCTATGTATAGAGGGAAATAAGATACAAGTGGCAATACAAAGTTCAGGTATCAGTTCAGATGTACAGAGGGGAAGGTAACAGGTCAGTTGGAACAGTTTTAATGTGTCAGAGCAGAAGAAAGGATATTGTAGTTTAATGAGAGGTGGGAGAATAACCTGACTTTCCCTGGTGCTATTTTTTTCTTCTCCATGAATGATACCTTTTCTTTTAGTCTTCAGGGGTTGAACTCACCTACACTTCCAGAATTATTAGTATGTGCAGCCATACACTTGCCCTTTTACCTGTCATCAATGAGCTTGCCTTGTTGGCATATGATGAGCTTTTTTCTCACCTTTTATTTTCATTTCTAGCTGAACTTACTTGTAATATATCTCAGATTTGTACAGGACCCAGAATTGGCAGTTGACATAAAACTTGAGGGAATTCAGAGCAGGTACTATTAATAAATAGGAAAATGTTCGTAAAAATGGTGATTGGTATGTCACATGGACTTGTATGCTTTATTGCAATTTCCAACAGGCATTCAGAGTAGCAGTAACTCTTACTGCTGGCTTCAGCTAAACTACTCTTTTCTCCACTGAGAACAGAGAGACTCTGTTCTATTAGACTCCTAAAACATCAATATGAAATTCATTTTTCCACATTTGAATCAAAACAGAAATATAATTTCTAGTCTGTATTTAACAGCTTAAATCTGATGTTCTGTGCCCCTTAATTTAGGTTTAAATAATATTTTGTTATGGTGATGTGCTGTTGTTGGATTGCATGCAATTGGGTCCTTCAACTACAGGAGTCTGAGAGAAGTTGTTTCAAGTGTTCTTAAGGGTAGGGAATCTATGATATACTTTAGGAACAAGAAAATCTGGCCCTCTCTAGGGCTGACTAGCACCATACTTTAAGCTTGGAAATGAACCACAGAATCATTTGGAAAAGACCTCCAAGAACATTGAGTCTAACCTTTGATCACCACCTGGCACATGGCACTATGTGCCACATCCAGTCATTTCTTGAACATCTTCAGGGACTGTGACTTTACCACTTCCCTGGGAAACCCATTCCAGTATTTAACAACCCTTTCTGTAAAGAAATTCCTTCTGATGTCCAGCCTAAACCTTCCCTGGAGCAGTTTGAAGTTACATCCTCTTGTTACTTGTTACCTGGGAGAAGAGGCTAACCTCCACCTGTCTACAACTTGCTTTCAGGCAGCTGTAGAGGGTGATAAGGTCTCGCCACTGAGCCTCTTTTTCTTCAGGCTAATCAACCCCGGCTCCCTCAGCTGTTCCTCATAGGACTTCTGTTCCAGGCCCTTCACCAGCCTTGTAGCCCTTCTCTGGACATGCTCCAGCACCTCAATGTCTTTTTGAAATGAGACAAGACAAAACAGGACACAGGACTCGAGGTGCAAAGTAGGTTCTGGATCTTAGGACATACAGTAGTTTGCTCTAGAAGGGATTTTGGGAAGAGAGCTTTTGCCTATGACTCTGTATAAGCTTAATATCAACCAGATTTTCAGGAGTGAACTGGAAGCTTAAATTTATCTTTAGAAAACCAAGCTTGAAACTCCTGAGAGGCAATAAAATTGTTCTATTTGTGACATACATGTTGTTAGTGCCTTTCTGGTTGGGAATTTGGGCTCTTGAGAGTCATAGCCTAGGTGTGTGGACAATTTAAAAGGTAGGTCATGATGATTTTTGTGAATTTTTAGATAGTTATTGGCAAAGCGGAGGACAGAGCTGATCTTCTAGGCCTTTTTGTGTGGTTCAAGTTCCCTCACCATAGTAGATGCTGTGACAGAATGAGGTCTCTAGATAAATTTTGAGACATAGTAGGCTGAAGATATTTTGTTGTTGATTTTAGTTCTCTGCAAATCTAGCAGCGGGAAATTCTGAGATCTAAGATATTTTTTGTTTGTTTTATGGATTTGAGATTTTGTTGGAAAAGTGAAAATAAAAAAAAGAGTAATTAAGATTCCCCTCTCTGATGCTTTGAAAAACTAAGCCCTGCTGAGCTGAAGTTCAGAGTAACAAGTACTAGTGAGAAGCATAACAGATGACTACAGCACAAGGAAAAAATGGGAGGTTATTACAGTGCTTTTTCTATGAAGCCAGGATGCAAATCCCTTCCATTAGGGAAGTTCTATTGTCACAAGATTTGCTGAACAGAAGCCTTTGATAGCATCATGCTATATATCTGGTTACCATGATGTTTCCCAGAGGACTGTTGAAAGAAGGATCTTTGGAAAATATTGTCAGGAGAGTGCTTTGGAGCACCCCAAGCAGAAAGAGAAGCATAAAACAGTAGACAAAAAAGATGATTCATGGCTCATTTTGTTAGTGATTCAAGAAAAGCAATGGTCCTGGGAATGAGCTCAAAGAGCAGAGGTGAATGTATGAGGTTGGCATAAGTAAGACCTGTGACAAAAAAGAGTAGGCTTTTAATCCCATGAAAGGAACTCATGGATTTGCACTGCCTCACGCTACACAGAGCAATGCATTTAAAACCATTGCTTTTCTTGGAGTTACTACAGGGCAAAAGTATTATTTTCATAGCTAGAGCTTAGCATGAATCCATTACTAGGGTGAAGTGTAAGGTCTTGTAAAATATGGATGTTATCTAGGGTTGCCAGTGTCAGGGTCTTCTATTGACTGTGATGGCCTTTGGATCAAACCATTGTGTTATAGTCTTCCTTTTTCTCTTACTCCAGGGTTGTCTAAGGGCAGACAAATCTTTTTTAAAAAATAAGGAAAAAAAAATAATAAAAAAAAAAAGGAGTCCCAAGAAACCCACAGTGGTACAAGTGGCTCACCTTGATCCAGTGCTGATTTCAAATGGTGATTGCTTTTTTAAAGTGGATTTTGTCTTTTTAATTTGCCTGAGTCTTGCTGTATTTCTAGATTTTGAACTTTAAATGTTTTTATTACTTTATTACCATGATTGCAGTTATGAGTAACTGCCAGTGAACAGTTTAAATCTTCTGTAATATGTTGAGACTATGCTAGTATTTATTAGCTACTTGACTGATGGAGTGTGCATCCTTCAGTGTGTTTAGTGCCTGAAGGGACAGCAGTAGTTTAAGAATATGGATGTTGGATTGCTGGCTCTCTCATATGAATGGTTTACATGCTGTCTTGTGCTCACCCATATTATCAAGTATTAAAATTGAACTGTAAATTCATGTAAGTCAGAAAATAGCTAACTTTTCTGCTGTTCTCATTGTATCTTCTCTTTTGTAGAGTAGGCTGTTTTGTTAAATTTCAGCATTAAATAAACATGTTACTAAATAGTCTGTGCATTTACATTTAGAAAACAGCATAGTAGGATTATTTTTTTAATGTGTAATTGGTTAGATGTTAGCCAAAAATGTAACACATAGAAGTGGAGCAATTATTAGGACTATTAACACTTTTTTCCCTTGCAATTTAACAATTCTTTAGTACTCTGAGGAGACAATGGTGATGTATATCAGCCTGTCTTTGGTTTCATCAACAGTGAATCACATTGGAACAGAAACAAAACATTGTCATAGGTTTTTCATTGGGGAAAATTATACTGACTTCAGAAATAATGGGGACAACCTCTAATTTTTAGGGTTTTTTTTATTATCATCTTCTATTGTTGGAAGCTTTATTACTAGCACAGCCTGATGTAGAAGCTATTGATATCGATATTCCCTCAGTTACTTTGAATTAATTTGATTCAAACTTCCATGAAATTCTTTCTTTAATGAGAGGGCCTCCCTCTATTTTCATTGAAATAAAGCTTAATGTTAACTTGGATGTCCTGGATAAGGTGTAACCACAAGAATCAATGTTGGTTCAATGGCAGCTGCATTAGCACTGAAATAATTTGCTACTTTACAGTATGAGTATCATTCTGTTGGATTTTCTTCTGAAAAACCCCAGCTCCTTCACACCCTTGCTGCTTATGTTCAGAGCTCAAGGTCTGGCTCATTGGGAGCTCTGTTTCTAGCAGGGTAAGTCATTAAGCCGGTAACTAAGTTTTTCCTTGTCTGAACATGCATTTGTCTTTCAAGGTTCTTGATGTTATCTACCAAAAACCCTTAACTTTAGGCCTTAGCTTCCAGTAGGTCATAGTTGTCCCTATTATTAGCTTGGTGTTTGTAAGACATATTAAGCTATGAGTAATTGATTGTCAGGTTAAATTGCATAGTAACAGAATAGTACACTTGAAATGTTTCTTTTGAGGGGGGAAAAGAGAAAGAGCTATTTTGGGCTAATTTGATGCTGCAAGTCTTTGAAAAGGCCCCAAACATTTTGAAGTGCAAGAACTGGAAAGGCTCAGAATGCATTTAGACTGACCTATCTGGCAACATAAGTGTCCTAAGAAAGAGCACAAATTTGTAACATGCTGTTACAATGACTTAAAATTGACTTCAGGATGTGCTAATTCTGCACATTATTAATAAACTTCAGATTTTTACGAACAATTATGAGTAAGTTATTTAGCCTGTGAAAATACATGGTTCAACAAAACAACACAGCTCATGTTTTAGTACAGGATTAAGGTGGGCCCATTGGATTTTGAAGTCCTTTGACGTACAAGGCAAATGTGATGTAAGTGCAATCTCCGGCCCAAGTAAAGTACTTTGATTATCTCTTGGTTTGGGATGCCTAAATTGCCATCTTAAATGGACTCTGGTTTCCTAACCTTCCCTTTTACCCATCCAAGTCTGAAAGAGAAGCTGAGCACTGAGCAGCTGAGCCATGCAGTCATGTGGCACATCTTAACACCTTGGCCTATGTTTCATCATGATTTAAAACCACTGAAAATACTGAATGTTTGAACAGTCCACTTACTGTCTTGACAGCGAATCCAAGATAAAGGGAATGGGAATTATACCTTCTATTCCTAGGAGGATAAATATTAAGTCCCTTATTCTTTGCACAGAGCATGACTATGAATAAACCTTTACAAAGCAGTTGTATAGTTTACAAGCAGTGCAGTATAGTTTCTCATTCTCTAAAAACTTTCAAAGTTGAAGAATTTTAGCAGTCAGAAGAATTTCATAGGTAAGCCTGTGTCACAAAAGTAGTGTAGAAATTATTCTTCTCTAATTTTTACAGTTATTTTCTTCCTGTCCAAGTTTTAAGTAAGTGTGAAAAATTGTGTCCTCTGTGATGGATGCTGCGTTTGAAGGATGCTTAAAGCTTTTCATTGCTAAAAAGATGTGCAGTAATTGCAGATCTGGAACATGATTGCTGATGAGGTTTCTAGAGAAAGTGATCAATATCAGGAAAATGTGTTCAAGAAGTCACAGCATTTGGTCATTGTCAAATGAAATTGCCCTTAGCATGACATAGATCATGTGTCAACTCTGTTTAACTGAGCTGTGTAATCATTTTGACAAATATATGTGAAGTTATCCTAACGTATCAAAATGTGTATTTACATTGCAGGAAAGCCTTTAGACCATCAGAAGAAGCTTCTGTTGGCAGTAGTAGTTTACAAAGAACTTTGAGCTGGTTGAATATCTCTGAATATCTCACAGAACTATCTGTTTTGGTTCACTTCCTTGCTTATTCAGAGATTCAGAGACTGTGCTTTTAGATTTGTTTTCCAAAGTTGAATAACTGTTTTAGAAGTTATGGTGGGAACAGAAAGTGAGAAAAGACATGGACAGACAGAGAAGGGTGAGCAATATGCCCAAGTACAGAGAGAATTACTATATAATCCATCATTTATAGGGGGGAAAAAAAGGTCAGAATAAGAGGGATTGTAGCCAATTGTAATTCCTGAGAATATTAACATATTAAGGAACTAGACTGGTTCTTCCAATTTGTCTATACATTGTCCTTGGTGGTGCTATAATATTGAAAACTGTGATCTTATCAACTGTTCGGCAAAAGTCACAGCTTCTCTCTTTTTATTTTTTTTAATTTATTTTTGTGAATCTGTCTTTCCCTTTGCTTCCTGAAGGCAATGAGAAAGTGTAAGAAGGTGCATGAGGCACAGTAAATGTCTGCTAAATCTCACACTGATGAGGTTTCAAGTTGCTTAAGTAGCAGTGCACTGGGTCCTTCAGTTACATCTCTCTTAACTTGGAATATTTAGCCGAAGTTTATTGGTTTCGTAGGTTGATGCCAATATTTTCCTCAGTCAATGGACAGAGATCTGAGTTGTCCTCTGAATTGCCATAGAAATTTAGATACATCTGCTAGGTACCTATAATTGAGGAGGTGTGGAGGCCTGAATAGGAGCCCAGATGTCACATTTTGTTCTCTTCTGTTTCCTTGGCCAGTGTAGTGCAAAAAAAAAAGAGGTAAGTAGATTCTGTGGGAGTCTCTAGTTAATCTGCTCTATTTAATCTCAGTGTTGTCTTCTACTCTCAAGTCTTTCCCATTACAGAATCACTAGATTGGAAGAGACTTTCAAGATCATCGAGTCCAACCTATGCCCTAAAACCTCAACTAAACCATGGCACCAAGTGCCACATCCAGTCTTTTTTTAAACACATCCAGGAATGGTGACTCTACCACCTCCCTGGGCAAACATTACAATACTTTAGTACCCTTTCTGTAAAATCTATATTTCCCTTTTCATAGCTTAAGACTGTGTCCTCTGGTTCTGTTAGTTGCTGCTTGGAGAAAGAGACCAACCCCCACCTGACTACAGCCACCTTTCAGGCAGTTGTAGAGGGTGATAAGGTCACCCCTGAGTCTCTGTTTCTCCAGGCTAAACAACCCCAGCTCCCTCAGCTGTTCCTCACAGGGTTTGTGTTCAAGCCCCTCACCAGCCTTGTTGCCTCCTCTGGGCACGCTCAAGAGTCTCAATGTCCTTCCTAAACTGAGGAGCCCAGAACCGGACAGAGCACTCAAGGTGTGACCTCACCAGTGCTGAGTACAGGGCAAGAATGACCTCCCTGCTCCTGCTGGCCACACTATTCCTGATACAGGCCAGGATGTTCTGGCCTTCTTGGCCACCAGGGCTCACTGCTGGCTCATGTTCAACCAGCTGTCGACCAGTACCCCCAGGTCCTTTTCCATATGGGCACTGTCCAGCTACACTGTGCCCAGCCTATAACGTTGCAGGGGGTTATTGTGGCCAAAATGCAGGACTCAGCCCTTGGACTTGTTAAACTTCATCCTACTGCATTCTGCCCATCCATCCAACTGTTCCAGGTCTCTCTGCAGAGCCTTCCTACCTTCCAACAGACTAACACATGCTAACAGCTTAGTGTCATCTGCAAATTTACTAATGAAAGACTCAGTACCCTCATCCATGTCGTCAATAAAAATATTGAACAGTCATGTCAAGCTTTCTTTCTCTATTTAACGACAGGAGAGGGACTATAAGGGTAAGGCCCTGGAGACTGCAAAGCTGTCATCTGATTCTGAACATGCTGTGCTTGTCATTTTCCTTGACCACCTCTTTTTCTGTAGGCCTATGCACCTTTGTCAGAGAGCAACATTCTCATTAGGACTTTGCAAAACCCTGATACATATTAACAAGGCATCCAGAGCTGCCCTTTTGTCTGGAAGAGAGATTGCTAATTCTCTTAGCAGTGGTTTGAGAAGTCTGCTTTCCTTGGGGAATTTAGGATCAGTTTAGTGTTTAAGATTACTTCTAAATCATACATTTAATTTTATTGCTTTTTCTTTAGATCTGTAGATTTTGAGTGAGTGTTAATGCATCACTCATATTTCATTCAGTGATTATAGTGCTTCACATTCTTTATATTAACCTTCTAGAAATGCTTTGGCAGCAGAACTGACTATGCCAAAATGCATAAGAAAGGGTAGAAATAATAAGTGCGCTATCAATTTGGCTGACACAGTTCAACATTTTAAGTTTTGTTTGTGACCCACTGTTCATCTCTGGCAATTTGAATATACATATGCAGTGTCCTTTTTAAAAATGTCTGGGACAATAGGGAGGCTCTAGTGTTATTAGCATAATAAATCTTTACTAAAACAGTTTTCTTTTATATTGCAAGGACATGCTACTGCTGTTCTCATTTAGATATTAAATTTAGAGGTGTGAAAAATTTGTTGAAGTCTGCTGCAAGTCTTAGCAGGGTTGTGGGAGAGGATTTTTTTGTGGCAGCTTTGAGGTTTTTTGTTTGGCTTTTTTTGTTTGGCTTTTTTTGTATCCTTTTTTCTTTTGTGAGTGTACTATCTTATCCCACTGGTACTGCTTATAATAGCATGAATAACTGCACCCTGAACATTTGTCTTTGCTGGTGCAGCAGCATCAAATGGTCTAGGCCACTCCTTTATGAAGGTTGTGCAGGATGCTGTAGTTGATAATCCATATTACTAGCCATAAAATGTTGGGAAAAAGGGTCTTGAAGATGCTTCAGGGCAACAAATTTACATTTCATATGTTGTGTTTGCAGTACAGAAGCATTCAGCTCTTTCCCAGGTCCAGAAGAATGGCACAATCAATGCCTACAAATGGAACGCACTGCTAAAAAGAAACTA
Source organism: Toxostoma redivivum (assembly GCA_013397375.1). Taxonomy (NCBI): domain Eukaryota; kingdom Metazoa; phylum Chordata; class Aves; order Passeriformes; family Mimidae; genus Toxostoma; species Toxostoma redivivum. The sequence goes on from VXBI01006135.1 coordinate 122,563, forward strand.
TAAAAGATTTTGTTCGGAATGGTTTAGGGGTGTTTAAAGCCTATTAATCTTCTTACTCCTAAGTTTGTTTGTGGTGCTTTTCCTAGCATTCTATTATAAAAGAAGAATATCACTGTTTCCCATGAATTAGTATAGTGGCCTGAAGGGGGCCTAATGATATGTTTTCCTTCATTCATAGACAGTTGTTGAACCTGGTAAAGAGGATTTTGTGTGGGTGTTGCTTTTTCTTACTTAGAGGGCAAAGCCACTGTAGACATTCAAATGGGAAGTAGTCATTTTTAGACCCTAGTAGATACTGGATATCAGTGGATTTGATGATTTCATGCTGAAGTCTTTAGGATCAGAGAATGGTAAGAAGTAAGGCTCTCATTCAAGTCAAAACCACTCTGATACAGACTGAAGAATTTTGAACTTTAGGAAACCTCTCCATGTGAAGAGGTTAAAAGTCATTTGAGTCTGCTCCCTTGAGAGTACAGTGATTTGTTTTTCTACAATCAGTTAGGAGTTACTGGTCTTGCCCTGGGGAATCTAGAAAAAGTAGGGTGTGAAAATGAGACATAGATTTTCATGAGGACACTGAGTCCTGACTTCTCTGTGGAAGAACTCCTCTCTGAACATGGAGGAGTGATTGCTTAGCCACATGTTTCTATATGTCACTTCAGAGATTTTTCTAAGTCTAGAGGTGTTTCTGGTTCTCGTGTCATACCTTATTTTCTGTTTGGGATCCATTACTAGAATCAAAATTTTGTTTCAAATCATACTGCGAGTACATACCCTGCCTGTGTTATTTCTGAAACGCCAAATGTTTCCAGATACTGACAGAAGCAGTGGAAAGGAGCATCTGGCACCACATTCAAGTCTGAAACATACATGTTCTGAGAAATTAATACTGTGATGATATATTTCTGGGTATCTTCTTGTTCACTCAGCATTTGAAATATAGTGCTAAAACAAACAAATGGCCACGGTGTACACTAGGGACTGAAAACAAACCATTTATTTACTTGTATTAAAGCAATGTTGGTTCAGGATGTTACTTCCATCTGTTGGTAATGCTGTAGCACAGGCTTATTTTGTTTAGAAAAGGCATTCTGAATCCATGCTAGAAGCAGTTGAGGGAGGAGCTGAATGTGAAGTTTGACACGCTGTATTTTCATGGAGAATATACATTTGGGCATTCCAAGAGAAATGTTGAAGTTGCAATATATCCAAGCATAAATAAGCATAAGGAATACTTTTTCAGAGTAGTCTGGAGAAGTTCTGCTGTTCAAAATTGGCAGGTTCCATCACCCTCAATTCTTTGGAAAATTCTACTCAAACCATGTGAAAAATATATGTTTATCTAATTAAGATCCCCAGACTTTCTTTTCCTGATTTACAAATGAAAGTTGGGAAAAGATCCTGTCATGCTAAGATGCGAGCATCCATATATCATGAGTCTTCTTTTTGTGCATGGTGGTTGTTGAGATTTGTTCAAGTAGTGATGATTATCAAAGTTTATGGTTTACGTAGAGTGTTTGAATGTGATAAGGCAAAAGGCCAAAAGCCTTCATCAGTCGTGAAGGTTGTGTATAGCTATGTGGTAGTCTTCTTTTTTTGTATGAGTTATTTATGTTTAGAAAATAGAGGTGGATAAATCTTCTTTGAGGCTTTGTTGGCAAAAGACTGCAAGTTTTGTAACCATTGGTTAGCTTTTCTATGACTTAATTAAATCTTGACTTGGTGCCTATCTCCTTAAAGCATGATGGGCTGTGGATGATGAGCTGGCATATTCTGTATGTCAGCTTGTGTAGGAGCATAAATCACTAATTTGCATGATGGTAGAATCTGAGCTTTCCACAAAAACACTCATCCAGACAAACCCCAAACAGCAACACCTTCCTAAGTAACACTTCCCTTGGATAAGAATTCTTTGGAGAAATGCAGTAAAATGAATCCTGGATGTTAGGAGCCATTTTTCAATCTGAACTTTTTTTATCTGACAACTTTCTCTTGCAGTTTAATCTATTAAAGTTCCAAATGAGTGCGAATTCCAGTTCATTGCCCACTGATATTATTTAGGCCGTGAGACTTGTGAAATGGATTTTATTGACATGTTGGAAAGTTAACCCTCTCTTATGCTCCTGTGCCATGGATAGCCTCTGAATGTACAAGCTGCAACCTTGTCAAAAATTCTAATGTAAAAACTTTAGAAATGTAAACAAATACTGATGGCTTGGGCTGAAAATAAATTACATTTGTGTCACTCAGAATTTTAATTCTTTTCAGTAGATTCTTGAGGAAGTAATTAATAAATTAATGATTGATACCAAGGTATTTATTCAGATATTTTACAGTATTTGCTTTTATGTGCAGCCATAGGCACTTGAGACAGAAGTCCTATTCCTACTCGTGTCAAAAGTAGTTGTTTCCTTGACTTCAGTCACAGTTTCAGAAAGAAGTTAATATCTCAGCTGCCTTCACTGCCCTTGCTAATAGACCTCATCGCTCTTCAGTGCAATGAAGTCTTTGTGTGAGTTATCCTTCCTTAGGAAAAGAAGGGAGAAGTTTCCAATAGGATGAGCTGTCTATACAGTATTAATAAGACACTTTATTTTTTCCCTCCCTCACCCTACCTTCAAAGATGTTATAATGGAAAACAGATATGGTCAACTGCTTCAGCTGTTTCCCATTCTTTATCTGAAAGTTACATTTTTATAAGTAGCTCATAAAAGAGTAATAAATTCTGATTTGCTAAAAGCCATCTGGTTAATGGATTGCTTCAGAACTATTTATAATAGGATCTGTCTATGTAATTAACAGTTAAAGGCACAAGCAGTTTGTTTTATAAGATGCATATTGCCATTGTTTATTAATCCTTTGCAAGCAATGTGTGGCTGCATTCTAAATTCCAGGATAGGTTTTGTATAAAACAAGTGTAATATTGAGTTAGTAATTTTAAATACCAATTATAGCTGTATCATGTCACCAGAAATTGTCTCCCTTCACCAGTGTGTGCTGTTCTGGAAGGCTTATACCTTGGATTTAAATCTAGTGGTTGCAAACATCAGAATTTGAACAAGGCAGATCCAGTGATAGGGCCTGAATTTCATCAGCCTGAGCAATGGGTTGTAGAATGCATGGGTGGAAACCTCATCTACCATTCAGTTGGAAGGACAGACACTACAGAGAGCTCAAGACAGAGATACAAAATGCAGTGTTTCGTTCTGTTGTCTCTATTGATGTGCAAGGCTGAGTTTTGGATAGAGTTTGGCAGCCATTCACTAAGTCCAGCCTCAACTCCTGCTTGTTTTGGCATACTGTTGCAGCTCCTCAGGGACTCACATGGCACAGCCAGCTGCATATGTGGAAAACTCTTAGGAACTACCACAGAGTGGCTTCTGACTGATAGGTTGTGAATGAGGAAGATTCACTCTGCCATGATTCAACCACTTTCACATCTTTAGAAATAAAATGAGAAGGACCTAAAGGTGTCAAGTGGTTATGTCCTTCTTGGTGATATTCAAACCTTTACCTGGGAGGTGGAATACCACATACTACTTCCCTGGGCTGTGCATCCTCTTTTGTGGTGCTCAAAACTCTGCTTCGACTTAAAATTATTTTCCTAAGTGTTTCTTTAAAAGTCCTCCAAAGATCCAGCAAAATAAAAATGCTTAGCTGATCTTGTGTGAAAAGAAAAAGTCTACAGGCACACAGCAATTTCAGAGAAGCTGGCAGGAATTTTTAATGTGACTGAAAGTGTCTGAGTGACAAATTAGTAATAAAAATATTACTAATTAGACCATAGTAAAATCTTGATAATCAAAACTACTTGGGTGAGACTAAAGATATTCAGATGACGGGTAGGCCAGATAATGGAAATCAACTGAACAGAGAGACAAGCTGGCAGCTTGTTACAAAGGGAGGCTTAGAGAGATGCTGGGTGTTTTGAATAAACAAGCACCTAACCTAATTACAGTACAAAAGTAGTAATGAAAGGATAGCTGGATGAAGAATTTTAAACAGTAGGGAAACATCATTTCCCTTGAAGGAAGGAGGACAGAGGCAGTGCTAGAACTTTTTGGTTTTATTCAGACAAGTAAGGCTGGGAAGTATGGCTTAAACCAGACTGAAATCTGCTCTGTTCTATCAAAATGGATCCTGTGTGCTCAAAGGGACCTTTTGAGTCCCCTATTCTGGTACCAGCTCAAGTTCATGACATGGGACATCAATAGGATTTGGGTCTGCAGCGGGATAAATTACCTCTTTAAGAGAGTTTGGGTTAGCTGGTTTCCTCAGGTAACAGGAGAGTTCTGTAGTAGGAACTGGTGGCATACTTCTGGGGAAAGGGAGGAGACAGAAAGAGGTTTATTTTATTCTTGAGCAGCTGGGTTAAGAAATGCAGTTTAGTAGAAAACTTGCTTGTCCAAAGAATAAAGGAAGACTCCAATGTCAGTATCAGCTACTGTGTGAGTCTTTGGGGAATGTCTTTTAAGCCGAAGCTTTTTCATTCACTGGTTTATAAGTTGAACTGATTTACAGGGATGCCATGATCCTTGAACTCATTTGTTCTGCTGGTTTTAATGCTGCATTTTTGTCCTTTTTACCATCCCTTCTCAGGTGAGATTGTGGGAGAAACAGTACAGTAACTACCTAGTTTAGTGTTTTCATGTGAAGCAAATTTATGGTGCGGGCTGAAAGGGCCTTTGATATGGAAAACTGCTTTGGGATACAGTGCTGTAGAACATGTCGGATAAAATGGCTCTGCTATGAATGTCAACTTTTTAACTGGAGGTAGTGGCTTCTCAATCACAATGTCGTTGTGAAGGGTTCATATTACAATGGTGCAAGTTTTATTTTCAGCTTCAAGGTAATGCTTACACCCTCCAGAAAATAAATTGGGTGAAAACAACCTTATTCTGGTTTTTTTGAATTTTTTTTCCCATAGCTGATCCAGCTTTGCCACACCATAGCAAGACTAAATACAAGTGTGATTCCTTTTGTCTTTTCCAATTTGCTGTTGTAATCACTGGGATCCTGTACTGGTATTACTGAACTATCCCTTTTATGTTGCGGTAGGATCATTTGTGATGATGGCGATCACAGAGGACATTACTGCTACAGTAACACTGATCTGTTCTTGAAAATACGACTTTTTAACACCATTTGATTTGAATCATCTGCATTATCTGTCCAGGGGTGTTTCCTGGTGAAGGGAGAAGTAGAGACACCTCCAGAAAGGTGACTCAGAGTGCTGACGCTAACATACTGACCCAACTCATCCTGTTGGGTAGTCTCCTACTCTGTCCTTCTGATAGCTGTGCAGAGATTTTTAGGCAGGATGAATCAGGGTCAGCATGTGTATTTGAACCTTTATTCCCCTTGATACTTGTAAGACCGGGGGTTATTTTCTGCTTATCTTCCATCTGACACATAGAAGGTTGCTAAGAGCATCCTTTTTTTTACATGCCCTGCATGCCCTCTGCCTGGTTTCTGACAATACAGCTCTTCCTCACACAGGGCCACCCTTTCATTCACATTATGCTTCATAAATAGTTAATACCTGGATGTTTCAGGCTTCTCCCCAGAGAACCTTGTATTCACTTCCCAAGAATTTACTCACAAATTGGTATCATGCTTGAGTAGTCAGTGGATGCTTACACCAGAGGTGGCTGTGACTTCTGTTTAAGGCCAGATCCTTGCATCTTAATTGATATCTGGAGGAGAAGATGGGATTCATATTTAAATGGACTTCTCAGGAATGTAGTAAGCTTTTCAACTAGCTATTAGCTTCTCAGTCACTGTGTCACTGTAAAGGGTATTTATTACAATGGGTGTGAGTTTTAATGCCACCTTTAAAATAATGCTTACACCCTCTATAAAGAAGTACAATCTTGCTTCCAAAAATGAACAGATTTCCCACAGGGAAATCATGAGTGAACTAATTGGGTTTTTATGGTTATCTTGTTGCAGTATATGCAACCATAATTTATGCAACCATAATTATTCACAAATTTGCATCTGCCTTACCTCCATGATGAAGGAAGCGTGTGTAAATTATTTATGCACCTGGATTAACTCAGTAAAATACTAAATGAGCTTGACTGATGCCGATAGATGATGGTCATTTTACACAAGAACACGGTGCTGATGATTATGAAAAACAGGCTTGGTGAGGTAAAGGCTGATCATATACAAAGAGTGCTGTGAGTGCTGTGATCAAATTTACTTCAGTTCCCTGTGGCACCAGTCCTGCAATTTTGGCGGGTGCTTGGGTGACTTCAGCAGCTTGTGAGTTGGAACACTGACAAGTCAGAACCTGTGCAAGTATTTAACATAGCACTTCATATTCCTGTATTTGTAAAAAATATTTCAGTAAGGAGTATACACTGGATCATGTAAACTCCTTTCCATGAATCCACATATAATAAGGAGTGCAGTAATTACCTAGAAAATTTCTAACTTAAAATAATTTTACTAAGTCAGTGGTGCTTGAGATACCCAGTATTAAAAAAATTATGTATTTCAATGAATAGAAATGTACAGTTTTCATTTATATTTTCTCTTATGTCCATATTGTGGCAGGGTAGCATAAGGTTTTCCATACACTAGCAATTCTTAGATCTACTTGTGGAATATTCTTTTGTTGAACAGCTTTCTAAAGTGGTTCTTCCTTGAGTTCAAGTAATTTCCATTACTAAGCAACTTATAACCATGGAAAATTTCTACATATATATTTAAATGATCAACAAATAAGAAAATAGGTAAAACCCACACCTTAGACAAGAATCTCAAGGTACTCCCCTTTTAATGATGTTAAGTTTCTCTGACCTGGAAATGTTAATAATTTAGATACTTGTATTTTGGCTAGTGGTTGCTTAATGCAAAAAATAATTTTAAGTTGCGAAAAGCCACTAGGCAATACATTAAGAGATTCTTAGTAACATCAAATAAAAGTTGCAATCTGGGACAGGCTAATGAAAACTGAAATCAAGCAAATGAACAGGCTGTTGAGGAACCTAGCTGGCTTATTTGCAGATACAGGACTTTTTCCTTAATTGAACATTGCTAGTGAATGCCAGTGCAAAATGAGATGAAAGTCTGGCAACATGGATATTTTTTGAATAGTGCATAACACTGTCTGATATATGTCTGTTAAAAAAAAATAAGAGATCCCCACAAAGTTGGCTGTCCAGAAACACTGCAGTTAGGGTGAAGAATAAAGCATTGGATTAATCTGGCCATAGCTCAGTGCAAAACATTATCTACAACCTGCCCTTGACCACACTACTGTGGCCATCACTCTAGAGAGCAGCCTAGAAAATATTCCAGGCCAGAGCTTTTTCAGCTCTGTTCTCAGAATCGTTCTCAGGCTGATAAGCTGGTTCAGCTGAAGGCCAGGAAAAATCTTTCCCAGGAAAGATAAATTAGTCAAAAACACAGAGGTATTAATAAAAAATATAGGACACCTGTCTTGCTGTTAACAGACCCTGGGAATGGGGTGTCTTCTCCCTGCACCAATCATCTTTATTCTGTTCTCGGAGTTGCGAGTCATGCTATTTAAGCAGTGAATTTCTGAATAAACTTGTCTCCTTGTATCCTGAGGAAGACCATGTGGCTGTGTCTCTCTTTTCCACCACAACCAAAGGGTTAAAATACCCTAACAGCACAGCCACACACCACAGTTCATCGTTTCACATAAACAATTCTGTTGCTCCAGAAGACTAGTCCATGTGTACAAGCCAAGGTGCACTGCGCCTGTGTGTGGGAATGACATCGCTGTTCTTTGTGCCAGCTACTATTAATTGCTGAGAATTAATAAAATAGATTGTTCCTTCTATGTCCATATAAAGGTACATCACGTAAGAGATATGCTGTTTTTCTTTCAAAACAAGTTTTGAATTGATTGATCAATTTATGTAGAGAGAGGGATAGAAGTATCAAAATAATAAGGTGCACTAGGCTTTGTGAATATAGGTAGCTAGTTGAAAGAGAAGGAGTGGTGTTACCACTAGTTTCTCACCTAGTGTCTCACTGAGTTTCAAGTTTTCAACTGGCTTCCAGAAAACCCATCTTGTACAAAACACATTGTCAGCTACATAAAAGAGATTTTAGAAGTTTTATTCCTTAAGAGAACTGCCAGCATTGCATGGTTGCCATTTTACTTCCTCACTCTCCTCTGTAACAGTTAACAACCAGCCCATCCTTTTTTGTTTTTTTTCTCATATGTGATACATGTTCACAGCAGTATTGATGAAAACTAATAAAACAGAGCTGCAGTGGCTAACCCTCCTTTAAAAGATGGGAGGAAAATCAATGTGTGCTAAGTGCAAGTATTGTAATGAAGTTTTGTGTAACCTGACCAATGGGAACAAAACCCCATAACAATTATGTGCATGTTCTCTTTAGAAGAAAAAGAAGGAAGACATTTCTATTCCTGAGATAAAGTGGAAAGCTCCCTTTTAAAACCTTTCTAATCTAAAAGAAGACTGATCTATCTTTTAGGTTTTTTTATGGTCTCTGATCTCATTAATTGTTGCTAGGAATAATTAAAACCCATAGCAGAAGATCATAATGGAAGTTAGGACACAATAATATAATGGAGTACAATAATGTAGGCTTTTAGATATTGTTGTATATTATTGTACATTATCAAATTGATTCTTCTGCATTCTACAAAAGGCTTTCTTAGCAAAATTAAACCTTGTAGTAAAAAAAACCGAAAAAATCAAAAAAACAAAAAAAACCCCTGATGGTATCCCTGATTACATACTTCTTTTCATTCTAATTCTGTGAAGAAAAGTTAAAGTTAGGGCACAGAGAATGGAGGGCTGGCGCAAATCCTAGTTTAGGAAATACCCTGATATGGTGTTGACTGTTGTGCTTCTGTAGTTTAACTAAAACTGAGTATGCTCTTCATAGGAGGGGAGTTGGTGGGGTTTTGTTTGTTTGTTTGTTTGTTTTTAAATGAGAATTTTTTTCATTCATGTGAAATCTGGAAGTGCTTTGTTTTAATTTCTACTACTAGTGAACTACTAGCATAGTAGAAAATATGGGATGTGGTTAGTGTCTGTCTCAGTCTTTTGTGTTAGCCACACATTCTGTGGGTTAAATTTTTTGGGGGAGAATCTAAGCAAGATTCCACAGCTCGTTAGGGGTTTGCATGTGCAAGAGAAGAATGCTTGTGTGCTACCTGAAGATGTATTAATTGCCAGTATATATAAAAAATGAACTCGATATGATTCTATGCAAAGTAGATAATTACTCCTTTGGTGGTCATTTGATGGACAGGTCCTTAAAATTTGCTATTGCCCTCTGGAATGTCTCACATGAAAATTCTATACTCTCTCGGCTCACTTTCACTGTACTTTATTATTTTAAATGTGTTCTAGCACTTTCATTCAGTGGCTGAATTTGACAGAAGCTTTATGAGTGTGCCATCAGACAATATGCTACACCCACAAAAGCAACTGGTTGTGCTCACTTGGACCCCTCAGAGCTGTGGAGCAAGAGGGAATGGTAATCTACCTGGATTTCCTGATGTTGTTGTTTTGAATGAAAAAGGCTTTGTGAGTTCTTGTATATAAAAACACACATTACAAAACTAAGAAGTAGCAGAAAATCACTCTTTTCTAATTCACTCTACTCTGCTTCTAAAATGCCATCCTTTCAAGCCTTAAGTCTCAAGCAAGGCAGTGAATGAGTAGATGTTACCTGGGATGATTTTTGAAGACTCAAGTGCAGAACAGTGAAGGAAATGACTTGTGGATTTGAGTGTTTTGCATTGCTAATGTTGTGTACCTCTATTTGCTCTGACCTTGCTGGCAGCCAAACCCAGAAGGACCTCTTACCTTTCCTTCTCTTCCTTCAGTCTCTATTGTGAGTCTTCTCCACTTAAAATTATAATAGATTTTACTCCCCTGTTGAGAATCTGTTGGAAGCAACTACAGGTAGAAATTTAACCTCTGTGGGATTCTCGATTCTCATAGGGCTGGCAAAGTTGTGCTTCATCAACAGGTGTCACGCACCTGTATGTGTGCAGTAATAAGGCTGTCACTCCTGAGGGAATTTTTCTTCAAGACTCAGAAGAGAATAATCCCTTGAATATGTCCACCTTTTCCTGACAGAGTGATGTAAGCCAAGCAGCAATGAGGCTGGACTTAAAAATTTAACAGCAAATGCCATTACTGAAAGAGCATCATATTAGCCTACTAGTTCTCAAAAAGGTGGTATGTCCCACCGAGTACTAGAAATATTACTGAACTGGAGGAAAACATCTCCTTATAGTGACTGTATATATGGTGGTAAGAAAGAAACATGTTAGTAGATGTAGCCGTTGTGAAAAGTTTTTTTTCAGACTCACTGAATAACATCTTCAAAATTACATCTTTGCAGTACAGTAATTTTTTATCAGAGTTATGAAGATACTGTCACAGCTTCCAACCTCAAAACCATAGGAGAACTTCCAGTCAAGATTTTTTTTTTCTTGCACGAAGACTCATCTACAGCATTTTGCCTGGTGACAAGAGGGTGTGAAAGTGGGGTATAAATCAATCAAATGCCCCTCTTCTCTGGCAGCGTGGAAGAGATGTTAGAGCAGTGGGCAGGGTGTTTGTGAAAATGCAACTATTTTTCAAATATCTTGGTTTAGCTTATGTACATTTTATATATGTGAGTGAATACTGAATGTATGTTATTGAGGTTATCACTGAATAAACTGTGACTCACAAAAATGAGAATGAGTAAACTTTTGAAATAAATACAGGGGTTGAAGGAGATAAATGGGGGGGAAGAAAGTTGTTGTATATCTACTAAACATGCCAAAGTGTATTACTGCAAGAATGACTCATGATGGTTCTTCCTGCTTATTCTAGTAACTGAAGCAGCTAGCAGAGCATCATCTTTGGTTTTCTGACCTTAGTTAATTTAATTTCTTGGTAGCAGTGCTAAACATCTTAATAGTTCTTCACTAATATTATTGAGTATTGGGGGCTCTCAGTGTTCCTAAAAAAAATAAGACAACCTAGACCTCAGAAATGAATGCTTAATATGCACAATATCAAAATGTGAATTCATGCACTTTTTTTGCCAAAATTTGGGCTACAGTCAGTCTACTGACCATGCATGAGGCTCACCACTTCTAGTTGGTTTTATCTACCATAACTTTTGTGGGCCATCTGCATAAAATTGAGTAGGAAACTCATATTCCACTTATTTCAGTAATACTGAATTCTCTGGGTTTTCTGTGGCTGAAGCAAGTGATTATGCCTTTGCAATTTAAGGAGGCTAAATATCTTGTCAGTACAGTGGATGTTTGTGTACGTAGTACACGTTAAAGTTCATGGGAGTTTCCAAATTCATATTCAGCACATAAATTGATGGAGTGAGTTGTAGAGTGTGCTAATACCCTATTGCTTCCACTTATGCTGTAATATTTATGGGAGTATCTTAATGGCTGTGCAAAGGGACTAAATTACAGTTAGCTATATAAAAAGTCAGTGCTGAGTAAGGGAGTATGAGATTTAATATAAATGTAATGAGTGACTCAGTCAATCTGATTTGTGTAGGAAGCAAGTTTATTTGAACTTGGATAAAAAAATTCTGGCTCCCAGATGTGGTATTAGCTCAAATATTCAATTCTGCAGGAAATGCAACATAGAAGAGAAGGAGTGAGAATATTATAAATGTTTCTCATGTGAAAGAAGGCAACTGTGCAGGTTCTCATTGTAATAGAAGCAGAAGATTACAGACATCTTCATCCCACTCCCATGTATATGGCTGGACTGGACTGGTTACCTGATTCTTTACTAATGGTATCCACATGATCTCAGTTTATGAATAGCATAAAAAATAGTCACATCAGGAAATATGAGCATTCATGAGAATACTATGTAATATAGCTGACAACAGCAAACAAAAATTATAGCCTTTCTCTTCTAGAGGGAGTGCCCAGGTTTTCAACTAGACACTACATAAGGAAGTAAATCTTAGTCAGTTGAGTAATAAAATATGTGACATGATATAAGGAATAATCTAATCAATTCAAACCTCCTAGTTTATGCCAAGCACTACATTTTAATTATAGCAAATAAATATTAATAGTATAAATAGCATGGCACAATTAAAGCAAACATTTTTTATATTGATACTAAGACAGTGCATTTCTTTGTTAATGTTTATTTCAAGTATTAGGTCTAGATTCTGTAATTCTGATTGCTTGAATGTTTTAATTGTAAACTGTCTTGCATTTGCTTCTATTTTCTGTAATTCTATCAGAGGAATTTCAAGGGTCTTTTGTGGTTGCATGATAATGTTAAACAAGATTTGGTCATAAGCATTCAGTTGTATCAGAAATACATGCAGAGTGAGGAACAAAAAGACATATTCCTCCTAGTCTCCAACTGGCAGTGTTTTAAGAATTTCTGATATGAGGAGACTTCAGATTGGGCAGTGCTGAGAAGACTTTTCAGAATATACAAAGAACAAGTGGTTTTGGTGGGGGGGATTGTGCTTTAGCTGAGATATATTTCAGAGAAGTTTTATGTTTTCTACATGCACAGTAACCAATCTATCAAGTGCTTACAATAAAGAGTGGATTCCAATGGAACCTGCAGTTCCGTAAGAGTGAAGATGACTGGCAATTTCTTAATTGAAACTGTACATAGGTTTGAAATGTGGGAGACATTGGAATAATTGCCCTTCAACCTAATGCCAGGGAGACACAAGGAGATACTCGGTTTTTGGAGCTAACTTTGCCATTTGTCTTTTGGGTACAGGTGTTGCCAACCTGTGGAGGCTGGGTGACAAGAAGAGGGACTCTGTGGTTACAGATGTTGGCATTGGATGTGTAACATGGTGTAAAATCTCTGATTATTTCTAAGATCAAACTGGGTGTGTGGTTACTGAGGGTACCTAAAACTTGGTTTCATCTTTAATAACTTTTAAGGGACTGTCAAAATGGGTGTATAAAATTGTCAGAGAAAAAGAAATGAGGCAAAGGGTAGAAAACATCCACAGTGGAATCAGGAAAGTTATGAAAACTGTCTCTAAGGCATCTCCAATACACAAAAAAATGCCTATCTTTGAGGATTTGGACGTTTTTCTTGCAGTACTCAGGCAGAAGCAGAACTTGCATGTTCCTGCTAGTACAGACAGCGCCTCACACTCTTCTCATCAACACTTTCTATCCTTGAGGACAAAAACAGGGGCAAACATGGAAGAAACACTCTTTTCTTCCATGTTTTCTTCCAAAGGAAAAACTTTTATCGTAAAGGCTTCCTGTCCTTAGATGCCGAGAAACAGGCTAATGATAGGAGCAGATGGCTGTCTGCAGGAAAAAAAAATGGGTCTGAGATTAAAATGGGGACCTGGGGAAATTCACTGTATGTGTAGAGCAGCCAGAGCAAACAGGCTGCATTTGTCTTGTTAAGCATCCACAGACCTTCCACCACAAGGTGCCTTGAGAGCTTGAAATGTTGTAGTGTTAGTATGAGCTTGAATATGTATATAATTAGCATTTGTAGATATCAGTAGTTAAGTGTAACAGCTGAATCTGTAGTTGGTGTCTTGTCTTGTTTTACCCAGTTCACATACATGTTGTTCCTAAGTTATCAGCTTTTGCATTAGTTGACTTACTGGCTGTCATGTGGACCTATTGAAGAGAAAAATGTATTTGGGGGACAAACATGCTCACTTGTCGTGGTGGGTCAGGACACACTTCAAGCATGACCACTGCCATTGGATGTAAAAGCATATATAACCTGTTGGCAGCTTTTTATTCATTTTATTTGTTTTCTTTCCCTGCTACTGACAATCTTTGAATGACAGTACCTGCTATGAAGGTTTGAGTGCTAGCTCTTTTTCACAGGTACTCCTCTGCGTATCTGTCCCTGAATTTCTGCAGCTGAAAGAACTAAAGATAGTAAAGCATATACCAAAGGTGCAAGTCCCATGGAGAATATTTTCTTCATGCTTTTATATATGTTAGTTACTGTGAGACCCCATTTTTCTGTCTCGACATGGCGATAGTGCAGTATCTTGTTCTTCAATTTTGAGCTATAAGAGAGGATCCTGTTTCTCTGCAAGAACTTTCTCAGCTCTGGATGCCAGTTTTGTCTTCCTCCTCTTCTCCTTTCCCCTGGCACAAAATTCATGTCATTCAGTGTGAAGAAGAGAAAGGTTCTGGGAGACCTCAGTGCAGCTTTCCAGTACGTTACAGGGGCACAGAAAAAGATGAGAGAGGGACTTTAATAAGCACAGATAGTGACTGGACAAGGGGCAATGGTTTTAAATGAAAGAGGGCAGGTTTAGATTAGATGTTAGGAAGAAATGTTCTACTTAGAGGGTGGTGTAACACTGGACCAGTTTGTCCAGAGAAGTTGTGGGTGCCTCATCAGTGGAAGTGCCCAAGGCCAGGTTGGATAGGACTTTGAGCAACATGGCACAGGGGTTGGAACTAGAAGATCTTTAAGGTCCCGCTCAACCCAAATCATTCTATCATTTATTCAGCAACTCAGGTTAATACCTCTTACCGAAAAAAAGCCACCCCATTGTTGGGAAGGATGAGAATTTAATGGAGGAATTTTGCAGATATACAGAAGGTTCTGTAGAAATGAAAGCAAGTTTTGATATAGAAGAAAATAATTGCTGAGCCAGTCTTACTGGGTAAGTAGAAGTCAAAGAGCAAGTGAGTTGGAAGGGTCTTTTATGGCTTAGAGCAAAGGATAAATCCACCTCAAACAAAAGATGTTTTTACCAAACAGAAGGATTTTCACAGGCAAACAAGAAAGCCCATGTTGCAAGTAGAGAAAAGATCTCAGAAATTTCCACTGCAGAACAAGTCCCAAAGTTTAACATGTAACTACTAACTCAGATGATTGGCTAATCACTAACATAAGATGGTAATTTTAGCAGTTTGGATAGGTCGTATGTAAATGTAAAAGGCATTGTGTATGATGTTGACTGGTAGTCATGTATTAAGATGCTCTGTAATGAAAGGTATATAATGCATTGTAACCAGAACTAGATAGGCTTTGGGACACACAGCTTGCCTATAGGCAGGAGCTATAGGTTTACCCATGACACTCAACTGCTGTAACCTTGTCTGTGCAATAAACAGCATTTTAAGAACCAGCTGAAAGCTTCCCTTTCTCCGTCAGGCTCTTACACCCCATATTTCATGAAAAGTAGGAAAACAAAATCTGCAACATACCATTAGGATGCCTTCACTTGATATATGAAGAGTAGGAGAATGAAAAGAATGCCAGTGTTTCAATCAATAATTTAGGTGGATGATACCTTCAGGAGGATCAGAGGATACTAAGTGCTCTGACAATTGAGACAGGAAAGCCCCAGCTTTAACCTCCAAGTATGTGCTTTCACTTAGGAAACTGGAGATGTCTGCTAGTGCTGATTAGGGAAGATTTGTACTTAGCAAGAAATTGTTAATAGCAAACTTTGAGTTGAGTGTCATTTAAAAAAAAAATAATGTAGTGGCAAGAGGGAAGGTTTCATTAGTAATAAGAGATTATTATAAGCAGGCAGTTTTGAGAAAAAAGAGCAGAGTCTCAGACTCCTCTATAATCAGGCTATGTTTGTTTTATAGTTTCACACTTCTGCTCCTTTACCAATCTAAGCCCCCCTGAAACTTTCTGTGCATGCTCTTTTTGCTATTATCATGTATAAGAAAAGGGATATGTGCTTCTAAAACTTTCTGTGCTATTTCAAGCTACTTCTCAAGGACCCAAAGAAATCCTGATAAATCCTAATCAATAGCAATTGCTAATAAATCAGAAGGTAGTTGTGGTGACTATCTGTATGCTAAAACTGTTTTTTAAAGAAACTGGCAGAGCTCACTGTTGACTGATCAAACTTTTTGGTGGGGTGGGAAGATTGTAGATGTGATACTCTCTTGTGTGTGTGATGCTCTCTTGCAGAGCCAGCATAGCTTTGCAATTAATAAACCTTCTTGAGCTGTAGTCTCACACATCTCTTTGCAAGCTCTTCCTTTTCCTTCATGTCCATTCTGCAACACTAACAGGAGTCTGATGAGTCCTGGTTCCTGCTCTCCATTTCTGTTATGGATCTGTTGAAAGGTACTGGGATCAGAAGTCCAGAGGGCTAAGTAGTACAGAAGTATTATGTGTAGCAAGTGGTAGTATATGTCAGTTATCTGCTGTCAAAGGATATAGCTTGGGGATGATGTGTTTTCATTCTCATTGTTGTGTGATATAAAGATATTAATTGCTAAGGCAGTTTCAAGTATCTGATTTCCTTCCTTCAGGAGAGCTTCAGATGCTGTGGAGCTGGCTGGCTGGCCATGTCTGAAGTTTCGCTGAATTTTACAGCTAAGGATAAATTTGCTGGGCTTTTTTTTTTTTCCTTAAACAGTTGAGATAGAAGTTTTTAAGATGAAAATAAATATGCATGGTGGTTAGGTGATTGTAAGGACAAAAGCCACATCACTTACTTGTGAAGTTTGGCTGCCAGTTTTTCCTCAGATACTAAACTTCAAAAGTAGGTTGCATATTTCTGCCACAGCAGAAATATTTTCATCATTTTTCTAGGAGGAAGTTTTACTAGTAGTCAAAACAGTATGCATTGTAGTGAGGGAGATAAATCAAAATGCTTCTAATTTATCTCTCCAAGATTTGTGAGTTTTGCTTTGATGTATTTTTGGGTTGGTTTTGGTTTTGTGGTGGTTTTTTATTGTGTTTTTAAAGGGCAGATAGAAAGCAACTTGACTGTTACTGTAGGTCTGAGGAGAAGAAGGAGTACTTTTACTCATTTGAGAGCAGAAGATCTGGAATGCTATTGCTGTGCAGTTATCAAAAGGAGAAGAGAGGCAGGAGCAGCAAGTGAAAAATGGCTTTTGGTTTTCAAAATAAGCTTGTAGCAAATAGGAGGTCGGAGTTTTGAACTGAAGGATTTTCAAAATGGCAAAATGATCTTCAAGCTTCTATATTTTCCATTTCTATGGTGTTGGCCTTGAGCGGTTGCTGCTGTCTAGTAGTAGCTCAGAGCTCTGCATGGCTGGATCAATAAAACATATCCAATAATGTCTGAAACCTGCAAGCAAAGCACTTTCACCTTTTCTATACCGTGGTTTCTTTTCAGACACGTTATTGTCCACTACTACAGCATGTCATGAAACTTGGGAACACTAGGGGATGTATTGAGAGGCTAAGTTAGACCATGTTAAAAAAACATGTAAAAGCCTTGTGTGAAAAACCTCAGGGATTTCTCGTATGGAGAGAATTTACCAGAGACAGCTGGCAGAGGAGGGGATAGGAATCGTAAAAGCAGCTTTTTCTCCTTTTTTATTTGTCTTTATTTCCACATTCCTCCATTTCCAGAAGGGAACAAGACAGTAGTTGCTGTTCTCTGGGTTTGTAGCTCTTTTTCACTCACATATATGTCCTGTATTAGATGTGAAGAAAAGTGGCACAGAACAGCCAGAAGTTGGTTTGGTTTGGGTAGCTATGGGTTCAGGGACACTGAAGAGGATGAGAAGTAAAGTTTTGCAGTCATTTGTCATTCAGGTGATATGGGAATGACGTCTATTCCTGATTGTCTCAGACAAAATCCTGCATTCACCTGACAAGCAAACCCACAAATTCTCTATGCAGAGCACCACAAGATGCATCATCCTCGTGTATCTCTGAGGGAGTTAAGAATGATGAGACTGAATGTTGCAGTGATCCCTCAGTGACTCTGCCTCTCACAATGAAGACAGGAGTAAGCAGGTGTGAAGCTTATTTTCAGGATGACCTAACACTTTGGTTTTAAGCAGCCACCACTGCTTTCTTAGCAGCTGGGAGAAAGTGTGACAGTGGCAGCACAGTCGATGTTACGTGTAGCATGTTATCACCCAAACACAGGACCGACACTGAAGCTGTAGTGGCTAACAGGTAAGAAACCTCAAGTGTGAAAGAAGCATCTGAATCTCTACCTGACAGTTGCCTTGGGATACTACAGAATGAAATGAGAACTGGAATCTGTTCAGCCCCTGTGCTGCGTTTGGTGCGGCACTAATCCTTCACAAGTTTCCAGCCAATAAAATCTTGTTTATGGTATGGTATATATTAAGGTTTTTTGTGTATGTGATATTTCAGGGATAATTATTGCTACATAACAGTGCATATTAAATAACAATTATTTGTCATTACTGCTTAGGATAGCTGCTTAAGTTCTCTGAGTTGGAAGGCCACTAAAAGGTCAAGGTGTGAAATTACTTCCCTGGAGTCACACAGACAGTAGAGCTGTAGAAGAGTAGAGGACTAGTGCTCAGTACTCTCAGTTTTGTCCTCGTGCTGTGAAAGCAAGCTTGTTATTCTTTGTGTTCAGATATTTTTTTGAACAGATATGGTCTGTCTAGTAGGGCTTTGATAGAAATGTGTATATTCCTGCTATCCATATGTTAATCACGTGATCAGTGTTCCAAGCTCCTATGCACCGATTTTCCCAGTGTCACTCTGCTCATTTATGGGATCTCTGCAGGGGTTCTTGGCCTGGCTACAAATTTACTTGTTTTCCATAAGGCAAAACTCCTCTCCTCTGACATCTTCTTCCTATGAGCAACAAATTTTATTAATCATATATTTATTGTACCCTATAACTCAAGGCAAATGATAAGCAATCACACTTCTTTGAATATGTTCTGTACCAATAGGGCTATTTTTTAAGTACTTTACTGAATTATTTCCTATCATCTTCTTCCACTTACTTTGATTTTGGTTGCAGCAAACAGATTGGGTTAGTGACAAATAGATTGGGTGAAAGTTTGCTACTAGCAATTATCTTTTATTCAGTCCACTGGATTACTGCAATAAATGCTGATTACTATCTCAGTCTTTCTTACCCTTTCTGCATTTCCACTGCAGATTGTCTGCTAAAATGGGCCAAAGTTTTGGGGTTTTTTTAGTTTGCTCTGAATATCCTGACTACAGTATTCATGATTGAGTCAATCCTTTAGAATATACAGTGTGGAGTTGCAATATTGGTCCTAGAGTGAGAAAAGGGCTGCAGTCAGACAAATGTTTCTACCTGAGGTTGCATATCTCCTGTACTCTTTCTGCATAACCTTTACTACAGGAAACATTCACATGTGCCTTCTAGCATTTTAAGCTGGAATCTCAAAAGGGTCTTGTTTAGAGGCTTAATTAAGATTTTGGTCCATAAATGAATAGAAGTGAGATTCCTTCTCCCCATGTTGTGTTGGGCACCAGTGTGTTACCTGTTTATCTCAGCTTTGACCTATGTGAATAGAAGGTGAATGTATTAAGTCTAAAACTGCTAAGAAAGTACCTGTACTTCTTTGTGGAGTGAGCTTAGTTTTACTTAGTTTTAGATCTTAAATTAGATCTAAATCTTTAGATCTTAAGTCTTTAATTTTGCTCTTTTGTAAAGTCCTACATGCTATGCAAAGCCAACTTTCAGGTTTTCACCTAAGACATGCTGTTTTCCCTTCCCACCTCAGCAACAAGAAGTGCTTTCCTTGACTCATGCTGTGATGTGTACTTGTGCTTCTGAGAAGTCTGACCCGACTGTGCTAGAGTACTTCAGACTAAAAGATTGAACCGTGACTGAAAGTGGTTGAGAATCATGTATTTATTTATCCTCTCATGCCGTTGTCACAGTTGGCTTAATTTCTTACATGGAAGTTAACTTGAAGTAAATTTTCAGGATTGTGCTGTCTGTGCCATAGCCTATTTTGTACTCATAGAAAGAGCAGTTTTCATTCAAATCTGTCGATTTTTCATGTCCCTGATTTTCACTGCTACCAGCAGATATGAAAAAACAGTGCATCGAGGTGCCATGAAGTGACCTCCAAGAGGGCTTTGGGCTTTGGAAGTGGCAGCCTGACTAAGTATCTAAAGCTGTATTTAGGAATTTAACAACATACATTTTGCTAGCATAGAAGAATACCCAAAGGCTGTGTTAGGTTTAGCTGGTTCTCAGAACAAGTCTCCTCTGATATGTTGTTTCAGATGTGAAATTCGGTGTTTGTAATCTGAGAGTGTTCCTTTAAAACAGTTTTTATTACACGTGTACTTTTTTTTAGTGTGCAACCCTGAATGTTGCATGACCAACCTTTTTGCTTTTCAAGTGTCTTTTATAAATCGTGACACATTAATATACTGTCACATCAATAAATTAAGTTTAGGGACTAACCTAAATAAATGCCAAAATCATTAGCAGTTAATTAATCTTCTGTATTTCTCTCCAAATTGACTTTGGTTTAATTGACGACGTGGGTTCAGTTCACTTGTTTCATGCTCATATGAACAAACAAAATGTTCATGACACAGAATTGAATAATGTGATCGGGGAAGTGGGAAAGTAAGGAAAAGATGCACATCTCCATCAGGCAGTATCAGCAGCCTAATATTAACTGTGTGGTTGGGGCAGGAGAGCTGGGAAAGAGTGGATGATATTTGGGACTTAATTGTGCCTCACTTGCCCCTGGCACCCAGTAAGAATATCCTGTTGAGCAGGGTGGAAAAAGTTTCAGCTTACTAGGGTTTGTTTTGAAGTTATGGTTATATATATTTATTTTTCTAACAACAACAACAACAACAAATTCTAAGTTTTCTAAACAGGCATGATAACTCATAAAAAATATTTGCTTTTAAGTTAGCAAGGGGGTCTTGAAGATATGTTCATTCATGTGTTTTTGCTGAACTTAATAATAGATGATCTTTTTTTTTACTCTTTTCCCTTGCTTCCAAATCACAGATGGAGAGCATAGTTCATCTAAGCTTGCTAGAGAGTATGAAGATGACTTGGTGTTGCTTGTTCAGCATGACCTTGATTAAAGATGGCATTTGTTTGATATGTATAGTGAAGTGTGAAATGACTTGCGGTTGCTGTGGAGTGTTTTGGGCCTTCATCCGGGAACCTGTGTAGGGTACTCGGCCTCTGTGCCGGTGTGCTCTGGGCAATGGGTCTGGTGCAAACCACAGCAGAGCTCTCCACTACATCGTCCCAAGGAGGATTCCGTGAGGCTCTGCACCTGTGTAAGTGGTACTGATGTGAATGATTTTTGAGATCTGACCTGAATTTGACTTCATGGTGGTGGCAGTCTGTTAATGCTTTACTGAAAAATGAACCCTTTGGAGCTGTACACCTTTAAGCTGGTTCTGCTCCCTTGCATCATAGGGAAATGTCTGTTGTAGGAAAACCCCAACTTCCTGGTTGTGACTGCTCTGTGTGGGATGCTCTTTGTACTGATGGCTTAATTATTTTTAATAACTTTTAATAAACAGAATAACAGAATCAATTAATTGGGAAAAGATCTCTAAGATCATTGAGTCTAGCCTTCTACCAATGTTCACTTCATCAATTAGACCATGGCAGGAAGTGTTGCTTCCAGTCGTTTCTTGAACAGCTTCGGGTTGTGACTTCACCACCTGCCTGAGCAGTCCATTCCAATGTTTAGCAGCCCTTCCCATGAAGAAGTTGTTCCTGATGTCCAGTCTGAACTTTTGCTGGCACAACTTGAGAGTTATGTCCTCTCATCCTGTCCCCTTTTACCTGGGAGAAGAGACCAGCTGTTTCCTGGCTACAACTGCTTCCAGGTAGCTGTAGAGAGTGATGAGGTCTCCCCTGAGCCTTCTCCAGGCTAAACCACATCAGCTCCCTCAACTGCTTCTAATAAGACTTATCCCCCAGACCCTTCACCAGCTTTGTTGCCTTTCTCCAGACATCCTCCAGGACCTCAATGTCTTTCTTGTAGTGAGGGGCCCAAAACTGAACACAGGATTTGAGATGCATCCTCACCAGTGCCAAGGGGAACAATCACTGCCCTGGTCCTGCTGGCCACACTATTGCTGATGCAGGCCGGAGGCCATTGGCCTGCTTGGTCACCTGGGCACACTGCTGGCTTAAGTTCAGCTGCTGTTGACCAACATCCCCCAGTCCTTTCCCAACAGGCAGCTAGACACTGTGTGCAGTAGCCTTTTAGCACTGCCTGGAGTTGTTGTGGCCAAAGTGTAGGTCCTGGTCCTTGGCTATGTTGAACCTCTTACTATTGGTCTTGGCCTATCAATCCAGCCTGTCCAAATCCCTCTGCAGAGGCTTCCTACCCTCCAGCAGATCAACTTGGTGTCATCCATTAATTCATATTTGATCCCCTCATCCAGATCATTGATAAAGATATTAAACAGGACTAGGCCCAACACAGATCCCTGGGGGACACCACTGGTGACTGGCCGCCAGTTGGATGCAGCACCATTTGCCATGACTCTCTGGGCTGAACCATCCAGGCAGTTCTTAATCTGGCAAAGAGTGCACCAATCCAAGCCATGGTGTGCCAGCTTCCCCAGGAGAATGTCGTGGGAAACAGTACCAAAAGTTTCCTGATGTCTAGTTAGACAACATCCACAGCCTTCCCTTCATCCACCAGGCAGGTCACCTGGTCATAAGAGGAGACCAGGCTGCTCAGGCAAGACGTGTCTTTCCTAAACGTGTGTTAGATGTGTCTGATCCCCTGTTTGACCTATAAGTGCCATGTGCTAGCACTCAAGATAATCTGTTCCATTACTTTCCCTGGCACCAAGGTCAGGCTGGCAGGACAGTAGTTTCCTGTATCACTCTTCCAGTCCTTCTTGTGGATTGGTGTCACATTGGTGAGTTTAACCACCTGACTGAATATATATGATTCAAAAATAATTTTCAGGAACGCTGTTGAAAAAACAGATCTTTCACTTGAGAGCTTTGCTTTCCTTGTTTTGCTATCTTATAAATAAATATTGCTATACTAATGTTCTTCAAATAGTTTAGCATAATGAATTACCTTGAATTTTAATGCAGTTAATATTAAGATCCATATACCTGAAGGATTAATCAAAATATGTCTGAAAGAACATTTACTGTTGAAAAAGATACTGTGTTGACCATAAATATCTATTTCTGTTTCCACAAGAAGCTAACATGAATATAGAAAGGTTTTTCTCATTAGAAAGAATGCTAAAATTATTTTAACTTAGTAGTGTATATGTATATACAATGTTAATATGCATAGAATCAATTTGTATGTACATATATAAATAAAAAGTGCAGAACTTGGCTTGGTGTGTTTTTTGTTTGTTTTTGTTGGTTTATTTAGCATACTCACTAAAGATTCTAGTTGAGTCAAAAGATCCTCCCAAAGAAGGAGATATCAGAATTATAGAAGTTTCAGTAGAGAGGACAGTAAAACATGCTGCTAGATCTACATGAGCTATGAAAGAATAATTTCCTTTTTTTTTTTCACTTGGAAATTAATTTTTGACTGCAAAACTTGTCTGGATTATCCTGCTTCTTTTGGAATGGGTCTTTAGTAAAGTTCTCATTGATCTAGTTCTTAATATATGTATTTTTTAATTTTCTTCCTTGAGATGTTATATGAATGACTTGGAAGCTGTGGTGGAAATTCTACATTTAAAACTCACAAGAAGTAACATGGTAAAGCTGTATATTTAAATCCATAGGAATTTGCTTGTTCAGTGACTATGCTAATAATAAATTATGTACATAAATATACACACAGAGACTCTCACCGTACTTATTTCTCCTTGCTTTTTCTGTTATCCCCTTTTCTAAGTTGAGCAGTCCTTGAGGGAATTGGCTTTGAGTGTACTGCAGGACTGCTGGGAAGTGGATTTGTGTGTTAATTTTAGATGGGTTTTAAGCTTGCTGATAACTTTCTTTCCCTTGTGTGATGAGATTTCCTTTTATTAGTTAATGCTGACTTTGCTGCATTTGGACTACATTCTCCGTTGCTCTTTATGAGTAGCAAAGTTACAACCACCATAAAAGCAAAGAGCATAGAGGAAGAAGAGGTAGAATAAAGAATTTATTTTCATGTATTTGGGATTATCAGATAACTCTCAAATGGTAGATGAAAGTGGGTTTTAATGGTCCCCCTTAAGTTGGGGGTGGGTAAAAAAAAAACCCAAACAAAAATAAAATTATTTACTTAGACTTCCTCTGTGTCTGTATTCCTGTCATTCTTGCTTCACGCTAATCATTAAATGGTACCTTTTTATTTATTCATATCTGATGAGTAGGAGTGAGATTTAAATATTTATTTTCCTTCTGTGTTAATGGTGGTTTGACAAGCTCTCTTGTCTCAAGGTGAGCTGATTATAGAGTAGAAAGGGAGATTTGGGGGCATCCTTGTGAAAACTAGGAGTACTATAGGGTTCACACATGGGTAATGTGAGGCTTGCAACATATTTGTGTTGAATGAAGAGTAGGTGGAATTGGATTAATTCCTTTCCTTCTTTATCCAGTCACATCCCAACACTTGATCCAAATAACTCCATAGCTTAGTTTATCAGAAGAAATTGAGAATTTTGGTTAAAGTTTGATTCTGGCTCTTTCCCAGCTATTACTGTTTAGTTTTGCATTCAAAAGATAAGGAGAGTCTGCTTCAGTCTGTTTTTCATTGTTCGGTTTTAAGTTGAAAAGCAAAGGAGACTTTCTGTAAGAAAATTTATAGCACATACAATTTTATTTCCCAATCACTTTCAATTTTGTAATAATTTGCTTGTTTTTAAAGTATTTTAGTTATCTAGCTCTTCTGAACCTGAGGTGCAGTATTATTATAATGCAGTTTAAAGACTAAAAAGAAATTGCTCAGTTTGTAGTATCTCCAATATAAGAAGAAAAAAGCTGGTTCTGAAGCAGTGATTTCTGGTGGTTTTTGACTTCTGACATTTATGTAGCCAATTTATGGCACCAAATTTAACACTTACGTGAGAAAATCATTTGATTTGTGTTAATATTGAGTAAAAGGAGTATATGTGTGCTGAGAAGACTAGTGAATGTGTGCAGAAGGCACAGCTGAAGTAACTGACCTCATAACATAGAACCCTCACTAAAGAAAGATACCATGGATGATGCTAAAGGCCACACACACTCAGATGTTCATATCATGAAGTGCATAGCAACTTTTTGACACAGATGATGTATATCCATAGAGTTGAGATGAACACATTTTTTTAATGGATATTTTAAGAGGATTTTGTGGGGAGTAAAAAAAAGATGTTTCTGTAGCCTCTTGTACCTTACTTGTTCTTCTGTATTTTATTAACATATCTTTTCAGGCTAGGCAAATATCTTGGAGATACGTATTTATGGACTTTTCAGCTCTCTTTTCACTGTTGGTTTGAACATTCTGTCTTTGTTAAAAATCATTTGGACTTCGGTGCAATGACAGATGGCTTAAAAATGAGAGCTGAAGATGTGCAGTATGAACAAACAGTGCACATGTATGTGCCTCTCGGCAGTGAGATTTTAAATAGCTGTAGCTGTGTGGATTTGCATGAGCTGAAGCTGAAACTTCTCTGTTCTAGCAGTAGGACACCTTGGAAACTTCACACAACAAACTTGTAGAATTACATTTAGCACAGCACTGCCTACTTTATACAGAGCACCAGTCAGATCAGGACATGGTCTAAGCTATGGACCATGTCACAAGAGCATTAAAAGTCCCCTGGCCACCCACAAGGCACATATCTGATATGGCAATTACAGCAACAAAGTCTAGTTTTTGCTGTTAGGTATGGTTTGCTCTTTGATTGTGTAAAACTGTTTCTAAAACAGTCCATGCTACTAGACAAAAGGGGAGAAGAAAAATGTTTTTAAATTACAAAACTGCTAAAAAGATTGGTTAAATGTTGCCATGAAATAGTAAATAAAAACCCAGGTGGAAATTTAATATTCTTTAATACTTCAAGCAACAGTGTACTGATCATATTGAACATTTTAAGCAGTGATCCTTTCTTTCTCATTACACACATTACACTCTCCTTTTTTTTCTTACATTTTGATTACATTTCCATACATTACCATAAACACTTCTCTAAAAGTCATGCCATTTGAAACAGACGCATTCCGTTTGAAAATGCTTTTTGATTCTACTACTAAATATGTTTTTGAAACAGATATCCCCGAAATTTGTCAGGGGCATATTGCAAGCAATATGTGCCTTTTATGTATGCAGGTGACCATTTCTTAAGCCTAAGGAAAATCAGATTTTAACAGCCCATGCAGTTGTTTCATCCTAATAAAAACAAAAACAAACAAACAAAAAGGAACAACAAAACAAAAAAAAAGTAAAAATTCAGTGATGTTATGCTTCATGGGAAGTAAAACCTTTTACAACTTTATTCTTCTCTGACTGCAGTCTACAGGGTTTTCTTTCCCCTTCTAAAGCTGCTTCACAGTGCCAGTATATATAAGTTGCTGTTGTGTCTCCCTGGTTCAGATCGTATTTTCAGAGCTCAGGCTTGACATCTGCCTCCTAAGATGGATATAGGATCGATATAGCAGTCAAGTGTCCCATTCCCCACCCTTGAGCACTGTCTGCAGGGCTCTGCTGTGCCTGCTTTGCCTGCACCCACCCCTGTTGTAGCTGCACACCTTCCTTAAGTCACAGACCAAGTACGGCTGGTGAAAACTATTGCAGGAGTAGAGCAATGAACCCATCACCTCTTGCCTCACTGGTCACAGTCTGAGTACAGTCCACAGCACAGCAAATAATTTTGGCACCTTTTCTTCTGGTCACAGCTCAGGACCTTTGCTGAACTGGTAAACAAGGGATCTTTCTTACACGGAGTAACAGAAGGAGATGATGAGTTTCTTTCCCAGAGGTTGTATTTTATTAGATATTGTACAGACATAAGTAAGAGAGTACTCCTGCATTAGGGATTGGCATTAGCAACCTACAGGTTGCTTACAGTGGGTATTGTGTGTTTTGTAGATATTATGTTATCCATTTCCTCTCTGCTTTGTCTGTCTTGTCTTTATTAAGGTAGTGCCAGAGGGTTGATGTGCCAGGCACTGTAAGCACAAAAAGTCTTGGGCCAAGCTCCTGTTCATATTAAATTGGTGGGGTGGGGGTGGAAGAGAGAGAGAAAAGATGTAGTATGGTACTGTGCTTGCCTGATGCTCTGCAGTCTGGTTTGTTTTAGTGTCACTACCACCATGGTGTGGTGGTATCAGCTCTGGTGGCAGTAGGAAACAGTATCTCAGTGCCTCATTAGAGGAGGAGTAACTCGTGTTTTCCCACTCCAAGTTCTTATGCTTCTCCCTGCCAGAAAAACTGAGTGTGCTTCAGAGAAGACAGCATAAAAGCTTTGCTGTAGAAGTGGTTTCTGTTTCTTAAAGTAACAAAGCAAAAATATCCGCATGCTCTACATGCAGCTTTAAGGGCATTCCTTGATGAAAAGCTATTTTACTGACTTCTTCCAGGCAATGGCTGGAAACCCCTCCTTGCACAGTTTGTTCAGTAGTTCTGATGATCTGCACCTTCTTCCAGGCTGACAGTGCAGGTACTCAGCACATTCGGGGTTTGCCCCAGTGCCCGTTTCAGCTCACTGCACAACCTTTGCTTGCTATATCTGCTTTCTAAGTGTTCTTTCAAAACTAAGTTAGCACCTCTAGTAGATTTTGACAGTGGTGATAAGAGCACTGACTTTTATATCTCTGGCTTGAAGCTATTTGGGAAAGTCAAGACACCTTGTAGGCTGTTCTTAGCAGCAAGAGCCCTCTTTTCAAAGTAAATCATGGCACTGTAGTTCTAGGAATCTCTGGACTATGAGTTAGTATTTTTCTTGCCTTCTCATTATTTAAATACTTCTCTTGCCTTGTTAGACTTGTAGAAAAAGACTAGTTCTTAATTTAGCTGACAGTTTCTTTGTAAAATGGCTCAATGCTGTAGCATAAAATGGCTTTTTTGTGTCAGTGGCAACTGAAGGCTAATATTTCAGCCATGAAAGAGCAGAAGTGAGAGACTACTTGACAGCAGGCTGAATATCCTTCTGGAAAAAGCCTTCTGCTCTCACAGAGACATCAGCCTCTGCAATTTCTCTGCAGTGTGAAGAGAAACACATTACAGAATCCTAAAGGACTTGAAGAGGGTCAAAAATGGTGATCCCTAATATCAGCCTGTGGCAGAAATGACACACAAGAGCTGAGAAGAGATGTCTATGTCATGTTTTGTGCTGGGTGTAACCCAGCTGACAGTGCTCCCTAGAAGATAAAATATCCATAACCTGGGGTGGCTGGACACTAGAGTGACAGGAATTTATGCATTAATTCTTCCTTAAAAGGCCCACTGCAAGAACTTAAAGACACAATTTGGGTAGTTTGCAGCTGGTCTGAGAGGATTAAAGACTAGGTGCTGCATGGAGTTCTGTTTGTACTGAATAGCAGTAAATTCTTTAATGTGTCAAGAGGACTGAGCACTCAGTAAGTGGAAAACTAAACATAGAGAATGCTGCTATGCAAGCTGTTACCTTAATACTAGGAGTTTCCAGTTTCCGTGCTTTTTTAAGGCAGGTGTATACTAGCAATCTACTGTTTGATCATGTTTGCAGCCAAAACACTTAGCACAAGAGGACTGCACAGCTACCAGCTGTCAGGAACGTGCATGTTCTCCCTGTGTACCAAGAAGAATCTTTGCCTGCCTCTGTTCTTGTCTGTGTCCCAATAATGTACTAATTGCTGTACCTCTGCCTTGCAGCGATACCTACTGCCATGGGCAGGCCTACAGAAAGCTGCTTCTTGGCTCAAAGGTGTCATTTGCTGCTCCCCAGGTGACTGCTGGTAGCTTTTCTAGAATATATTCAAGTTCCCTATCTTTTTCCCCATTCTGATGTTATTGCAAAAGAAAAAAAAATGCCCCTCAGGGCAGCAGTTTGAACCCACATGGTGTGCATGTGCCAGTCCAAAACTTAATGCCTATGGCTGCTTTTTGCACCAACTGTGTGAGAATTTAATCTCTTTTTATGGAATCTCCCCTATTCTGCAGTTGTGGCGAGATTTGTCGCTTCAGCACGGGGAAGTGTGTTGGTGGGCTTCAGAACCAGTACATAATGCACTGTAAATTACACATCATTCTGCAACAGCAAATTAGGGTGTGTGTTTGGAAATGTACCCTTTGGAGTGAATTGAAGTAATTATGTGGCTAAAACCTGGATTTTGCTGAAGTACCAGTATTTGATAACTACAGTCTTGATCCATTAGTGGAGGGATTGATCCATTAGGGAGGGCCATGATTCCTGGTCTGTCTTTGATAACCTCCCTAATTCATATCTGAAACTGTTTGCAGCTTCTAGCAGAATGCAGATTTTATCAGATAAGGTGAGTCCTCTCTCTTCCCCTTTTAAATCCCTGTTAGAGCTCATTTCTTCCATACCCTGACAAGAAATTGGAGGGTTAGGGCCAGCTGGAGGATGTTCAAGGTGACTCATCAGTATCAAAGGTGAATAGAAACCTGTGATCCATTTCTTAAACTGAGAAATAAATGTTAGGATGAGGTTGAGTGCTTTGGAAAATCATGTCATTAAAGTACAGATATGTTTGAATATAAATGTAACTCTCCCCATTTCTTTCTCCCTCCGAGCTGTCATGGGACTCACTCTCTCAGGGTGCTGGTAGCCAAATGGAAAGACTGAATGGAGAGAGATCCTGGAAGGAGGCCACTTGAGTTTTGTTCAGAAAGACATAGGTCTGTCAGCTGCAATCTTTTGTTCTTTCTGCAGGCAGATTTCCCAATAGTTTGGTCAAAGATTGAGTAAGAATAATTGAACTGGACATGCTAACTCTAGTATATGGACTCACAGGTATGCTGCAAATCAAATGAGTTTGTGCAAAAAAAATTAGCAGAATGTCTGCTGGCTAGGAATTGAAAATACATCAGGAGGGAAACTTTAGCAATATCCTCTTAGATGAGAGATTTTGTTAGTTTATAGTTTATATATTTTCCAGTGTCAAAATAGATAACTTATATCAGTAATAGAAAAATAACATTGATTTTTTTCAGCATGAAAATAATCCCATTAGAGAGACTCACACTGTACCATGCTAATACAATTCTACTTTAGTACAAAGTAGAAATTTAATATCATTCCTGAGATGTTACTATTGCATTATCAAAAATGAATTTCAGCAAGAGCAAAATGACTGGTGTTCCAAACAATATTATTAAAATTTGCAGCATGTCTCTTATAGACTGCAATAGTAATTTAAAGGTTAACTTTAATTATTTGTTGTGGATTGTTGGGGGATTTTTAATTTATTTTTCTGCGTGGTTAGTTTTAAATATTTCTTCTTATATAAGCATTTATTTTTTAGTATTCTTATGTTTCAATAGACCAGTGGTGTGGTGGTTCCCTTATTTAGGTTTGATTTTGGCTTTTTTTCCCAAATGCATATTGTGTCATTTTACTGTTGAATGTGTGGTCATTCCTCTTTAGAAGAGGAGATACTGGGAATGCCCTGGTGAATTCAGCTGTATTAGGGAGTAAATGCTTCTTTAAACATTGGTTCTTGTTTTCACTGTATGTCACCCCTCATGACTGGGAAGAAAAGAGATGTAATTTGATTTCCTACCTGTCCACCATTCATTACTCTCAAACCAGATGAATGCCTCCCTGGGGGCCAGTGATTGTCTCCTCCCACTGCAAAGGCTTTCCCATCTGTTTGTCGTGGCTGGGAGAGCAGCATCTGTGATGACTCGGTGTGATCCTTGTCTGCTGCTGGAAGGAGGCAGCATCTTTGCACCAGTCATAGTGTATATGCAATTCCCTTCTCTCCACTGGCATGGGAGCCATTCAAATGGAGAGTGATAGCGGTGCTGTGTCTGCAGCTCCCTGGGCACACACACTCTCTCTACGGCCTCTTTGCCTGTGCTCTGAGCCTGTCCAGGGTATGATATGGGCTTTGACAAACTGCTGGCATGGGAACAGCTTGGCTTGGTGCTCTCATCCTTGGCAGTGTGACAGGACAGTGCATGAGGTTATTGCATGTTGAGAGAAATAGCATGACCCTCACCCCTTTTATTCTTGCTTATATTTATTCTTGCAGGTATAAGAACCTATCTTCTTTGCTCTGTTTTCAGAATTTTTTCAGCAGAACCCCAGGAGGTCCATACTCTTCTGCTTACACTTTTTACTTTTCTCTCACAATTGCTAAATTTTAAGTAAAGTAAGCTAATTATGTGTCTCATAAAGCAGATCCTGGAATAGGAGGCAGTGGGGATGAGAAGTAGCAGTGGGGGCAGAACAGAGAGGGATGAGGACCAACTGCATGCAGGAACCTCTCAAATTATGGCTTAAAGCAAATACTATTTTATGCCTCTCCAGGTAAGCGTCTTAAACTGTAGAAGTTAGGTGTTGAGTTGGCTACAGGAGAAATTAATCACATAAATGAAACCTTCTTCAGTTAGTCACAGCTATTGATTATGATTTTCTAAAAGAGCATCAGATGTTTCTGAGACTGGGAAGCCATCTGTAAAATCAAATTTCTGACCCTTCTTTTCTCTGCCAGGGGACTATTGATAGGCTGTGACTTGATAGTACTGAATTTTACCTGTGAACAAGATAAATGAAAGAACCAGAATCTCTAGCTCTCCTTTTTTAAACATTATTTTAGTTTACAAAGGTGGCAGTTTGGTCACCTTTTAATCTTTCAGAGAAATAATTGCACTTTAAGCAAAAATCCCTTTCAAATTGCAAAATCCATTAGAAGCTCTGGTGATTGTACCAAGCAGGTGGCAAGGCATAATGCAAATCTTTTTCTATGCTGGCAAAACCATGCTTGATGCCTTTATGGTACCTTTGTAGCATCTTGTGAATCAGAGATTCAGAGGTTTCTTTCCAGGTCTGTGTGAGAGTGAGTGTATGTGTGAAATCAGGGCATTGCTGTTCCTGTTCCTTGCTAGGGAGAACAGTCCCCCAGTGCTGGATGTTCAACGCTGCACACAGACAGCCATAAGGGCTTAGTCATGTATTAACATGTGAGTTAGAGCAATTCTTTTATCAGACCTCTTATGAGAAAGGATCCTGCCTTAAATATATGGTGCTGAAGTGGGCTGGCTGAACTTGACCTTAAGTGTCTTAGGTAATGCATGACCAACAGAGATGTTTCAAAGTAAACTAGTAAAAAGCAGTGAGAAAATAAATATTTTACATGAAAGTCCTTTCTTACAAATACTGATATGTGTTTGTTGTAGACTTGGATTTGGTTTGGGGTTTGGTGGTTTGTTTTTTGGTTTTTTTTGATGTAGGGTGGTAGGACGTTTGTGTTTTTAACTCTCTAACATTCAATATTTAAGGTACAGGCCTGTGGATTCCCCTATATATGGATGCTGTCAGAGCCTCAGTCAAGAATGGATGAGCACAGAGAAAAAAAAGTGGGTATCTGGAGAAGACAGGAGTTCTCTTCTTTTAAAACAGGGACCTAAGTGCCAGGTGAAAGACCAACTTCTCTATAATTCTTGTGCTTCAAACCCTAGTAGGTAATGATACTGTATAGTCATGAAAGATGAATCCAGATTAAGCAAGTAAAAATAAAATTTTATTAATCATTTTACCAGCTCCTCACTAGCAATGTACTGATTTAAACAATGCTGAGTGCAGGAACACACTACTTTAAATGAAAATGTTGTGTACTAATCTGGAATTTCCAACACATCTGGCAGATAAGGTAGCATGGGATTGGTACAGTAACTCGAATCACATTTGAACATCCTGTCTTCTAATATTCTCTGTTCCTGTATAAAGTGTTTAGTATGGATAGAGCTTGTAAATTAAATAGAGTATTGATATTCTTTTTGGCCAACACTTGGCTGATGTAAATAAGGATATATTAGATATACTTATGATATTTTTATAAGCCATATTTCTTGGGAAAATTTAATAGGGTGACAATTTGCAATTAAGAAGCAACATTGAAATGGAACACTTTTTATAGTAGTGCTCACTGCTGCTATATAGTTCTTGGGGTTCTTTTCACAGAACCATTTTGGGAACAAAGAGCAGCAGATACAACATGCAATATATTACCATTTGAACAAGGCTGTGTCTTGAGGTTTTGCTTGCTTGTTTCACAGGAAACCTGTTCTAAAAGCAGATTTTCAGAATAAGCTCAGGTGCGCTAAATCTAAGGTTTTGGTATGCACAGGTTTCAGCTACAAGGGGAAAATGGCCCCAAAGAAAAGGCCAATATTTCTGATCAATAAAGATTAAGTGGTTTGGCTTATCCTCAGGGGTTGGCAAAATGCTTCCATATTGGCATTAATTTAAAAGGGGGTATAATACAGTTAGATAGGAGGTAATTTAAACAAAACGAAGAATTAATACCTGGTTTGCATGAATCCACTTCTGAACTCCAGACTTCAAGATATGCTAAAGTCCAGTCTCTTCTTCAAAAGGAAAAGTATCGACCAAAATGAGAGGGAAAAGTTCTTTGATTTTGCATTTTTAGGCCTGTTTGTCTTTAACACATTGAAATTGAAGGCCTGGAGCATTTTGATAAAAGTCATGTGCGATGTACTGATTATCTTTGTAACTGGAAACAAGACATGGACAAATCTGCTACTAAAATCAGGTTTTGAATAGTTCAGAACACTGAACAGTTCCAAATTCAGGGTCTGGAATTCCCCTCTGAGCCTCTACTTTTCCATTCACTCTAGGCCATTATCCCTTTTTGAAGCCTTAGGGAACTGCCATAGGGCTGTTCCAGAGATAGAGGACAAGAGCTGTTTCTACTTAATGCAAAGCATTAAGGCGCTTTGCAGCCTTGCTATGAGGAGAGTTCTCGCACAGAAGTTTATTACCCTGGAGAATATACCCTCAGTTTTGTACAGTAAGCTCTAGATTGCTTCCTACAAATACTCCTACTTGGAAATTTCATGTTAAAAGTTCTTTTATAGCCTTAATAAACAGAGGTTTTGAAATCAATGCACTTGTTTCTTCATCACTTTCATGAGCTGAGACATTACTGCTATGCCATCTTCATTCATAACCAGACTTTCCATATAGATGTTGATTTTTTATTTTTAACGAATGACAGCATTGGTTTTGCACTTGTATTATGTAAGATAATTCAAATGTGAAATCACATTTAGCACTCAAATATGCAGCTTCTAGTCTGGTTTGAAGCTGATTCTGATGGTCCAAATGAGCTTTCTTTGTGTCTTGTGATGATTTAACATATTATTTCATCAAGATAGCAAAATACTTCAAAAAATTATTGTTAGTGCTAATTATTTCTTTTGAAAATTCTAATTTACACCTTCTATATTATTTTAGGAATTAAAATATCCTATTTTGTGCATCCTTTGGGGTTTTTTGACTATTTTATTAAATAGAAAATTATGTAAGAAATATGCTTAAGAAAATTATATCATAGATCTGATCTTTTATATCAGTATGCTAGCTGACCTTCCTCCTTGACTGTTGGAAAACTTAGCTAAAAGAAAGTGCCTAACAAGAATATTATTTCAATTTTAGATCTAATTTGTGTGAGAAGATGTTGGAGATCAAGATTAGTCTTGTTGCAAGTAGCTAAAACTCCTCTTTTCCTAAGAGGAATGTCCGTGTAATATCCATCTACATTTGTAATATCCATGTACATTTTCATCTTTGGAACTGTATTAAACTGCCAGTACTAGAGTAAAAGCAATGCAAATCCACTGCTTCCATGAAACCATTCTGGTATAGATTAGTGCAAATGCCAGTGCATAAGTAATGACTTGTAATTATTCCAAATATGAAATAAAATAGGTAGGATCAGGTCTTCTTATAATCTTACATTTCCAGTTTCTTCAAATAAACTTCTACTGCAGCTTACCACTGCCCAAATCTGGGAGTTCCAACAACAGAAATGTTATGGGGGTCAGTCAGAAACAAGAGTGAAACTGTCATAAGTTAAATAATAAGTGTTTGGAGGAGGGGAGGGGCTTTGGCCATTTCTATGGATGGTATTACAATTGTTTGCTTGAACATCTATTGAACAATTATCCATTAAAAGTAGGGGAAACTACAGATACACAAGAGTATGTATTGTGAAAATAGGTTATTTTATCAAGACATTACAAAATAAAGTATAAAGATCAGTTTAATTTGCATTAAGAAAATGTATCTACCATCCTAGTATTTCCTTGTCTGGTTTCTTGCTTGTCCCTCTTTTAGATACTTATTTCCAAGCAACTTTTAGACCAAGATTATTCTCTTGAATATTTTAAGTAAGTTTTCAAGTAGGTGTCAAACATGCTTGATTCATTCAGAAATTTATGCATTGTAATAGTCTACTTGGCTTTGACAAAATTTGAGTTTCTGACTTTTATGAGCCCTGAAATTTCCTTGGCACACGAAAGTTTTTGTTAGACTATGATATAAAATGGTTGTGTAGAAATCTGTTCTGGGCTCTAAGGAAAGATATGTGTTATAGCAGCATGAGAATTAATATATTTGTGCAATTTAAATAAGTGCGTGATTAATTTTTTTATGAGTTGCAGGCTACTGCAAATCTAATTTAGGCAAACAAAATTTGGAATATAAATGCATTAGCTGAAAATATTTAATCATAGACATGAATATGAACTTATCATGCTCATTGCTTTACACTTGTAGGTTGGCTTGAATTATTAATGCATTTTGTTGAGGGGAAGCAGAAGTGACAGTAGCACTGTCTGTCCTGAGGAGCATAGACTTGCTGGTTACCAGCAGTAGTAGGAAACTATTTCTTCTTCGTTGTTTTAGCACAGCTGACCACTCTTATCCAAATATTGCCTGCCTCCCTGTCTGCTCCGCACACTTCTCATTCTGGAGTAGGGAGCAGTGATTTCAAGAAGTCTGTTATTGCTGATGCAATGCCAGATTAAAAAAAAAAAAAACCCTTTTTTTTTTTTTTTAGCAAATGTAGATATCAGGTTTTTTTCCTTATAGGAATAGAGTCAACTTGTTACTAAAGTTTTTCTGATAACAATGCTGACTAGCAATTAAAATTGCAAGCAGTGGAGGTATTCCATCATGTTTTTAGCTGTTTGTTTTCCTTCTGTCAGAAGTCAATGCTGGAGCAATGGAAAATAGGAAATGAAGAAAGAAAAAGTTGCATTCCAAGCTCGAAATCAATGGTGGTTACAACGGATTATTAAACAATGTGATTTTAAAACTTCAGAAATAAAATTAATGTTGAAGCCTCTCCATTTCACTTGATAGTCAGGAAATGGATGCAGAAAAAGCTAGGTGCATAGTCTTGCAGTCACTTCACCTTTAATTATATTTCAATGTAGGTGTTTGCTGTAGGTATAGGACCCTGGTAGACAGGCTATGGTAAAGTTTTGTTAGTGAGGCGCATTGTACTTGCAGAGCAATGAAAGCAGGTGTTGTTTGAAAGGCTGCCTGATGGGATGTATTGTGGAGGATCAGCAGCATTGTGTCTGTAGGGGTTTGATGTTTGAGACTCAGTTGGTCCTTCATCAGCAGTCAGAGGTTACAGAGGCAAGGTCTGCAAACCAGGATCCAACTCTGGGGCCAATGTGTGACACTACAGGAAAGGCTTGTGAATCTCTGGGCAATTCCTGGTAACAGACCAGACTTCAATAAAATGCAAATATATGGCTGTAGAGAGCTTGTATTCTTTCTCACCCTGGGAAATACAGATTTAAGGCCCAGGTAGGACTTCCTGCTTTTGTTTCAGCAGCTTGTTTGATTTGTGAGGATCTTAGATTTGACTAGTTATTCTTTAAATACATTCAAAACAAGTAGTGTATAAGGAAAAAAGTCAGGATTAATATGCACTTCAGTGCATTTTTCCTATTTTTTTTTCTGTGCCCTAATCAGTGTTTTCTTACTGTTTCCTTGTAATAATAGATGTGTGCTCAGGGCAAAAAGAAAAGCTGATGAAATGTTATATTGTAGCTTTAGCTGTTATTTTTCAAACAGAGAGCAAAAAAATGGAGAAAATAAAAAAGATAAACTTCTTCCTGATTCTTCCCCCAGTGGCATCAAGCCACGTGGCCTTGTCATGAAAAGGTCACTTAGATTTTAATGGAAATGATAGCAGCAAGTACTTTATATTTGAGCTCTCTCCTCCTGGTTTTGTCTGTGACACAGCACAGGGCTGCTTTGCTTGTGGAGCCTGTTACAACAATGGGTGTAAAGCAGCTCAGTGAGTACTAGAGCTCTTGGGTTTGACAGAATGAGAGAACGACAGAAAAAAGAAGACAAAATCATATGTTAAGTAAGGCTTGTAGGAATATTAAATCTAACTCCTGACAAGAGATTACTCCAGACCCACCAGCCTTGAATATGAATCATTATAATGAACTCTGCATCCTGAAGACAGTCCAGAAACTCACTTTTAGTGAAATTGCAGTTGCTCCCTTGCCTCTGTCTGTGACAGTACATTACTGCTGCTATGTTTACTGGTACTCAAGGATTTTTGCTTGAATTTGGTTTTTTTTGGTACTTAGGAATTTGTTTGGTAAGGGGTTTTTTTTCTCAAACTGAGCATTAAGATATAAGTTTTCCTAGAATTTTCTTTTAAAGTAAGGTTTTGTTTTGATGACTGTAACATTTTTGGCTAAAATTCAGTGGTGGTTTTTGCCTGTGGGAAAAATGGTTTCCTTTTCCATGTGTTTAATTTCTGTGTGAACTTTTTAAAGAGAAGTGTTATCTGTGTGGCTTTAGCTCAATATTGAATCAATGCACTGGAAAAAGAATAGCGTTCCTAATTCTTTCTCACATTGGTTTCTTCCTTGTCTTCTCATATTTAATTGTTTAGTGAATCCTGCCTCTGCTTGGCTGAGATCTCAATGACATTTACAGCTCAAAGCAGAGTGATTAAAGAAGCACAGCAGCTTTATAGGAAACATATAATTACCTTACCAAAAGTACAATGGTTTTATATCTGAGATCCAGTCTAATCCATATGAGAGCAGATGGCTAGCTCCGTGTTGGTGATCCATTTGCCTCAGGACTACTAGATACCTACATTCTTTGATATAGATAGTTTAAAAGTCATGGTTTAGGTATAGGAGATCTGTAGCTGGTGCATCTTTCTTGGATACACAAACAGGTTTAGAATAGCAGTCCTCTGAGTGTGACACCTCAGAGCTCACAAGCCCTCAAGTCTGCGATACTCAGAGAAATGTGGCTAGCAATGAGGCCTGGGCTGATACCCCCACTGCACCCCATCTCCACACTTCTCGAGGTGCAGCCCTTGCCTGCTGGCAAAAACAAAGGGATTTGATGTCAGCATTCCACTGAAATCAAGGGGAATTTATGATAGGTACCTTTTGCCCAAATACCAAGGGGTATAGACATAATTTTATCTGTGTGCATATGAATTGATAATAGTATGAGTATTACCATCTCAAATCTATAGTTAATCATTATTATAATTGTAGGGAACCATATCAAATTGCTCTGTAAATATTAATTACTCAATGACTCAGGGCTGCTAAGCCCTTTTGCATCCAGATCCTTTGCACCCTTACTCCCTGTAGCATTCCCAGCTTCCATGTAAATAACTTCAAATTGCTTCAAATTTGATCTTCCTTTGTATGCTTTCATCTTTGTAGCAAGTAGTAGAGTGAACCTTGTCATAAAATTATATAAAGTTGTATTTTCACAAATTCATATTAAACCCTGCTTTCACCAATGCCTTTGATGGTGTTTTCTTTAAGTAACCCAACCACTCATTTGCAACATAAGGATTGACCTATTTTAAATAGTTAAAAAGCCTTATAGCAAGACCAGTGTCCAACCACAAAACAGAAAACTATTATGGACTGGTAGTTGATCTGCTAAATGGAGCTGCAGCTGACAGAAGAGGGATGTCTGCAGTGCCCTGTAATTGATATGGAATAGCAGTTGCAAACAGTCCTGATAACACAGGTGGAAACACATGGGTGGAAGGGAATAGTTTGAGATGCAATTAGATCCCTTTTCTAGCAATCTGCAGCTGTACATAGCCATGGGTTTGTTAAATTTATTCTTGCAGTTTCTGCAGGACAAAGGAGAAAATGAGACAGCACATAAATACAGATTATGCATTTTGTTGTTGGTAGCTGCCATATTTTTTAGTAAGACTGGGACAAAAATGTGTTGGCCCTATGTATCAAGCCAGCCAAGCAATTCTCTGCCTATCCCATTTATTTCACATATGTATTACTACCACCACTCCAAGTCATTAATTAAGCAGAGTTCTTTTATGCGTAGATTTTGCTGGCAGGTTAATTATGGTTACCAGGCTACTGAATCAATAAATGAATGAGGGAAAGAGATTGCATACCTAGAAGCTGTGTAAAATTAGAAAAGAAACAGAGGGGCTATACTAGAACAGTTTAAGGACAGTTGTTACAAATTTGAATTTAAGCAAAAAACATGGATTGATTTCAAGATCGGTTTGGAAAATAATATATTTTAAATGCTAATTGGAAGGAATAATAGAATAGGAATAATAAGGTTATGCTTTTCTTTCCCAGGTATTGGTAATGTTTATAAATGTATTCCCTTTTTATGCACTCATCTTAGTCTGCAATAGTTGCATCTGTTCTGTGGAGTCTTTTGCCCCACCTAAATTTGCAGAGCTATTGAATACGATCATATACTTGCTCCTTCTCTGCAAAAAGCATCAGAACTAGTTAGCTATGGCCAAGACCTTCCTTTTTGTGTTTGATATGCTGCTCATATCCTGTCTGACAGAGACAGGAAGTTTTTTATATTTGTCAAAGGGGTAAATATAAAGTAAATTGCTTCCAGTATTTTTGTTGTGTTAGAATAATTTCTATATAAACTAACAATTAGCCCTAAAATTGGTGCCTCAAATTCAGTCACTAAAGGGAAATACTTCACTGGTTACTAGCAGAAGATGCACCATATTTAAAAGGAAGGGCATTGCTCAGAAAGGCTTTTGTTTCTTCATTCATGCTGCCTGTGAGAAACTCTTAGATGAGATGGCTTGATAATACGCTCTTTATGTAACTCTTCCTTGGCATAGGTGGAGCTGAGGGGTATTAGCTCTTGCCATAATTTCAGACACTGCTGGACTGAACACATGCTGCTCCCAATAACTTGGGAAGTAGTTATTGACAGTGTCATTAAGTTCCCCCTCCTGCACAATAAAACAGTTGATTTTTTGATTTTGTCTCCATGCCCTAGTTCACTGAATGACACTGAAGTTATACGAGAAAGGAATCTAACAGATAGAAAAGGTGGCAATTTGGCAGACGGAGCTATTTCTGAGGAGTGGAGCTTAACACAGAATATTCAGATTCGAAAGGTGGTAATTTGTGGTAATGCCAAGGAGTGCAGGTTCACATGCTGAGCTGGGGCTCTGCAGTGCACTTGTGTCCTTGTCCTCTTAGCATCATCTCTTCTAATAACAGAATCATGAAACAGCACCATGGGGTTCTGCAGCTGAGCTGGGTAGCCAAAAGCACAGGCCTCCTCTGCTGGTTGAAAAAGCTGTAGCTCCCAATTTCATATCACAATGTTTTTTCTGGAGATGTTGGTCCTCCTGACCCACTGGAGCTCAGTGAACTACTTGGACAACCATTCTTTAGTATGTCTCAATTCACAGAGGCAGGGTTAACTGTCTCTAGCCCTTAGATAATGTCTTTGGTGACTTATTTTTTTCTGACGTGCAAGTAAGAGCATACTTCTATGTGCGGCCCATCTAGCAAATTTGAGGAGTCTGCCATAATATGATGGTACCCTTTGGGCCAGGAGAGATGGTAAGAGCACGACCTTTGGTGTTCTGACAGAACCCTTAATTATTTCACTTTATAAGACCCACCATCCACTTAGGTTGCCCTGGAAGATAATCTGCCTTTGACCCATTTGTGTCCCTTAGCACTTCATCCATCTGTGTCACTTTCTACCTTTTAATTTATTTTCTTTTCTGTTTAAATTGAAAACATCTCAGAAGAAGGTGTTTCTGTTTTCAGGATGCCAAGCCAAGGAAGAAAAAAGCCCAAATCTTGTTCAGGTCCTTCAATTTCTGCTGAAATAATTAATGAGGTTTCTTGTGAGCTGTTGCAAAGTGCCTAGGGACTGTTGGATTTGCCTATGCAGTTGCCATGGTGCGCCTTGGCCAAATAGTTGTTTTGTAAAGCAATTTTGTCTCTAATATAAAAGGCACTGTATAAAATCAGTTCTTATTATTTTTCATAGAGAATTTTCCATCCAAACTATTAGCTGTGAATTGCTGTCTCCTTAAACACTTCCAGATAATAATGATATATATTCTTCCAGCTAACATATATCATTACTTTTTGTCAAGCAAGGCTTAACTGTAGAAATATTGTGATTTACTGGCCTCCAGCCAATCTGTTAATTACCTGCTAGTTCCTTAATGGAACTGGGGCTTTGTTTGATTTCAGTGTAAGTTATTAACTTGCTGGTAAAGGATCAGTATCTCATAAATTGTTTCTCTAAATAGCTTTACAATGCTACAGAAGTTTAATTTTTTTTTCTTATGAATATGAATAAATATGTGGGGGACAGCTTTAAATTGCAGTTACATAAGGCAACTCTTTTGATTTGAGATATCAAATAGTACTACCATATCCATGTGAAGAACATCCAAGTGTCATATATCTGTTTTTTAGGCACCTTCCTGTCTTTGGGAGAATCTCAGTACTTTTACATGTACCAGACTGATTGAAGACTGATTTGTTTTATACTGCTTTATTTGATTTGGTGTTTTGTGGTCATGTTGTTTTAAAATTGTAAGATTAGATTAAGAGATCTTGGGCCAGACTTCATTTGTGGTAAGTTCATTGAGAGAATATAGAATAGTTAAGGCTCTGCCTGTGTTAAAATACTTGAGACTGAGAATAGATTTCAATCTCTTTTCATGTATCTCATCCCATTCTTTTTTTTTTCCCCCAGAAGTTATAAACTACTTATTTTATTTTAATGGGGAAAAATAGATGGGAAACTCACTGTATTCAGAGGGAAAAAGCTATGACTATCTGGGAATGTCTGGGAAATATCCTTCAGGCAGGTCATGTACCTTAGGTCCTAAGCCTTGCTTAGATGCCTTCTATCTGCCAAATAAGCCAGTAGACAGGATAGCTGACTTAATGACAGGTATTACACACTCTTCTTGCAAAGGGCTATTACTATGTTCTGTGTAAGCTGAACTTCCTGAGACAACAGATACATCCAGGTGAAAGGAAGTGTATCAATCCATTTTCAGCTGTAACCTCAAGTGAAAGGAGAAGGTAAAACCTTCCAGTCAAACACAACAGGCAAAAGTGTTTTCTTGTCTTGTGATGTTGTATTCATCAGACTGGATGAGGCATTTGCTTGAAGCAGTGAATCACCATGGTAAGTGGCTGGCAAGCTTCCAGAATAATCTAGAAATTACTTCACCTAATAAGATTTCTCAGGATCACATCTGCTTGTCCTTGGCATGTTAATATGGGTTTGGGTGAAGGCTGTAAGGAGTGGATAAAGTGTTGTAAGGAGACAGAACATGGTCTGTACAGGAGGCTGAGGGCAGTAGTGCTTGCCATAGTGAGTACTGGAGAGAGCATGAACAGAAGCTCTACTTGAAACAATACAGAGGAGTACAGTGCTTGTTCTCCTGCTCTGCTCATGGCTTCAGCCTGAAGGAAAAAAAGCTGAGGTACCCAAAGTGTCCTCCTTCCTTCTTTCCCTCTCTATCCCCCAAAAAAATCCTCATCCAAGGTCACATGGTACTGTGCAGTAGATACTAATTTACAAACACTCCCTGTGGGAGTTGAGCACCCACATAAGAAAGAATGACTTAAAGATGAGAGCCACTATAGAGGTGAACTCCGTTGTCCCTATTTGTATAGGCTGCCTAAGTAGGGGAAGAGGTGGGTTGCCCATCTAATGTACACCAAAAGGAAAGATACAGGTTTGTATCTTTGCTGAGGAGTGGTTCTGACTGAAAAATAAAAGGAAAGGAAATAAACACCAAAGGAAAGCAGCTTTAGCTGAAAATTGGATTCTCAATGGCAAGAAGTACCTGGTCTGAATGTTTGTACCTTTATTTACTTGTCTCTCCTCTTTTTCCCCTCTAGCCCTGTGACTTTCAGCCCTTTCAGGATTACCAGTCAGTCTCTCTTTGCCTGGAGGAGACACTCTGCTGTAGTGTGGAAGCAACAGCTTATTTTATCTCGTGTGCTATAGTTATCGAACTTGTGCATCTCGGAGCAAAACTGATAAAGACTGCTAAGACAAGATAGTAATTTTCAATCTTTAATAGCTTTTTTTTTTTTTTAATATCAGTTTTAAAAACCTCATCATAGAGCTGTATGTTAGTTAATTGATGATTAATAGGGAAGCTTATGAATAAAAGATTCCAATTTATGTTTGATTTTGTAATAATAGTGTTAGACTTGTCTCTTCTCTGGCTTAAGTCTTTAAACAAAAGGATCACAAGAGAACAGCATGTCTTTGCTTGTTTAAATCAACTGGAATTAGTGGGACATGCCCTTTGTGGTCCCCAAGTTAAGTGGAAGTGCTGAAAATTATTGTGGTTTTGTACCAGGATAGTCTAAGATTTAAAGCTAAGACCTAAACTACCTACTTTATATCAGAAGATTCAAACAGTCTGTGGAACAATATAGGAACTGTAATAAAGTTATCATTTTTGTGTCATAGGAGGGGAAAAAAAAGGGAA
The DNA here is from genome assembly GCA_013397375.1 of Toxostoma redivivum. NCBI lineage: Eukaryota > Metazoa > Chordata > Aves > Passeriformes > Mimidae > Toxostoma > Toxostoma redivivum. The sequence goes on from VXBI01006135.1 coordinate 165,985, forward strand.
AAAGGATATTGTCATGATTAAATCTTGGTTATTTTTCTTTCCCAGTTGTTAGGCAGGTTGCTGTAGAGCCACCATGGGGAACTTTCTGCCTGGGTGAGAAGATAGTTGTGTTTACAATGCAAGTTCCCACTTGTGACAAGGTAGAGGATCCATCCATAGATGAAGGGTGGACCTTTTCAGGTTTTTAATACTTACCTGTATTGTAGTTTAAGCTGGCTGGGCAGCAGGTTCAGAGAGATAGAAATAAGCTATTTGCAGGTACAGTGGCACAGTCAGATGAAGACTGGCACTAGTCTGATAAAAACAGTTCAAATTTCTATTTAGAGAAACAAGGGAAGCAGTCAAGTACAGGAAGCTAAGTGCCATACAAGATCTCAGGCTTATTCCCTATGCCACTATGAACAATTAAGTTTACAGAGCGCTATCAAATGATTGTGGGTTTTTATTTATAATACAAATGCACTGATGTTCTCTTTCTTCACTTGCAGCTGCCCTGAGAGCTTGTGCAGACGGAGGTGCCAATCGTCTCTACCACATCACAGAGGGGAGCCAGGAAAGGTATGTGAGCAATACACTTGAAATCATTTAAATCATCTTTTCTCAATGAAAGTAAAATGTGGAGGAGCAGGATCTTTTCAGTTACTTAAATAGCTGCTTTCTCTGTGCATGGTACTTTAATGATCTGTGGCAGGTAGTATAATACTTTCTCCACATTATCTTAAATTTTTATTCCCAGCTACAATTTATAAAAACACAGGTAGCCTGAAACACCATTTTCCCTAAAGCTCATTGGTCTTTTTTCCTTTTGAAAGCTCTTCTCTCAGTCTGTCTTATTTTGTGCATCCATCAGAGTTAGGCCTCTGAAAAAATTTTCTGTGCCCCTAGCTAGGGTTGCCTAGAGGAACATCTGATGCCTGTCACTACGAGCTGAAATAAAGTATGTCCTCTTTATTTTTCATGTGAGGCCTTAGAGGAAATCTACTTACTTAGTGAAGTGAGATGGGTAATAAAATAGGAAGGTTTTTTTTTTAATTATTTTTCAATTAGCATCAGGGCATTATAAATGACCAAAGGCAAGTACAGAGACTGTCTATAAATGTGTAAACTAAGTGAAGAAAAATGACTGAAAGAATATGTTCTTGTTTTATGCAATGGCATTTAAAATTGTAAAACATCATAGGTTTCTTAACCAGAAGTGTTGAACTGCGGTTGTAATACAAAATGCTGCATTCAAGTGATTACTTATCTTTGCAGTGGAACCCTGGAACATTGTGCAAACTTAGCTTACTAAGGAGTCTTTTTGCTTGTCTTTAGGCTTTTCAGGGTTTTTGAGCAAGAGTTCATAAATAAGTAGTTCATAAAAGAAAATTGGTAAACTGACTCTTGGATCAAAAGAATGAGAAAGGCATCTGATAGAACTTACAAGGTTATGAACAGTTTTATTCATACAGCAAAATCTGACACATAGTTTGCTTTTCATCTCATGGAAAGTGTATGATGGCGACATGAGGAAGCACAGTTTCCTCCTCTCCTTCAGAATAAAGACAAGAATTAGAGAAGAAGGCTGTGGTCCAAAAGTAAAAATTAAAGTAAAAATTTCTTCCTTTGTCACCTGTGAGAAGTTTATCTAAAGTTCTACAACTGCTAAAACCTAGACTGGAGTCTGGGAAACATTACTTTTGTAGACTGTGTTTTATAAGATTTAATTTCTCCTTTTCTAGTGGGAGAAATCAAATGTTTCTCCTTTCCATTGCTCACAGAGCAATGGAGAACTTAAGGAGGTGTCTGTTTGAATTCAAGACTGACTTGTAGCAAACAATTCTCTTTGATAATGGTGATGCTCTCCAAAGAAAAACATTTGAGAGCTTTTGCTTTACCTTCTCTGGTAACCCATTCATCTGCTCTGCACACCTTTATGTTTCTATTAAATAAATATAATTCAGGGGAAAATGGATGCTTATACTTTGACTTTATAGTTCTTTCAGTCTTACATACTTGGCCCTTGGAGTATTCTTTTCCTCTATCATTCTTCTTCTCATCTTAATTGCTTTGGGTAGGTATATTTTACCTTCAGACTAGTTCTTTTGAAACAAAAAAAACAGACATGCATAATTTGGATTTTTGTCTTTAAAGAAATCATTCTGCTGGAAAGAATATTAATTTACTTCTCTGAAATTCTTTTTCTTTAAGTTTGCTGTCCATTGTTATTAAAGAGCTATCTGCTCAGACTCTACTGATGCACTAATCATTTTTTCATGTGTCTTAACCTTTTAAAACTATATTTTATTCAAAGCCCTGATACCTAATTGTGTGTATCAAAACCTAAAAAACAATACTACTTTAATTTTAGAGAGATTATAATGTGCAAGAGATATAAATAACGAATTTGATTGCTATTTTGAGCTTGATTCTCAGTGACAGTAAATTTTATGAAGAATTCTTTAGAATGGGAATTAGTGATAATATTTTGGGAAAAGAACAGCTTGCAGTATGGTGCTGTTGTACTGATATCTTCCTTTGGAGTTAAGTTCGTATTACAGAATCACAGAATGGGTACATTTAGAAGGGAACACAGTGGGTTGAAGAAGCCCTTCTTGTTGTCCTTGACAGCCTTGGCTAGCTTTAATTCCAGATGGGTCTTGACCATCCTCATCTCATTTATACTTGTTGTGACAACTTCTCTGTATTCATTCCAAGTGTCCTGACACTGATTCCATTTCCTGTGTATTTACTGCTTACACTCAAGTAATGACAAGAGTTCCTTGATCATCCACAGGCCTCTTTCCCCTTAGACTGATTTCTTTCTCACTTTGATGCAACATTCTTGGGACTGGAGGAAGTGATCTTTGAATATCAACCAGCTCTCTTGGACCTCTATTTCCTGCAGGCCTCATTCCCGTGGGATTCTTCCAAGAAGCTTCCTGAAGAGACTAAAGTTAGCTCTTCTGGAGTTCATGATTACAATCTCACTGCCCTGCTTCTTCCTTCCATACTGATCTTCAGTCTCATGGTCACTACAGCCAAAGCTGTGCCCATCATTCACATCTCCATAAAGGTCGTCTCTGCTTATTAGTATGAGATCAAGCAGCACACCATTCATTGTGGGATCATCCACTTCTTGTGTCAGGAAGTAGTCATCAAGGCTTTCCAGGAACCTCCTGGATGGTTTGTGTTGTTTCTCCAGCACATGTCAGGGTAGTTGAAATCCCCCACAAGAACCAGCACCTGTGACTTTGAGGCTGCTTCAAGCTGCCTGTAGAAAGTCTCGTCAACCTCCTCCTTCTGCCCAGGCAACCCGAAGCAAACACCACAACAGTACCAACCTTACCAGTCTGTCATTTATCCAAAGCTATAAGCCCTCAACTCACTCATCAACATCATCCTCACCAAGACAGAACTCATACACTCCAAGTGTTGCCTCACTCATAGAGGGCAACTCCACTACCACACCTTCCCAATCTATCTGTCTTAAATATTTTGCAGTCCTTCATGACAGCATTCCAGCCACAGGAGCTATCCCACTACATCTCCATAATCGCAGGGGTATCTGTGACTGCACACAGATCTCTACTTCCTCCTGTTTTTTTCCCTCACTGGGTATGTTTGTGTACAGGCACTTTATAGAGGTATTTGATTATGTCAATATCCCAGACGGGGTGCAGAGGGATGATGCATAGACTTTCTACTGGTTGTGTCTTTGGATGCTTGTGTTTAATTGAGGTTTTTCCTCTTAAGCCTATTTTTGCTGCTACCATGGTTGCTGTAGTTCTTCCTCAGTGCTGAACAATTCTTTGACTTGCTTTTCTTTATGTTGGCTATGCTGGTAGATGAAAAGCAGCAAAGGGTGATTCAAGAGCCCCCCACCTCCATCTGTTTCCTGTTTTCTACACTGATATCTTGACTTGCTTTTGTGCTAGACCCATCAAGCAAAGGAAGTTTGCACCTTCCTCTCTATAGCACTGCACATGCTGACATAGCAATGAGACTTTATGTCATGAGGTTAACATATGTAAGATGTTACCTGTCTTTCTCTGTGTTTGTGGTGTCATTTTTATGATGTTTGGTTGGTTTTCCCATTTCCTCAAAAAATCTGAGTTGCAATTATTTTTGTTTAAAAACAAACCAGTTCAAGAAAACCTTCATTTTTTTAAGTGCTAATAAGGAGAAACCATGCCAGGTTTTTTCAATGATATGTTAGAACAAATTGCCTTCTAGGTCATGATGGCTAAGAAGAGTAACCAAAAGGGTAGTATAACTTTCCCTTTAAGACACTGGTCCTTGAGAGCTGTCAGTGCTGGGGACATGGGAAATGAAGGAGTGAATAAAGACTGAATGCTGGTGCTTTTCTCTCATTACTGTACAGTCCAGAAAGGTTATTTTCCTTAGACTGTTAACACCAGTTCCCACTTAGAAATAAGGATACTGCTAAACCATTCTTGATTGCTAAATATTTGCTACTAATCAGACTTAAAGGTGAGTTGCTGATCTTTGTGGGTTTTTTCTCTGCCTCATTCTGTCTGCCTTGCCTATCCGATTTTGAATTTTCTTGAATCATTGTGAAGCACAGCTTTCCACTTCAGCATTAGGCTGTTGTTTATCTATATCACACTGCATAACTTGTTTCTCAACACTTTCTGATTAAATCTCAAGACATTGATTAACCTGAGTGTCACTGGCTTTGGGGTATACAAAGGTGAAAATGCATTGAAAATTATCATCACACTGGAACTTTTAAAATCAATCACTGCTACTTGTGCCTTGGATGCTGTTTTCCAGAGAGATGTCAAATCCATTGTATACTCAGGCTTTGCAATGTTAAGAGCATCAGGTTAAAGAGGGAAACGGTGAGCTCTACAAGAGGAATGATAAACCAATCATGAAAATTACTGTGGTTCTGGGGTTCTGGTTAGTATTTCAGACTTACTGTGTGACACTAGTTGGCTTGCATACAGTGACAGAGAGCATCACTTTCACTACCCTTTCAGTTTCTCCCTGTGAACTGTATAAAATATAAGAGTAGCAGTAAAACTGGAAAATGGTAGCATTTTCTACATATTAAACATAAAAGAGGTGAACTCAGGTAATGCATGAAAATGCAGCTGCTACTATACAATTCTTCTCTGAACTGGCCGTAAATGCAGGTAGCTTCAAGAAGCTCTACGGGAGTTTTTAAAAATTAGGAACAAATTTTGTAGATATTTCCAGTTGATACAGCTGCTAAATTTCAAATACACATCTCAAAAATATCTTTTTACAGTCAACTTATATTTTTGAAATCCCTTTCAAGATGCCATTCCACTTCAGCTTTAGCTTGCCTAACTTCATCCATCCTCAGACAGAGCTCTGTGCACTCCAGCATCTCTCTTAAAGAAAGGGCAACTCTTCTTCCCCGCCTTCCTATCCTGTTCTTCCTGAAAAGCCTGCATCCCCTCATTGCAACACTCAGTAATGTTTCTGTGATCCCAACAAGACTGCAGCTCTGCAACTGTACATAGATCTCTGTGTTTTTCTCCTAAGCTGTGTGCATTTTCCAGGGTTTTATTTTGCATCAAAGTTTGAAAGCTAACCAAAAGTTTAACCTCTGAAGAGGAAAACTAAGCTGATGTAACTTCCATGAGGAAGGGTAGTCATCATCATATATTTGCCTGCCTGAAAAGTGGAAAGATGAATCAGTGTCTGTGTATTTGGATGGTTTCATGTGTGCATTTTAACAATCAGTGAGTGTTAGTAGTGCCTTGGCTACTTCAATTGGCTATTTATAGTTTACACTGAATTTGGCTAATCTGAGAACCAGTGCCTCCATTGTCAAGACAAACAAAAGAGAAACATCTGGACAAGAGCTAGCAAAACCCATCGGTAAAATGAGATCTTCAGTCTTTTTTCCTGAATAACCTTCTACTCATGGAAAAGTGGGTCCCTAATAAGATTGTTAGACTGAGAAATTCATACATACTTTGCTGTGTTCCATATTGGATTAGAAATAGGGTACTTACAGAGGTAATTAGCCATTGATATAACTTAATGTACAGCCGATACGAATTCTTTACTTGAACTCTTCAGATTAAACTGAGTATTGTTTTTAAGACATATTCAGGCAAAATGTAATTATATATTATATAAGGGCACTGATGCAGAAAACGCTGAATGAGATTATCTGATTATAGAGTTATACATGAAGAGTATAATGATCATTTCTTGTCTTTAAAATCTATTCATTGTATGATTTGAGGAATGTTAGACAGTTATACTTGTGAAGTATGTTGCTTTATTCATGTTGATATGAGAATATGTTTTAATAATGTTTAAAAAAAAATATAGCCTGTGAAACTGTGATGTCAAAGCCAGAACCTTTGCTGCTATGGTGAAGAGTTCTTTTGATTTGAGGGATTACAGTCCAAAAGTCAAGGAAGTTGAAAGCTGAGGCAGTGCTTTATTTGTCAAATGGCTTAAAGGAGATCTTTTACATCAGAAATCTTTGCCTTACCTAAAAACTATAGCAGTGTTTAAAGATCAAAATTAGAATCTTGCATTTATCCTAATAAATTCTGCAGGAGTGTTCAGGAAAAAACCTTCCTACCCACAGTTTCCTCCTTTAGGAAATACCTGACTAAGGATTAATTTTTAAATTTTTAGAAAACAGCCAGGCACCAACACATTTAAAGAAACTGAAGAAATTTATCTCTCAGTGTTTGGAAAGATGAATCCATTTGAAGTTACATAATGTGTTTGCTTCAGATGAGAAATTCTCAAGATTCCTCATGATCATGTAATTTTTGCTTTTTTTCATTTACATCTTAAATTTAATTACTTTCACTCAATTGCATTTTCAAATACATTTGTATTCCAGAAGTTGAGAACTGTTAAGTCAAGATTTGTTTCAGAAACAGGGAAGAGTTGAGGTAGAAAGACATGAATATCATGAAATATGTGACGTTTCAGTCCTCAATTTAACCCAAAATTAGCTTCCTGTATTGGAAGGGGTTTCCTGACAGTATTAGGGCAATAACATCACTAGGCATATCAGACTTATTTGGTCTCTGAATCAAATGCTTACAGAAATTATGAGAGTTGGAAATCATTAGTCTATTTTTTTTTACTGCTAGGTTAATCTTCATATTAAACAGCTGTATAAGCCAGACCTAGGAGTATGTATTCTTCTGGAGTAAAGGAATTATTTCTATTCACTTAATCATCATAAAGGAAAAATCTGGGAGTTACACAACTATTAGTTCAGATTCACTTGAGAATTTTAGGAGGGGCAGATGTACTCTTTTGCATATCACAAGAAGTGGTGATATATTTTGAGAGATTTTGGGTTTTCTTGAAGGTACTTCTAAGTGTACTTACTATGTAAACTGTAACAGAAAATGGGCTAGTGTTTTGGTTTTTTTATCATTCCCACAATCTGAAAATCAAATGACAGATAATAATAAAATATATGGTCCTAAAAATATTAGCAGTATCCAGGTGAGATTAAATTACTCTACATATTGAATTTCTATTGCTTTTGCTAGTCAAGATGGTAATTGTAGAATCATTAGTAATATTTATAACTAAAAATTATGCTACCAGTTGTTGTGATCCCTGAAATTTAGATCTCTAATAGAAAGAAGGCTTGGTCGCCTCATGCTCTTACAGAAGCTGTGAAATGGCTGGCTTTATCCCTGAGGTACATGTGTGTATGTGAATGTATGAATCCTTGTTTCTTTTATGTCAGGAGGCAGTGGAAGCAAGTTACTGCCTTACTACAGGACCATGCTTTCTTTACAAAAGAAGATTAGAAGAGAAAAAGAAGTCCTTGGTAGAACCTCTGGATATAATTCACAAGAAGATGTAGATGTATCAGGTTTTGTATAGAGCAAGAGTGAGAATATTGTCTACAGGTTAAAATGGAGAACTGGGAACCAAGGCTTTTATTTTGTTCCTTTATTAATTAGCTCAAAGTCATGCAATGAGTTACAAAATCATCTCACATTCTCAGTCACCTTTAAAATGCAGGAGAATAATTCTTAAGAATAAATAAAATGCTCTCTCTCACATGATCTCATCAGAGTTTCTGATATTTCCTTGTTAAATATGAGCCTACCAAAGGGCCAGGTATTGTTCCTCATGAGATCAGTATTTAGTAATGAATAGTAGGTCCTAAGTGGAAGAAGACTTGATCTCTGTGAGTGCTCCAGAGATCTTCATGCTTTGGCATAAATCCACTGATTTTCTTTCTTTTTTTTGTATACTTCAGGATATTAAAAGGTGGCATTAGGACCCTGTTTCAGTCACATCAACAAACATTAAGTGTTTATTGATGTGACTGAAATTCCTAATCTTGTTTAGGAGTAGATAAGAAGACAAAAGTCTGGGAAGAGGGAGTGGTGGGCAAATACAAAAGAGATTAACAGTTCGACTTTAGAAACAATGTCTCCTGGCTGCAAGTGAGGCGCTTTGCCCATAAAACTGCTTTGTCTCAGTAAGAGAACCATAAACCAAGTTAAAATTGCCAGCCAGGAAATCAAAGGGTCATGATTTGTCCAGAACAGTAGTTCTGGGAGGGGGAGAAGGCTAAGAAAAGGAGAAAAAGGAGAATAAAGGGACACTTTCAATTAATCCCAGGTCTTTCAATCAGAGGGTTTGTACTGCTTCATCTTATTCTGCAAACAGCTGTATCTCTGCCCCTAGTGTACTGTAAGTAGAGGAATGTCATTGCCATCTGGGTGATTTCTGGCTTTATGATATGGTAAAAATCATTTATGGGCACCCCAATGCTAGAGATTAGGACTTGCAGTGATAAAATATCCATGCATTGAGTCACATCTGGAACAAGCAGCTTCGTAAAGACTTCTGAGCTAGCTAAAGAGTACTCAGCACTTTATAGTGGTTTGGTCTGTTGTGCCCAAGAGTAATTCTTAGGATCCAGGAGAAGCTGGCTTTATGTGTAGTCTTAGGGTGAAATGTATGCCTTTGTTTCCTTTGCATCTCTGACTATCAATAGAAATTAAGGATTAAGACAGCAGGGCTTGTTTTTATGGAGCAATTCTTTCTACAGATGTTTGAGGCAGTTTGGGGACTGGGAGTTTTCTATTCTTGAAACAAAGCAAAACTAGAAACTTCTTACAAGCCTCAACCAAACTGGGTCTTTGCTGCAATAGTACTTGTCATTTAAAATTTAGAGTACAGATTTTATATTGAACATGGAAAGAATTATCTTAGATTTGAAAGAAGCTCTGTTAAAACCTGAGAAGAATGCCAAGAGCAGTATTCAATTAGGGAGCACAGAAATCCATGTGCTATCAATGCATGCATGTTGATAAAATGCGTGTTAATAAATGACCTTGAGGTTGATGAATCTGCACTGTTACACTTCAGACATTTAGGGAGGAATTACTAGTGCTATAACACCCTTTCTCTTTTTTGGTTTTCTTTTTTTCATAGCCTTGAAAATTCTGGGAAGGAGCAGGTATAGTCCCTTGCAGCTGACTTCAAATCACAGTATATTGCCTAATGGGACTGAAGACAAAAAATAGCCATAGATAAATTATTCAGATTAGTTTTTGCTGTCTCTAAAATGTTTTTTCAGTAAACTTATTAGTGATTGTTGGAGCATAAACGTATTCTGGGTGTTTATTGCTTGGTTTTCTTTCCTGTTCTCTTTCTTCAGTAGACTCTGCCCTCTTTTTATAACTGTGTGAAAGCCAGAAGTTCTGACTTTTAACAATTTGCATTCAAATGGACACTTTTATTTTCAGAAAAGATTATTGTATTCTTTAAATCTGTTTAAATTTAGTGTTAGTGGAGCCAGAAGCTTGCAAATGGGGGGGGAAACTTTATGTATTGTAGAATATGATGACAAGTAAAACTTGAGAATATAAATCCATTCATCTTTTAACTATTTTTCCTAGTTGTTTTGATAAGATTTGTTTTTAAATCTAAATGTATTCCAAGAGTGGTTTCATTTTACAAATGGACTCTTTTCATCTTTTCATTTAAAAATCTTTTGTGCCACAGTTGTTTTCACAGAAAATGCTGTCAAGAACAAGGAATTGTGTTCTAAAACTATGATCAAGGCTGCTTATTACAGTTGATAACTGAGAATATTTAATAAATTTACTTTTTAGGGTCAAGAGATGAATACCCTCTGCCTTTTCTGACAAGGATAAACTACAGAGCAAAAAACTGCAGAACCAGTTGCAAAGCCATCCACATGAAGGATGCTCAATTATTTGCTGTTTGATTTAAAGTTGGACTAGATAAGGTTGCCAGTCAGCCCAGCAAATTCCATAATTTAAGACAAGAGGGTTAATCCTTGTTAAAAAATTGGAGCTCTGAGTTTTCAGAGAATCAGTTTTGTTCTGCTGCCAGAAATAACTTGCTCAAGCATGTGGATGATGCGTACTGTGGCATCTCCAAAGCTGCTCTTGGATACACTTATATTCAGAGAAACTCAAATCTCCTTCAACTCATAGCTCATACAAAAATCACACTTATGGTGTGCACACTCCTCTCCAACTACCATACTACTGGCCTTATCTAGGTCATAGTCTGGCCTCCATTTTTGCCAAATAGTGGAGGAAAAAGTCTCGTAATGCTTTGTGTTAATTATATTAAATAAAAAGGAGATAAATTGCAGTCTCTTGCATACAGACTTAAAAAAAGAAGTTGTATTGGTATACCTGAAAATGTAGTGAATGTCAATTATAGAGAAATGTAGAGAATTCTGATTTTTTGAGCAAGGGAAGCAAGATCTGTTTTTGATAACAGATAAAATGAAAATACATCAGGGATTAATGTTAAAAGATAGTCAAAAGGCTGCTGGAAATTGTATACGCTGTACAGAAATATCTTGCCTACTGATTCCAAATAAATGAACAGAATAATGTCTGTCATACAGCAGGTAGATTAGATTCAAAGTTACAGTGTCTTAAAATAAATGGAAATGCATCAAGGTCCACTGAGGTTGTGTTTTGATGCTTTTCTACCTGTGTGGGACATTCCACATGAGCAAGTGTAGAGGCTATTTGCAAACTGGTTTTGCTGTCTCTGCAGAACCCTGGACCAGTATCAGCACATCCTTCAGCTCTGACTTACTAATTCAGCTATGAAATAGGGAGTTTCTACTGAAATAGGCACTAAGGAACTAACATGGTTTCTGATACCAGCATGAGCATCTTCTGTATGCTGTGGGCAATGCCTTTACTTGCGAATATTTTCCATTTTTCTTATCTTCTTGTAACCCCTTGTGTACATTTGAGCACCTCAGGAACAGATTAGCACTGCAAAGATACGACTAGAAGAGTGAACTTCAGAGAGATGAGAGAAGAGAGCAGTAGATAAAGGGCTGGATGAAAACTCTAGCATACACCAAAATACCTGTATGTTGCAAGACAGTCTGAACATGGAAACATTCAGAATAAAAATGTCCTGCACTAGTTCTTTTTGGCTCAGATAGGGGCATGTATATGTACTGCACAAAGAAATTACAGAAGTAGGCTAAGAAAGAGACACATTCAGCTTTTATTGGCTTTGGAGCAATGTCTTTGTTCCTCTGACTACCATGGAATATTAAACTGACAACAAAATAAAAAGGGTCAGATAAATAATACTTGAGAAAGAATACAGCTGAACTTGGTAAAAAGTTATGTTTCATTCTAGAGAGAGAAGAAACAAACCAAGATTGACCAGTGACTATCTTGGTGGACACAGAGCATGAAGATCCTGTAGAAATTATATTGTGGCTTTTTTCAGGATTTTGAAATTAACCTTGTGCTTAAGTGGAACTGTGATTCCATGTAAGCTTGTCGGTTTTGATGCCTGAGCAATTGCATCATCTCCATGCATTTCCCTGAGTTCTTTCATTATTACTAATGTTTTACATAATGCATCACTTTTCCTTGGTGATTGCAAGGAGGGAAATCACCACAGCTGGATCTAATGTTTTCAGCAAGCTGGTTTTGTCCCAACAGCCTGTGAAAAGGATGGAACAAGAGCAAGTCTCCTACTGTTGCTTTGTCAGTAACCATGTTTCTCAGAAACTGGGACTAATCCATTTTTATCCCTTATGCTTTAAAAAAAAAAAAAACAAACAAACAAAAAAGAGTTTTACTGTGTAAATATTTTTTGAGCATCTATTACTCTGATTCCAGCATTGGCAATAGTTGGAAATTATTACTGTTTACTGTATGTGAAGCAACTTTGAGGTTGCCCACACAGTGATTAAAATATTTAGATTATTTAGAATAGTAGCAGTAACATCAGAAATTAAATTAATCCTGTAGCAATAAATTATTCTTGGCCTAAGAATAATTCTTGGTCTATTCTTGGTCAAAGTCTTGAGGGATATCTCACCTGCACAGTGTGCTTAACTCTTAAACTGCCTGGCTTTCCCTGGTGGTTAAGAAACTCCAGCTGTAATAAGTTTCTTTCTTTTGAAATTAAGCTGAGTGGGGAGTTGAAGATACTCACATCATGTGACTAATGGGGATGTATAGATAAGATGTTTTGTACCACAGAGTACACATGTACATGCAGTTTGGTCTTAATTTTCTCGAGTGTTTTGATCTCTAGGTAAAAGGTATCTGGCAAATTTAAAAAAATAATATAAGCAATAGAAAACCATATAGCTCTTCCTCTTTGTTTATTCAGTATAAGTGTTTTTGCATAAATTAGAGTGACTATCTAAGTGAAAGGGAACATAGGGATTTGGAGCTTTAGACTGGGTTAACCCATTGATGTTGAGAGATCTAGGAGGATGCCAGTGAAGAAGATTGATAAGGATCAGCAGGTTAGAAAAGGTATATTTTTAGAGTGCTTGATGTATGAAACAATGACAGAGGGAGTAGCAATGGCAGCGGATAAAAGGCTGTGCCTTTGGACTTCCCCTTTCTTCAACATAAAAATGAGACTGGTGTGTGGGTGTAGCCCAAAATATTTTGTATGAGACCAGTAGGATTTTTAGGTCAGCTTTCATTCTTTTGGGGTTTAAGCTTTTGAGTGGGTAGTAGAGTGATTGATTGATTGATTGATTGACTGATGTATTGTTTCTTCAACTGGTGTGTGTTAAAAGTCCAATGACATGGTTCAGTGGTGGGCATCCAGCTGTGGGCCAGAGCAGTGCCTATGGTTGTCATCCCCTCTGCACAGAAGTGAAGCCAGTCTACAAGGGCTTGGAATCATAGAGTCTTTATACACCAATGCAATAGAACTCTGAATATCTCTGTTTCTTTGTCAGCAGGGGTTTTGCCTTGGTGTTAGGAGGACCTAAACAGGTTAGGGACACACATAATCAAAAAAAGGCAAAAATTGGAAGTGAGGGAGAAAAACAGGCACATGGAAAAAGATGGGAAGGGAGTGAAAATGTTTTTGATACTAAAGCTGAAAAGGAGAAAAGTCTCTGGAATAAACCCAGCTAATAACCAGTGGAGCAACTGTTATTCTGTAACAAGAAAGGAAGAAAGAAAGGAAGGCTTTGTTATTTTCCTCTGCAAGTTCCAGCAGTATCTGTGGGAGGATTGATGTTTCCTAATTTTATAAGCTGCAGCAGGGGTATTAAATATTGGTGACAGATCAGATTGCAATTGTGCACATGAAGGTATTTGGAGTAGTGAGAGAAAGACAGGCTGCCCTGAAAAGACACAGCAAAGAATCCAGTGCTTTTTTTTGTTTATTTTTTTCCTAAAACATCATCTGTGAGGTTTGACAACAAATGGTTGTAATTAATGAAGTGACAGATGTTGATGTCGATATCTCTTGTTTCTGATGCATTCAATTGTAAGAAAAAAGAAAACTGTGCAAAAGGTGATTTTGGGATGGTTTCGTAAAAGAGGGAATTATATGAGGAGCATGCATGGATTGATGTAATTTTTAGCTCTCAGAAGGAATTCTCAGAATGGTGAAGAATCCATTTTGAAGAGTTAACATTCCTAGCAAGTTGGTTACTGGACCAGCACCTACTCTCCAAGCACCAATCTGCTCTGATTGGCACCAAGGGGCCAACTTTAATCCATCCTTTGAAGCTTTGCAGCAAAGCAATGAAAGCAATTGCATGAGCTGTGGTTTTGCCTCTCATCCTTTGAAAAGGTTACTGCTCTCCAATTTCTGTTCAGTCACAGTGTTTCAGCTTGAACAGCACTTTCTGACAAAGACAGGAGCTGGAACTGTACTACACTGTCATTTAGCTTAGTGGGATACTTCAGCTTTTGCTGGCTTAAACAAATAGGAATTAAATGGACAAATCCCTCCTCATTTCATTATTCCCTCTTTATCCCACCGTGAAAGTAATCAGGAAGAGCATTCATGATCATGTTTACTGTAATGACCCTCTTCTCTGGGGATACTCTTGTGGCATTTTTAATATTAATTTAGTATTGATTTATTATTCTAATTGATATGCTCTAGCTCTTATTCATTAAGTGACCACATACTGCGTTCTTGTATTTTGTGTGTTCCCTGTAAGAACCTGTGCACTTCATTAAATCTCAGCATTAAAGGAAGTGTTTCCAGGTAGAGCAATATTCCAACAGCACGTTGCAAATGTGCAGGAGGGTCCCAAGGTCACAAACTCCTTTCAGAGGTTAATTAAGTCTGAAAGAAAGGTATTCTGTTGTAATTAAATAGTAATGAATGAGAGGCCAGGAATATTTGGTGCATAATGCAGTACCATGAGGCAAAGCCAAAATCATCTGCAAATTTATTGTTTTATTTTGTATTCTATTATAAAATATCCTTGGATGTCAGTGTAATTTTTATTCTCCAACTTGCCTATGACAGAATGGGGATTTAGTGGTCAGTGCTGTCATATATGTGATTGTAATACACTTCATTAAGGGTTTCAAAAACTCTAATAGCATTCCCAGTATGCTGAAGAGGGCTTTCATCAGGAGTATTATGCTTTCCCCATTCTGCAGGATCACATTTTTAATCAGAAGGGAAAGTGCTTCCTTTGCCACGTTCACACTGGAAAAGCTGTGGCAAGTTTTGACTTCTTTTAGTAGCGCCAGCAGAGTACAGTCATGTTCATGACCCTGTTTAAGAGCTCATCAAAATTTCCCTTTTAGTTCTTGTGCTTCTGGGATTTAATATTTCAGCCTGTTCAAGAGCATTAGGCCAGATCATGGCACAGGACCATACACAAGTTGTCAATCCAAGTGTAGATTTTTCTTTATTGTTTTCCCCAACCTTCTTTGAAAATGAGCCAATTCCGATATATACACACTGACATGTTCTACTTTGTTATCTCTGAAGAGTTAATTATTTTAATCTCTAAACATATTATAGGAATCGAGAGACTAAAAGCATGAGTTGCCAGTAGGTTGTAGCTTTAATTCCTTACTTCTATGTTTAAAAAGTAATTTTAATTATTTTATTTTCTCATTTGAAAGCCACATTTGCAAACTGTTTTCCCCACGTTATAAAAGAAAGAAATGGGAAAATTGCTCCTGCATACTCCTCCTTGGAGCTCTTCCATGCACCAACATTAGGCAGAAGTACACCTGAAAAGAAATGGCCCTTTGATTCCTCAGCTTGGCCTCTGGAAGATCTGCATTGGCTCAAGAATGCTGCAGCTTGCCCTTCTTGGGCCTTGGACGTGGCTGTGACCCAGTGGCTTGGAACAAAATATTCTCCACCTCCCTCTCTATCACAGACATACCTATCTAGGTAAGGGAGGTAGTATTATTTTAGAATTAGAGAGCCACGTAGCCTGAAACACTTCTGATGGGATCTCCAAAAACTGCTGTTGTGTGAACTGCACCTGAGGTCCATTGCTACCTAGAGAAAGTGGGTGTGCTGCACTTCCTGGAGTAGATGGAGTGGAATTTGAAGGTGGAAATGGTCCAAAATCTTAGTGCCTTTTTATCAGCATGTAAGCCCAAATTCCAATTTATTACCAGCTGGCTGGTGCAGGCTTGTTTTTTGTCAGAACTTAACAGGTATTTAACAGGATCTAAGCGATGGCTTTGCTTACATTGAAGTAGAGGTCTCTGTTAATCTTCAGGAGGACTTTCCATTTCTCTCCAAGAACAATTAGAGAACTAACCTTAGTGAGAATTTTTCTGCCATTCCAGTAAAATATGTATCTCTTACCTCATTATCAGGCAAATAGGTCTAATCTTCCTAACTTTACACGTTTTTCAAAAACTTACCAACCTGAGAATTAATGTCCTGCTGGTATTAAAATGTGTGGAAAGAAGTATGTAGAAGTGAATTTTAGACTGAAGGAATGGGCCACACTGTCTTTCAGTTGAATGACATCTTCTGTTGAATGACATCGCTAATGATGGCTATACTCCATGTCACCTGTGGTAGACTTCAGGCTACTCTCAGAGCATCTCAATATACACTAATTCAAAGTGTTTGATTCACAGCTCATCTGTGTCCTGTCTTTTACAAAGCATTTCCAATGCTGCATCTATTCAGGGTTCTCCTCTCCCTTCTTGTAGTGCACGTGGTGCAGATGGCAACAGGGATATTAGACCTCTGAATATCTTCCCTAAGGAACTCTATATAAAGGGATTAGCTTTTAATAAGAACTCATCATTGCACTTGTATTATTTATAGGCAGATCTGTGTCCTTAAGATCTAGTTCTCATCCTATAATAAAAGTTAGTTAATGTGTAGAAATTTAATAAAAGATTAAGTGAAAGTGATTATGACAATAATAGAACTTAGTAGAATAGCAGTTAAGGGTTGTATAATTTTTTAAATCATAATAAATTGTGAAGTTCATATGGGGGTATCATTACATTTTTTTATAATAAGCAGGGCACCAACAGCATCAGAGTTGACATTAAATTTTTTCAGCTACTCTACTTGATTAAAAAATTACTTGTGCACAGGCCAAGACAGGAATTTTTTGGAATTTGTGTTACTTCAAGGGTGAGGTATTTTTGGTCTAAGAGTGCTTTTAGCCCACATCAGCAAAAGGAGGGAAAAGAGGAGGATTGAGGAGGGGAGAGACTGAGAACACATGTACATTTCTAATATTTCTCATACCTCAATCCAGTGCACAGGATTTTTTCTGTGACTGCCACTTACAAATAAGCACCTCCCTGGATCTCAAAGCTGTCAGGTAGGTAGTTATCTCAATGCTTTCATTTGTGCTCTTAAAAGGCAGTAAACTAAATGCAGCAGATACAAATGGGAGGACTGGCCCAGGTTCTCTTCAAACCTTCCCTCCACAGTATGATTTCCTTGCTTTTGATAAAACATTAATAAGGACAGCCAGCTTAAATAACAGGGAGTAGAAGCTTGGTAGGTAGATCCCAGCCACAGCCTGGGTATTAAAAGCTTAAAACCTACTTGCTCTGCTGAAAATTCGCTGTAGCACACTAGTTCTGACTGATGAGCTGGGGGGAGATGGATAGGCACACATATTTGTTTCTTGAACACAGTTAAGACTCATATGTGAAGCTGGCAATGTTCTGGAAACAAGCACAGCAAGCATTGCCATTATAACTACTACCAGTCTCTGAGCTGTTTTAAAGCTAGCTCAGATTTATGTACACTTCGGTCAACCAAGTTCTCAATGTAGCCTTGGAGACCCTTCACAGTGCCCTTTAGATTTCTCTTGGTCATGCTTGCAAGGTTTGTTTTTTTTTCTTTTCTTTTTTTTTCTTTTTTTTTNTTTTTTTTTTTTTTTTTTAGTATATGGTTTATGTTTAGTTGATGGTGGTTGTTTTTTTTTTCTTAGCAGAGATTATGTGGAAAATTGCTCTTTTGAACAATCTTTGAATGTATTAAAATACAACAAAATAATTTTACATCCTCTTGTGCTCTACCAATTCTGAATGTAATGATGAATTTGCTTCTGAGATTGAGTTTTGCATTGACTCCTTGTGTGTTCTGACTCACCAGCTGTGTTGCATGTAGCTATGCTAGTTTCAGATGAAGCTGATACAGAGCTTCCCTCTCCCTGGGGAGGAGAGATGCTGGTTTTGTGTGCCAGGCGAGGCTGTATGTGTGCAGGTTTGAAGGATTGGGACCTAGTGAGGATTTTAGCACATGCATGCAGATTTCTGGTGCTTGTTAGTGATAGCTGTGGTTAAGGCACACAGTGCCTCACAGTGGTAGAAATATAATGTGATCTGACGGAAGGATTACTTGCAGACCTTGACCTCTTGCAGAATTTTGCTGCCTTGATGTATTTATCATCCCTGGAATTGTTCAAGACCAGTCTGGGTGGGACTTTGAGCGGCCTGATGTAGTGGAAGGTGTCCCTTCCCATGGCAGTGAGGTTGGAACAAGACGATCATTAAGATTCTATCCAATGCAAATCATTCTATGATTCTGTGAATTGCTGTTAGCTCTTTCTCTTGAGGTAGGACTGCCAAGTCTGTAGCGAACATAAAAACCAGCACAGAGTCCTGTGATTATGAAAGCCATTTTATGTTCAGCTGAGGATCAGTAGTTCCTTGGTAAAATTAGTTTAATAAGCAGAAGGTGAAATTTTGGTAGCTCAAATGAGTTCCATGTGTCCACAGTAGCCCACCCACAGGCAGGAGAGGTCTGAAAGGATATGGCTTGCTTCATCCTTTTAATATTTATCACCCGTGGGCTAAATTGTGAAATAATTAATATAAACCAGATCCTTGGCTTTTGTAAGTTACCTTGGCTTAATTAGCTGCTGATCAGTTATTCCAGCTGAAGATGGAAAAAGATTGTATCTTCTGAATATCTCTGTGACAGCTGATAGTTTTGAGTGGTGAAGGAAGCAGGTTTTGACATGGTACTTTGGCCAGTGAAAATTTAGGATTACTTAAGGAGTATTTCCCACCCTTACATTGGATACCATGGCTGTGTAATTGCGCTGTCTTCTTTTCAGATTAGCCATCCCGGGAACTGCAGGGAGCTTCCCAGTGGTCTTGGGAGTGGTAATGGCTAACTTCTAAAACATGCTTTTTTTCAGGAGGCATTGGAAGCTGTACTGACTGCCAGGAGGAGGAACCTGACTGCAGCTAAACTAAAGGAGAATTTTAACACCTAGAATAGCATTTCCTTGTACTTGGGAGCCTTGGGGAAAGCAGACATCCCATATAGTGGACAGGGTGACACTGCAGCAGGTTTCCTTACATTACTGTATTTCATTACAGGTAGGTTTGTTCACTAAGTAGCAGCAAAAATAAATAAAAATTTAGGTGTGGCAAGTCACTGTCATCCAAACATTCTTTTGCATCTATGAAGATGCAGAGCATAGGTATGAACTTACCTGTTTGGTATAGCAGTTTAAATGTTTTACAGAAGAAAATGTCAAGAGAACTGATTTTTCCCTAGATGAACATATTTTGTCAGTCCCTCATTCCTTCTCCCTTATAAAAAGTTTAACAGATAAAACCCTGGTAGAAAAACTATTTCAATTGAGTACATCAGGCTGTGATCAGAAGGCAGATTTATTGATACATGAGAGTAGCAGCTTTATTTTTTTTTCCTAATTTCATCCATATGTCAAGTAACTATAAAAGCTGGTTTTATTCTTTAATTAGAGCTTCATCAGAGGCATTTTAATTGCAGCTGTGTTCATGAAAACAGTTGTTTGAAACACTTTTAATTTTGTGAAAGAGAGAACTGCTTGTGTGAACTAAACCTGCTGACTTTGCTAACTAAAATATGGCACTGATACCTTGACTCTGTAGAGGTGGTGACACAGTCAGAAGAGCAAAACAAGGATCAAAGTGAGTAGGATCTCTGCCAGCTGCAGAAGCTTTACGCAGCTGTGATGCTCCAGCCCACTGAAGACAGAAACACTGGTATACTGAACAGTTTTCCACCAGTTCCTTCAGAGCTCTAAGCCTACCTTTAATCTTTTCAATTAGTAAATGTGGACATCACTTAGAGAGCAGCCTGGGAAATATTCCAGGCCAGAGCTTTTCGGCTCTGTTCTCAGAACCTTTCTCAGGCTGATAAGCTGGTCCAGCTGAAGGCCAGCGAAAATCTTTCCCAGGAAGATAAATTGGTCAAAAACATAAAGGAATTAATAACAAAGGTAGGACACCTGTCTTGCTGTTACCAGACCCTGGGAATGGGGTGTCTTCTCCCTGCACCAATAATATTTATTCTGCTCTTGGAGTTGCAAGTCATGCTACTTAAGCAGTGAATTTCTGAATAAACTTGTCTCCTTGTATCCCGAGGATGACCATGTGGCTGTGTCTCTTTTCTCCACCACAAGTAAAGGGTTAATGTATCCTAACCACACAGCTACAAGTACAAACCTTAGAAGAATTTCTATTAGACTTTGCAATACACTATGGCAAATACAATTTAGACTTTGTTGTCTAAATCACATGTTCCAGAAAATTATATAGGGTCATCCATTGTACAGCTAAATTGTGTAGAAATGGGAGAATGCTCCCTTGAGTTTATCTGACGAAAGGGAGGGTGCTTTTTGGTAGAGGTTACTCAACATCAAATAGAGCCCAGCTCTCATTTTATATGTGCATTTGTCTTCTGCTGTCTCTCTAATTAATGCTGCTGTGCTGTGCTAGACAAGAGGTGCAAGTACCTTTTGAAATGGTAATGCTCTGCTGGAATATCCTGGTTCTCTGTCAGCTTTAGAGAAGGTGCAGCAGAAGTCAGCAGCAAAAGGTTTTATTAAACTCCTGCCTCTCAGTGACTTGCCCAGTTTCAGCCATACAGAGACAACTGACTTCAAACAGCTGTCTGCTGTTCTGTATCTTTTCTCCATTCCTTGCCATGTGGGCTCAAACCCCCTAAAAACATTAAATGATACATTTTGTTCCTCTGTGTAGTCCAGGTGTTTTCAGGAATCCTCAATGCATTGTTTCTCTGCAAAGTACTATATACCTTATCAGTGTAAGGACTTGAATCTTGAAGGAATTATATTAATATGTTTAAGATACTCAAGCATATCTTCACCAAAAATAAAAATTATTTGCTCTGTAGCTGCTCCACAGGCAATCAAAGCCTAGGATAAGAAGCATATTCAGTAACTCTACAGAATCAACTTTGCCTTTCAATAATTGTGCTGTAATCAGGTGTTTTGACTTTCTCCTGAAGACTTATTTTCTGTGTAGGTGTTCTTTAAATAAATTTTTATATGACAATTCACTTTTCATGGCTTGTCATCCTACTTATAGCTAAGTATAGAGGTGTCTCTTTTGTGACCACAAAAGAGAATATCCATCTATAAAATGATATATATATGAAAATCGGAAAAGAAAATGTAGGCCCAAACAGGAGAAGCATGATCTAGACTTTTGAAAACCTGCAGATTTCCTCATCTGCTTGGAACAAGTTGCTCAGTAAGGGGATAAATCTCTTCTTATTGCACTTGTGACTCGTGTAGAAAGGGCTCTAGAGGATTTCTGCTGCAAGCTACTTACTTCAGTCTCTAGCCCTGAAGAAGCAAAAGGCTTCTTCAAGTTCAACCACCCCTGCAAAAATATTTTTCCCTGGTTTTGTAAGTATGTAAACAGATGCTAAACTTGGGGCAGGTACTTAAGGTACTCAGGTGAGAGTAAATAAAGTAACGGAAGCAAGGAAATCCTAGTGAACATCTTTGGCATGTACTTCTTACTGTTTGATTGTGCTTGACTTTTAAGTGTTCTTAGTGGTGTGAAAGTTCACAGAAAGGACACCTAGAGTTTAAATACTAGTCATTCAAACTGACTTTTGAAATTGTATAGTTCAGTTTTCAGGCCACACTGTAGACATTGTTAGTAACTGTCTGATTAGGTTGAAAATTATAATATGCGTGTTTCTAGCATTTCTGGGAAAGAAGAGGAATTGTTTGTCTTGTCTTGGAAAAGTGTGTTGCCTTGTAGCAGCAACATCTAACTTGGGAAGCACTCCATGAAGCCCTGAGCCTGCTGTGGCTTCTAGTGCCATCTTTTTCAGATTGGTTTCTAAATCTGTGTAGTTTGTGACTGCTCTAAGTTTACTGCATTTTAGATCACATCCTTTTGATTCTTCACATGCAGTATAAAATGTTAATAAATAATTTACATTTCTTAAATGTCATGGCTGATTTTTCTCAATTTTTTGAGCAAATTCTACCATCTGTTCTTTGACATGAAGAGGGAAAACTGTTTGGGGGGTCTTGTCGGCCTCTATCTTCTCAGTGAGTCAGATACCCTCACCTGTCAGAGGCTGCAGTGCTTATCTTGTCCGGCCTTTCTTCTGACTTTGAGTCCTAGAAGGCTGGAGTCTGGCACTTCCAGACAAGTACTTATGCTTTGCTAGCATTCAAAACCATGTTTTTGTGGGTGACTCATGCTAAGGCACTGTGGCATTTTCTGCCACTGAGTTAATGTGCTGCCCTGAGCCGTGCTGCCCTGAGCCATGCTGCCCTATGCAAGGATGAAAACTCATGGCTTAGCTCCCTTCTTTTAAATTCCTTTTGCCAAGGATCCAACAGCAAGGCATGGTGCTTGAGCTTGTGCAATGCTCAGTTGTGCTGAATAGCTTCAGCTTTAATTTGCTCTAACATCATATATTCCCAACAGCTATCTATCCTTTATTTTAAGAAATACTTCAGTCTATGAGTAATAAAAATAAAACCACAGGTACTTAGCAGCAGTCCCTGGGAGTTCCTTGTTCTGAGCATACTGAGTTTTTCATTAAGTACATATATTTACCTGAACACAGGATGTTCAGCACCATGGCAAACAAGTGAGTAGTTCTTAAATCTCAGAGCATGACATAATTTCATACTGTATCAATTGCAACTGGAGAAAAGTTTAAAATATTGACTATTAAAAGGAAAAATGCAACAGTTGTAGCTATCATTAACACTCTTCTTTGTCACACAAGGTTTTGAGGCAGAGTATAAGCTTCTTCAGATTCGTAATGGGAGAAAGTTGGCTCTCCCCTGAGGAAGATGTCCCCCTGTTGTGTGCTTTGCATAGCAGTTTGAGCTGAAGGTAATATGTTCTTCAATTTATTGTAAATACTTTATTATTTGCAAGGTGACACTGCATACCAGACAAGCATAAATGACTGCATTATTGCCTTCATATCTTCACACACTTTTATCTTTTTCTTTAAATTGTAGGGTTTCCAAATGAAATAATACTTATATGCTCTTTAACACTAAGCTCTTTAAAAAGTAAGGAAAGAAGAGGCTGTTTTTCAAGGTTGCCTAATTATTCCAAGTACTTTTAACCACATGACTACCTGACTGTAATATGCAGATGTGCTAACAGTCTGTGCAAAGAATTTAGGTTATCTATGTATAGCTTGATGTATGCATATATTTGCTTTCTTTGTTAAATTGGTGTTTACATTACCCCCTCCCTTTTTTTTTTTAAGTCTTATTAAGTCACATCTGGATTTATTGTAGTGTGCGAAATGCTGTTCGGGAATTGTTTTGTGTAAGCAATTCATAATGAACATTAGGGTTTTATTAAGGCCTTTGAAGAAGGCATGGGCAATAGTTGGGGTTTTTTTTATTGATGTTTTTTCACTCCAAATTCATACAGAACTAGCACATCATTGTCAGTGCCACCATACTACAAACATTGTATAGTGATAAGGGAGGTTTTGGGGATCAAAACAGCAGTAATGGACACCATGGAGTCAGAAAAAGTAACTGTCTTCAAGACTTACCGTCTTCAAGAAAGTCTTGATTGGGAAGTAGAGGATAGACAAGCTAAGAACTGGGGTTTAGCTGGTTTTTTAAAGGCCTCACGATAATAATAAGTTATGACATAATTTGTGGCATCTGTTCAAGATTGATCAAACCAAAATGATTTTCTATGGCCAGTTTGAATTCATTGGTATTGGTTTGAATTCATATTGGTATTTTAGTGTTGGGCTTCTGAGCTGCAGGCATGACCCTTTCTTGTGGTAGCCTTGCAGGTAATGCATGAAAGTATTTATAGATTGAATAGACATTAACTCTGAATATATCTCACTATCTGACATTTCTCTTTTACCCAGGAACTCACCTCTGTGCAGCTATTTGCAGCATCTGAATATGCTGCTCTGAGACAATATATAAAAGTTGCCTGCTTGCGCTGTACATGTCTCTGAGAGTTAAAAAGGCACTTTGATCTTCATAGTAGATAACAGTATACTTTTGACAGATTGAAACAGACTTAACACCTTTCTAATAAGAACAGCTCTCACTCTTCCTGTCAAGCCATCAGGAGGGCAAGCTGAAAGTGTACCTTAGCAGTTAGCAAACACAAAGTTGAGAGTATTAATTTTTGTTTGTTAGGGTTTTATTGTTATACCGTGATTTTAATGCTTATCCTGAAGTAGTGCTAGAGAGTTTTATCTTCTGTATTCCCAAGTACTACGTGCTTACAAAAGTCAGAGCTGACTTTGCTTCACGTTCAGGCTGTAGCGTTTTATAGTCACTGTTTTTTTTTCCACAGGGATGTAGCCTGTGTGTGCCTATTAGACCAGGGTAAAAGACACCCATTTTGGAATTTATTTTTAGTAGTGAAGACAAAACATAGGGAACCCACTCTATGACCTCAGATGATACAGCTAGGGGACACACGGTTTGTCTGCATGGGATTATTTTCTGTGCTGTAGCTGAAGGAATCAAAGGGTGTGCAGATACTGCATTTAGATGCTCATGTCTCTGATGTTAACATTTTTTTTTAAAAGGTTAATTGCATGCAATTATGTGTCAAAGGAGCTACATCACAAGAAAAGTCAATAGTACTAGGAAACTAACTTTGAATTAGTGATAGAGCTGAACAGTTATGACCAAGCATTTTATTTAAGAAGGCAGCATGCGTTTTTTAGTATAAACTGCTACAGTGTGATAGTTTTTGTGGGGTTTTTTTTCTTTTTCATAACTGTGTAAAAAGGCATATTTAACACTTCTCACTGAATTCTTAAAGTGAGTGAATGAAGAAGCAAATATTCTGATATTTGATAGTGTGTTTTAAATTTAATGCACTGTTCATTAGTGTTGAATATTTGAAAACAATGTTGCTGTGTCTATTAGATGTACTATTTCAAGGCAAAATGCACAATTTTGCTTGTTTAGCATAAGAACCTCAGAGTTTAAATAGCTTCTAATTTATTTTGTAAGCGGTAAGAATCAATTGCTGCTTTCTGGTACTGGTGACTAAAAATTTATTGGGATATCTGGAAACTTGTCAAACTTGCTAAAATCTCTTTTCTTCCCCCCCTCCCCCCCCACCCCCTTTTCCAGCCTAGTATCCTGGGAGTTCATAAAATTGTTCAATCAACAGTCAGCCTTTATCCAATTTGTATAAATCATCTAGCTGGAATCTATCTCTAAACTGCTGAGAAATAGTGTTGTTTTTTCTTCGCAATCTAGCTAATCCTTTAAAGGTTTCATATGGGAAGTATGGGGTTTTTATTTTTTAAAAAAAGTTGCTTGTTACATAGATAAAAGATAAGCAGTGCAGTATGGAAGTGCCTTTTGGGTCCTTATCTGAAGGTAATCCTGGCCCTCCTTACTCCATACTCATTTTAGATGGATGCAGTATGATTCTAAAATAGATGGAGAAAAAAAAGGCAAGTCCAAACAATAACAAAAAGCACACACCTAAATTCAAACAAAATAAACCCTTCAACACCCAGAAAAACCAAAAGAGATTGAAAAGTGAAAAATTCCAGTTGGTTCAAGCCTCTGAAGACTACTTCCCAGTGCCTGGTGTTATGCTTCTTGACAGCTCTAGAAAAGACTTGGGAAACTAGGCTGATCTCACATGAATTTTATACTTTCAGTCTCAATAGGATTAGGGATTTGGCTCACTCCTGATAAATGTCAAATAAAGCAGCAAAGAATCAAGCCAGCTGAGCTGGTCATGACCTTATATGCATAGTGATAATTAACAGCTAATGGGACTGATAAAATATGGTTATGAAATGCAGTAGACTGTATCATCTGGACTGTTTAGAAATAAAAATTTTAAAGTAAAGACATATTTTGCCATCATGGGCAAAAAGTTAAACTCCTTCACTAAAGGATGTGTGTCAGATATGTCACTGAAAGATGTCATCTTCAATACAGTTATGCATCAGAATGAGAATTATTCATGAATTTGAGTTCAGAGGGCAGGAAAACATAGGTTAGACTAATACAATACCTGGTTTTAATCTGTACTTTAAATAAAGGCAGCTGTTTGAACTTTTACAGAGAGGCCTTTCTTGTTACTTTTCCCTGGCATAATTTCTTCCACTCAAATAGAAATAAGCTTGATGTTGATTCTCCTGAGCCTGTTCTCCTGCATCAGAGTCTGTATTCAGGAATAAATACAAAACTATATGAAAGTAAGTGAAACCCAATTATTACAAAATATTCTTGTGTTACTTTAGTATAAAGGGTTTTATTCCCATATACCTCTCTCAACTATTTCCTCTATTTCTATACCAGCTAATCTCTGAGGTTAGTCAGTTCAAGAAGAATTCTTCACAAAACGAACTTTGTTCACTTGTGTTAATTGGAAAGAGTCTTGACTCAAATCTTCTCACCTGGATCAGACAATTTGTTCCACAGAACTCCCAAAGGACTGTGTCAAATGCAGCCTTTGACTCCACACTGAATGTTGCCTTACTTTTGTTGGTTTGCATAGTCAATGAGCTACAAAAAGCAGCCATCCTCCCTCTGAAGATAAAGCAGACATATTTTTTAATGTCTGTGAGGCAGACAGTGGAGTTGAGATTTACTATTTTTTTTTTAATCAGGCATGACTTTCTGAACTTTCCTTATTTCTGGTGTTTCTAAAAGGGGAGGAGAAAAGAAGAAAGAATTCTCTTTATGATCATTAATGGGAGGCCTAGACATCTCAAAATTTTGAAGTCTCCAGCCACAGTTCCTTATTCCCTTTAGTCACTTCTAGTTTTGTGGTTGTTCCAAGTTAGTGATTTAGAGAGGGTATGTTGAAAATGGACATAGAGCTTCGTGGCAGAGAAGACATGTTCAGGAAGCACAGCTAGAGCCCTCAGCAAAGCCCATAGGAGGTACATCTGAAATGCCTGTTCCTTCTGCTTGGAAAAATTCAGACTAACGTTTTGATTGGAAATTGTTTTACTTTGGATGACAACAAAAATTGTGAATGAGCACTTGATTCTTAGAAGAAACATTGTTTTAGCTAATTCTTCTCCCACTTATATCTCTTGAAGCATTCAGGAGAATTAGTTGATTATTTAAAAGCACTGCAATTTTTAGCTGCTGTGGAGAGAGAGAAAAAAATACTTTGGATTTATATACAGCATTTCAGTAAGATAAACAGCTTTTTCATCACAGCGGATGTCTATGTCATACCAAGCTGGCTTTCCATGACAACTGGCTGCTGTTTTTCCTGCCCAACTTGCTGGAACATCTCCAGGATTTGCATTCAGGGCCACCACTGAAATGCCTATAGTGAGTTTACTTTTAATGGCTCTGTTTCAATCAAGAAGATATACTTATAAAATAACAAAAGGAAAGAGAATAGGTATTTCTGCAGGTGCAGGTTTTAGGCTTGTTGTATTCAATAAATATTTCATTAGGAAACTGATGGACAGGTAGAAAACAACTATTTAAACTTCAACTTCTGAAAATGTGGTATTTTTTGTACATTGGAAAGGTCAGTCTTTACAAGGAAGGAGCAAACCTAATTTTCTGTTTAGTTTTGAACCATACTGATGGAGGCATATGAAACACAGCACTGAAGCATTTGCATTTCTCCTACTTGATTCCTGTATCCTCAGTCAAACCCAGTTCAGCAGGGACTGCTCTTCTCACTGCAGTGAGTGTTAGACCATTGCTTCTGGAGGGATTATTTTTAGAATGTATCGTTTTATAACAACCCTTATTAACAGTGGAGAGCAGGGAATTTGAAATGCCATAGTTGCACATGACCTGACTCACAGCAAATGTACTTACCAGCTTCTACTGGAGAAGCTTTCAGTTTTCAAAGAAAATGGTAGCCAGTGACCACGCATCTCTTTTGAAATCTTTGCATGGACACAGAACATGGGATTTTTTATAAGTTTTACTAATGTGAGGAATTTCTAGACCCTGCAGCATTCTTCTGAAAGCATGTGGCAGAAAAAAATACATCTCTATATACCATCTTCAATTCCTTGTAATACAGTTTAAGCTGGAAACTAATTTGCTGATGAGCTCTGATCCATCTGCCTTGTAAAGTGTGGTAGCCATGGAGTCAACTAAACTCACAGCTTTACTTTCAAAGCTCAATGCAGCGTTATCTGTTGAAACAGTGGAAACACTCTCTCACCTGTCAGCTGTTTCTTAAAACAAAAAATTGTTCAAGATAGAAAGTCGTGTTGAGTGTTTTAGGGGGCATTATGCACTTTTTCAAAATATTGTACACTGTTCTTGCTATAGCACAAGGGAAGTTTAGTTAGGAATTTGACACGAATTTATATAATAAATATTTTTAAGCATTCTGCAATTAAAAATCTACATGTGGCAAGTTAAGATAAATATCACAAATTTATTTCCACATGCTTTGCAGCAATATTACGTACAAATGATAGTTAGGAGTTGAAATTAAGTTCGTGTGAATTAAAACTCACTGAGTATTTGGCTTCCATATTTTGGGAATGTTTTTAATAATCAAGAAGAGTAGAAATTAGATGACATCACTAACAACTAAAATGCAAGTCCTCGAAACATTTATGGCATACCAGCTGTCCAAGAAGCATCATCATCATCTTCTGACAAATGATATCCTCTGAGGCTTGATGTACAGCACTCAGATATGCTATTTCAAACACTTTGCTGTCTGAATGATGCATTTGAAAGATATTTGAAAGTTGTCTTTCCAGGACCAGGCAAATGCAAGTCTTACTGACCTGGAGAGATATATAGCCATTTAAGTAATGTTCAGGTCTCTCAGCAAAGGGACAATACATTTACCAGTTTTACATTTCATTTGTTACCTTATTTTGTATCACCTCACAAGTATCAACTTGTTTTAACATGCTTTTAAGGAAATCATATTCCTTTTAGAAGATTAATGCTTGTACTCCTTAGTACTCTTGAGAAAAATAAATATTTAATATAGTAAAATTGATTAATTTTTCATTTCACTGCTCATTGCTCTCCTTTCAGCTTCTTGCCTGATTACATCAGTGGTGATTTTGATTCCATTCAGCCTGAAGTCAAGGAGTACTACAAGGTCAAGGTAAATTAAATCCCCTTGAGTTTTTGTGTGATAGAGCACTGTAAGATCCAAGCCACTGTGCTCCCATTGGCCATGAAGTGATTCTGTCTCCATTGCTTCCTTTGAGGCTTTAGTTGTAAGCACCTGCGAAGCTCAGAAGTTGTGCTTTGTAGCACTGTACTAATGCTTAAAATAAACACAGAAGGTGCAGTTTTCATAGTATCAGCTCATATGTTAGAGATTACAGCATCTAGAAACTACAATAAAACTTCCTGAAAAATCTGTGACTTCTTTTGCATGGTGAGATACAAAGAAATAATGATTAACTTACCATGATTCCCACCTGGTGGGTATCCACACACTTTCTAGAGAGAGTTTCTCAGTGCTATTTGTAGGGTATGACTTTACCTTTGTAGAGGAAAGCTACAGATGGAGAAATGTGTCTCTTTCCTCACCCACTGAAGCATTGAATTAGTCAATTACTTCTACTATACTTGTGGAGTGCCCTCCTTAATGAGTTATTGGATAAATTCCTGCCTGTGTTATTTCCAGTGAGCAGCATAAATGTAAACTCACTTTTCTCAGGTCTTATGGCTCAAAGTTCTGCCTTTACCTGACTCTTTGCTATTTAACACTGCACCTGCCTACTCTTTTAGGCTTTTGTGATGATCACAGTTCTTTACCCTGGCATCCTGGACAGCAGGCTTCTGCAAATTCAGAGTTTGCCTTGACAGGCCAACTTACCTTTGCAGCAGGCTGCATTTGCAAGAGGATTAAGTGTTTGATCCTTCTGAGGTAGTTGACTTAGTCTGCTGCTAATTGATGTATAAGAATGAAATTTCCTTAAAATCTTCCCTGATGGACTTGTGTAGAGTGGGATTTTAATTTCTCTCTGAGCACTGTGGGGTTTTATTTCCATATTCTACCCCATTTTTTAGAATGGGGAAATGTGCAATGGCTGTTCATCTCTAGGAGAACTGCTCAAGAATCTAAATTACAGCTTGAGAAGTGAAAATAAAAACCTTTGCATTAATACTATTCACTACAGACTGAAAATTTGTGATCTGTGAATAAATGAATTCAAGAAGTATTCAGACAACACTCTTGGGCATGATGCTGTGCAAGTCTGGGAGTTGGACTCACTGATCCTTGTGGGTCCCTTCGAACTCAGCTTCTTCTATGAGTGTAAAAGGGGAAACTGCAAAGTGCACTACTCTGTTTGGCATAGACATGGGCAAGCCTCAGTATCAGCACAGGCTGGGGGATGAACAGATGGGGAGCAGCCTTGGGAGAAGGACCTGGAGGTGCAGGTGGATGAGAGGCTGGACATGTCCCAGCCATGAGCACTCACAGCCCAAGAGAGACAAACATGTCCTGGGCAGCATCCAAAGCAGTTCAGCCAGCAAGGCAAGGGAGGGGATTCTGTCCCTCTGCTCCTCTCTGGTGAGACCCCACCTGCAGTGCTGCATCTAGCTCTGAGGTCTCAGTGCAATAGGGACATGGAGCTGTTGGAGTGAGTCCAGAGGAAGACAGCAAGATGTTTAGTGGAATGAAGGGATCAGGAGATGAGGAAAGGCTGAGAGAATTAGGATGGTTCAGCCTGGAAAACAGAACACTTTAGAGTGACCTAATTACAATCTTTCAGTACCCAAAGGAAGCATAAGTGTTGCAGCAGACCTCTTGTTAGGGGTAGAAATGAGCCAAGACATGGACTCTCATTTAACAACATGAAAAGGGTCTCAGTTTATTCCTTTTGCAGATTAGTCATCCTGACTCCAACTAATCACAGACTTTGCAGCAAACTCCCATAGGTTTCCTTTGCAGACTCTGAACGCAGGTTATTTCTTGCTGGAATATAACTGCAGGTATTTTCCTTACTGCCTCTGACCACAAGTTTTCACTTAGCTCAACTCTGACTACACACATCCACTGCAGACCCAGACTAACCTCACAGCAGATTCCTCAGTGCAGCAAGTCTCTCTCCAGTTCAGTCAGTCCTCCTTTTGATGTATTCCTTCTTCCTCAGGACTCCTTCAGCTCCTCTGCCTCCAAGCTCTCTTGAGCAGCCAACCCACCCTTTTTATCACGTTTATCTTTATTAGCCACAGCTGTGACCCATCAAGGGCCAGGCTATTCTCTGGTAATTAGTACAACTGTGATTTATCAGGGCAAGGTTAGCTGTAATCTCTCCTTCTACACCTACAAAAAGAAAGATGGAGGCTTTTTACAAGAGTATATAGTGACAGGACTAGTGGGAATAGCTTCAAATTGATAGTAGGCTTAGATTAGGTATTAGGTAGAATTTCTTTACTGTGAGAATGGTGAGACATTGGAATAGGTTGCCCAGAGATGTTGTGGTTATGGACCCCTAGCTGTGTTCAAGGCCAGGTTGGATGGGCCTCTGAGCAACCTGGTCTAGTGGAAGGCATCCCTGCCCATGGCAGGGGTGTTGGAATTTAATGTTCTTTAAGGTCTCTTCCAACCTGAACCATTTTATCATTCTGCAATCAATGGTTATATAAACAGCATGCTGGTAGGTAGGTAAGTCCTACCAAAGAACGCAAGTTAAGGATCATTTTACAGAGAGAGGGGAGATGGAAGAGGTAGGAGGTAGAAGAATATAATAGCTATTACCCTTTTTCACCGGGATTACTTTTCTGACCATAGCATCCTTTTTGTCAGCTTAGTTGCATCTTACTGCTGATGTGCAGTTTCCACTTTCTCTATGAACACATGGAGAATCATACTGCTTCATACAGAGATTATACATCTGTGCAAGGACTGAGCTGATAGGCTGTAAAGGAAAAAGTAATTCATCAGGATTTTAAAGGTGTAATGAACAGCATCATCTAGCCTACAGAATCCTTACCTGGAGTCTTCATAAAAAACTGAGGAAAATGCAGATAGACTTTAGAATTCTAAGTTTGGGTGTACATGATAGGAAAAATCATTTTTTGCATTTTTTTAATTAGCTTCCTGTAGTCAAAAAATTAGAATGGTAAATATGGGGGAGTGTCTAAGGAGCTCTTAAGCAAAAAATGTAATAAAACACAGAAATTGGAGAGAGGTGTATATTTCTTCTCTTGTAAAGCACCTTGTTCATTAAAGCACCCTCTGTAGTCCAGACGATTTCCAAAATCACTGTCTTTTGCATATGCTGTATGTGTGTTCATGACCCAAAATATATTAGGGCTGCTTAAAACAGGCTGTGGAAGAACAGGTGAGTTGATCAGTGTAACATCATTGACTTTAGGGAAGCATCATGTTGCCAATTGCAGTTGCTTCCCATACCATCTTTCCTAACCCACATGCAGATTACACCCAGAGACAAGGTAAGCCACTATCATTAGATAATATTGCTGTATTGTTTCAAGTATTCTATTTTATCAATTGTTTTTATCATTTTATAAAAGCTACACCTATATTGACAGAAATTAATGCACTGATTTTTTTTTTACCTATCTGAAGGTATTGTGCCACTGCTTAAGAGTTACTTTTTCATAGTAAACCTTGTGCATTTTAGTTATTGAGGAATAAAACATAACCATATGCAAGTGTTTGTGTCAAAGACAGCTCAGTATGGTGCTGGGTAAGTAGTGGGGTGTATTAAACTCAGTGTACAAAACTAATGGTTGTGGGAAGCATTGTCTATAGTAGTTGTGTCATCCTCACAACACAGTAACAGCCTGACTCTTCACACCAGCTTCATGCCAGGTTGTTGCTCAGAAGGTTTTCTACCTCATTTAAGTGATAAAAGCAAGAAGCTTTTTGTCACTACAAGAAGACATGGCATACAGATTCCCAAACCCAGGGTTTTACTGAACGGGATATATTTAAGCCAGTTGTTCTGGTGTTTTTATTTGAGCAGGATTACATGACAAATGTTTCCATTTTCCCTATAGGAGGACAATCACTATCGTATTGGAGAACCTTATTTAAATAAAGTTTATAAGCATGAAGCAGATAAATCCCTTTTATCTCTGTTAGGTGTAGTATGCCACAGTGAAGAGCTCTGAAGGCAAAAGTTATGTTTTGGAAAGTAACTGTAACAGACTTCTCAGTGGGATGTGTAAGTGAGAAGTTAGGCATTCCTTTTGGGAGAGAATAAGTAAGCATGTGTCTGAGGTTATTCAGCTTTACTTTTTATTTTCTGTGGTCTTGGTTTTGCTTCACTGGCTTGTCAAGGATGTACTTGTAGTCTTTAATTAAAATATTAGAGATGATTTTCCCCATTTCTTAGAGTTAAATAATGTTAAAACTGGATAAAACTGCACCACAGCTGAAAATGAAATGTCATGTTTAAATTTTCTTTTAAAAATCATATTGCAATAAAAATGAAGGATAAAGAATAGCAATTTCGTATTCTTTATTCTCTGTATTTTCTGTCATTGTTAAAATAGAAATTGAGAAGAAGTTGTATTTTCATGATAAATATGCATGTTCATGTGATCTTGTAATAGATGCATTCTTTCTCTGTACAGTCTGAAGTGCATTGGAAGTGACACTGCACAAAGCAGGGAGGATTTGTGGTGATATTTCTGTCATTGTAGTTTCATCCTTTTCTTACTTTAGCTGAATGTTTCTATTATTGAAACCTTTTAAACATTGCCTTGAAGTTAAAGCAGCCATTTGTATTGTTATGCCTCAAACAAGGTTCTGTCTCTGAAGTCTTAAGTCCAAAGACATTATCTAAAATTACTCTAAATCTGTACTTATGCCTAGATGCAGAAGGTTGAATCCAATGCTCTTTGAAATCCATGCAATGCTATTTATTAAAAATCTGGTTTGGCTTTCTCGGCGAACTTCATGTGCCTTGAAAGGCTGCTGTAGACTTAGTAGGCTGTACTTCAGATCTGTAATTAAATGCTGTGTACTTATTCACAAATCCACTTCTTTTCCTATTTTTTTTTCTTTTTAAGTTCTTAGAGCTGCTTATTTTTGAGGGCAGTTCTGCAGCTGTAGTACTTTCCTATTTACAGGGCTAATGTTAACAGGGCTGTAAAAGGTTTAATAGATAGGGTGTGGGTATTGTATTTTTGTCCTATGATGATGCACCTGTAATTAGATTTACAAAATGTATTAGTAGCACTGATGTAGGGCTTTTATTTCTCTCTAACTTCTACACTTTCTGGACAAACTGCATATTTTAGGCCATGCTCCCTGCTTGCTTTCCCAGGCCAAAATGTTAATTATTTTATGAAATCACAGTGTTAATTGATTTGCCTCAGTTATATTACTATAATTTAAAACAAAGAAAACCATTAAGTTTTTACGTGATTATTTTCATTTATCTTTTATCCCTGAATGTTGCATTTTTTTCTAGTACTAATTTTAATACAGGATGAGACTTCAGATATTAAAATGCTTGACTCATTTACAGCATTCTTGTTAGACTGAACAATTTTCTAAGAAAAACAATGGTTCATTTTATGGCCTGATTCCCTTGTGAAATGTTTTACGGTTTCAGAAGGAACACTAAAATGTGAAACCTGAAACAATTTAGTCTTGCTGTTGGACTGGCTACTTCTGCTTGACATTCAGTACTTAAGCTTCCAAGCAATCTCTTGTTTAATACGTGCTGCTGATGACATCTTTGACAAGTATAAAAAGTGCTACAAGTATAAAAATTACTACCTCAGCTCTGCTTCTGATGTGCCACCTGGATTTAGATTCAAGTTGTAGGTTTTTTCTACTGATGTAAATTTATTGAAAGAGCCTTAGTGTCTTAAAAGAGAGGTTCATCAAGTCAAAACAATTAATAAGTTGGTATGGTCCTGCTATTAGTAGTTCAAACTGTATGAGTGTATATGCAATTTAGGATTTTAGACTGGAAGCTTTCTGTATGCTTTAGTAATGTAATTATTCAACAGGTGCTTTCACAAATGGTTCCATTCTTGAATAGTATGTCAGAGGTCTTGTCAGGATTGTGTTTCCGAGTGACTTGTCTAGGTGACTCTGGTTATTTGGATTTCTTATTCATGCTAAATGAAAGTAACAATATCTTAGTGTTCCAGATATGTCATAAATTTGTAAGAGATTCTGTGCTTGGTGGCACTTTTGTAAAGGTGAACATGACAGACAGTCACACCAGGTCACGTCAAAGGTTCATTCAGCTGGGCCAGAACAGAATACTGTTGATAGCAAAAGTATGCAGAGTGGAGCTTCTTTGATAGCCTTTTTCATCACCCTCTAATATATTGCTTAAAGATTTCCTACGTCAGAGATGGTGTCTTTGTGTAATAGCTTAATAGATTGCTTTAACTTTCCCCAAAATTAGTCTGCTCCTTTTTGTTCACACTACATTTATGAGAATGCAAGTATCCACCAAAAAAAACCGAAAAAACCAAAAGAACACTACCCTTGGTGTAAGAGCCTGACGGAGAGATGGAGACTTCAGCTGGCTCTTAAAATGTTGTTTATTGAACAGACGAGGTTACAGCAGTTGGGTGTCATGGGTAAACCTATAGCTCCTGGCTATAGGCAAGCTGTGTGTCCTGAAATCCATCTAGTTCTGGTTACAATGCATTATATACTTTTCATTACAGAGCATCTTAATACATGACTACCAGTCAACATCATACACAATACCTTTTACATTTACATATAACCTATCAAAACTGCTAAAATTACTATATTATGTTAGTGACTAGCCAATCATCTGAGTTAGTAGTTACATGTTAAACTTTGGGACTTGTTCTGCAGTGGAAATTTCTTCTAGCTTTGGTAAAAAACATCTTTCTGTCTGCTTGTGCTTTTTTGCTTGGTAGAAAATATGCCTTATTTGAAGACTTATTCTTTTGTTTGAAGGCCACTTAGTCTTTGGACTTTAGTGGCAAAACTCCTTCCAACTCGACTAAACCTTTGTTCTCTCAGCTGTTTCAGCAACGACTGGCCCTAAAAGCATCTTTTATATGTCAAAACTTGCTTTCATTTCTATAGAATCTTCTGTATATCTGTAAATCTTTTCTGTTAAATTTTCGTCCTTCCCAACACCTTGGCAATGTGTTCCCTAATTTGTTTGCAGTTAAGAAAAATCTAGTTTTGGATGGTTTATTGGCTTTGAGCTTTACTTTTTGATAGCTATATTTGAGTCTCCTGAATTCTTCTGTTGTGATAGAGTGGATGAATATACATCAACATCCTTTTCAGTGCCATTCTACTTGTATTGGAATGATTGTGCCCAGTGACTGGCATTCTCATAGGTATGTAGGGGTATGTGCACAACTAGCCGTGAAGTATGGCATATGCCATCAAATTTACAGCCTGTATAGATGTTTTATGTCCTGCTGAGTTCATATATGAAAAAAATGAAAAATGTCTGGAATGTCCCATTGAAAAGAATCTTAAAGCAAAGATTTCAGGGCTTTGAGCTTGCACTGTTCTGTTCTTTGTGCCTTTAAAAACAATCCCAAAAAATTTTCTGTCCAGTTCTAGATCACTGTTTATGCTTTCACTAAGGTAGCAGCTTACAAAGAACTGTATCTGTTTAAATGCAGATAAGATTTGGGAGGAGAGGGCAGGGAAGTCAAAACAAATTTAATTTTGCAGACCTGCATGTTTCTAAGTAATGTGTGTTCTTCCTGAGTTGCACATCACTCCTTTTGAACCTGAAGAAACAGCCAAGTCCTACTTCTGTAGTAAGATCAATGTAGTATCATTGAGATTCTGAGAGTTTTGAGGTCATTGAGCACTGCTATATGATTATTAGAGCCTGAGTCAGTCCCTAATTTACCCAGGAGGGTTGAGAATTGAATTTGGCCAAATTCTCATTCTTTAAAAAAAGTATTACTCTATTTTTCTTTGCAGTGTTTTGCAGTTTTAAATTTAGCTTTTGTAGACAGTATATAGAAATTAAGAGATCAAACTTTTATTAGAGATGGTTTGTCTTTCTTTTGCTTTGGTTTGAAATGAGAATTTTCACGTTACGAGTTGCTCGCTTTCTTCTTGTAAGTGCATTAGCTGAAGCTCAACTGCTTGACAGAAGAATATGCAAGAAAACAGTGCACCATATAACAAAAATGATGGTGGTGGTATTTTAGTCTTGCATCCAATTTCAGTCTAATATTATGTTGCAGTATAAGATTTATTTCTCCCTTCCATTGGTTATGGCCCGAGGAAGGGAAAGGGTAGAATCTATATTGCATTAGACATTAGAGTTACTTTCAAGAGTTTTAAAAAATTTAATCTGGTGTTAATCTCTGAAAGAAGTTATTACTCAGATCTGTCAGCCTGTGATGGAGAAAATAACAGAAAATTTTAGAAAAAAGAAACGCATTGAATTAACTTCATATCCAGTGCAAGGAACAAAAAAGGTATTCTAAACAATGACAGCTTAATCTGGAGAAGGAAATTGAACAGTTATTTTGTGATTAAGCCTCTTCACACAGAAGAGACAACTTGACATGGTGCTAGAAGCTGAAGACTCAGATTATAGGTCAATTTAGATTTAAATTTATACAACCATCTTTTTTTTTTTAGAGATTTTAAGAGAAAATTGTTCTCAGAGCACAAGGCTCAGTGCCCTTGCCTATGGACCTCTAATTAGAACAGACTCCAGCAAAGCTGCAGAACCCACAACCTTATGGCTCATCAAATGTTGCTGTAAACTCAAGTTCAACTCAAATGTCCTGTGAGATTTATAAGCTTGATTCTGTTGTGTGGCAGCTCACAAGCCAGCCAAAGCACAGGTCTGGTCAGAAGCAGGTACTCAAACATGATGTTACAATTTTTAAGTATTTTAAGAATCAGCTTGTCAGGCTGTGCAAATGATTCTATTGTGTGTCTTGTCAAAGAGCAGTCAGCACTCATTTCAGAAGCAGAGTGAGAAGATACAATCTGTTGCTCATTTTCAAGTATGAAGGTTTGCAGGTGAGCTGGAGGAGAAGGAGGAGGAAGAGGAGGAGGAATGCTTCGGACATGCTTTGAGGGACCTGTAGTGAGTGTGCTGGGGAGTGAGTTCTCTTGCTTTAAAAGGAGTGTATGGGCTTCTCAGGATCATTCTCCCTCACCTCCAGACTCCAGAGGTAGATTCACCAAGGCCACCATAGCCTTTGCTTCTTCATCCTTGACGTAACTATGAACTTAAAAAGGCACAATAAATTGGGACACATGAACCCAGGGATGGCATGTCTTAACTTTCCATAATGTTGCCTTTGTGATGGTTATACTTCACATACAGAAAGACAGTTACAAAACCTCAAGGATAACAGTCCAGATGGAATAAGGATGGATTTGTTCTGTTTGTTCTCACACAGATAGATGAGAGGTCTACCAGCCACCAAATGGAAAAGAGAGAAAATTATGTGTATTATCCAAGTAGAGAAGTTAAATGTTTTGTAGCTTTACAGTGAAACAAAGAATGAGCTAAAGCTGCCAAATTTGCACTTGCCTGTGTTAGTTCACCAAGCCATGGAAGTGTAAAGTTATTTATAAACCAAGACAGAGGTAGAGTCCAACAGAAAAATTCAAATACAGCTTCTGGAGCACAGATAGTTATTTTTACTAATTGAATTTTGAGTTGGTCAAAAACATGCAAAATGCAAGGTCTGTTTTTATAGCTGCACTTAGTGCAAGACGGTAAAAGTTACATTCAGATATGCCAGGAAGAAACTTAATTAAGATGTAATTTTTGAAAGAAGATATTAGTGGCAGAGAAATACCATTACAGAGGGTGGAGGGGAATGAAAGAGCTCCAGTTCTGGCAGCTGTAATTACAGCTGGACAGGGAAATTTCTGCAAATTGAGTATTTCTCATGCTTAACCTTTCTTGGTACTTTCTCCTTTTATTTTTCTGATTGTAATATACTTCTGGACCCTTGCTGTTTTCCCTGTCATAAGCAAGCTCATTTGAAGCTCTCTTTTTCTGTTTCAATTCTGCTGTTTTCCTTGAGTGCTCAGCAGAGTCCAGCAAACAGGTCTTGGATGGAGGTTTGATAAGCTAATGTGCAAGAAAATCAGCTGAAATCTGGCCAGTCTTAAGACTGAGTTATTTTGCATTCTGGTGTGTTGTTGGATTCCCTTCAGTTGAAGAAGCTATGGTGGTCTTTGATAAAAAGTTCTGTAAGTGAAATAGATTTGGAGCTATTATTAGAAATGGAAACAGTCCCCTATGTGATGACATGAGTTAAGAGAGAAAAATGAAATGTTGGGGAGAGGAAGATGAGGAATGAAAATTGAGGAAAAAAAGCAGAGATTCTTTTAGGAGAAGGTAAGCATTTTAAGAGAGAAAAATAAAGGTAGGAGCAGAGAGCAGGAAAGAGAACTGGATAGAAATAGAAAAATTTTCCAGACACATCAGCAAATTAAATCTGCTGTCACTTTTTTGCTGTTGTGAAGAAGTGACTGGGATAAAACACACACATGGACTCCATATTTTTTTAATCTAAAAGTAAGATTTTTCAGTTTATTAGGAGGGAGTACAGAGTGGTTGATTCTGGTTTTGCTTTTTTTCTTTTTTTTTGTTTTGGCTTTAAATCTTTTTGTTTGAAGTTAAAATAGGACTTTAAATATGTTTATTCCATCCTTGACTAAGCTTTGATGGGAGAGTAATGTGTGAAGAATAAAAAATCCTACAAGGAGCTAAAAATGTAATAAACAATGAACGTTTGAATGTACTTACAGTAAATTTGCAGGTGTTAAGAATATTTTATCAAAATTCTGCAGCAGGTGCCATTGTAATGTATAATTTGTCCAAACAATCATTAACCCAATTGAAACAACTAATTCAGTAAGCATTAACTTTGCTGTTAATTAATAATAACCCTTCAAGTAAGGAATTGTCAACTCGCCAGAAGGTGCTGGTTAACATTACCAGAACTCAGTTAACCAGTTAACAGTCTTTGGGACTTTAGGATATGTTTCCTAGTGGAAATACTAACAGTTAGAGTCGTGGGGTGCACTCAAGCCTCAGAGCATGTTCTATATCCTGTGGTTTTTGCAGGTTTTTTGAAGCAAGTAAATGTACTCATGAATACCTAACATACCTCCAGAAGTGCATTTCTGATCTGGCACCAACAGCTTTCACGGCTGAATGTGGGTAAAGTCTCTAGAATGATTCAACAAAATCT
Source organism: Toxostoma redivivum (assembly GCA_013397375.1). Taxonomy (NCBI): domain Eukaryota; kingdom Metazoa; phylum Chordata; class Aves; order Passeriformes; family Mimidae; genus Toxostoma; species Toxostoma redivivum. The sequence goes on from VXBI01006135.1 coordinate 206,096, forward strand.
TTTCTTCAATAAGGTTTTATTCTTGATATCTTGAGCTCAACTCAGACTAGAAGTGGGCCATATGGAAGGAGGAAACTGAACACCACACCTCAACTTCTGTTATATTCTCCCACTCATAAGATCAAACAAGAGGGTTGAGGATGTCTGACACTCCTTTAGGTGTTTTTCCTTAAGAGCTCCATTGAGGTTTCAAAAGCGCTCTGTTGCCACCAGACCCTTTTATTTAAGACAGATTTATGACAAATGGTGAGGATTTCAGGATTTTGTACAGGCAAATAAATAGATTACACAGCACTAAGAAAGAAAGCCAGTGATTCTCCAGGGTTGTGTCCTCCTGTATAGAATACAGGATAGCCCTGTGTAATGTTTTGATGTGTCAGTGCTATGTCTGAATGCCTTGCAGACCTGAAGTTTGAGCAGATTCATAGATAGAGAATGAAAGTGATATGAGAAAGAGAGAATAATTGCATTTGAGATTTTTTGACAACTTCTTCTTAATCTTGGCTCTACACAGTGTGTAAAATGTAGGTGCGGGTTGACAGCTTATAGATGCTTTGGGATAACCCAGAACTCCCTTTGGCAGCAGGAAAGTTTGGTGGACTGGTTAGATTTGGGAATGAAATAGTATGAAAAGTTTAAGGTCCCTTAGGGAGCACTGTTTATCACTTATGTACTTTTAGTGGCAAACTCAAGATGTTTTGAAGGGTTAGGGTAAATCTGATGTGATTTGATAAATTCTGGAAAAATTTGTAAAGATGAGCTGTCCCCATATCATATAACTGGTCTTTACGCTGCCTCTCTTTTACTTACATTCACTTTTAAAGAAATTGCACAAGGGGTACTGTAAGGTTCAATGCCTTCCAGTTCTGCTATCTGTTAATAGATCGACTATTTATTTTCACTATAGGCCATCCCACTCTCCTATCTTTGTTTTTTTCTCATTACTTCCAATGATTCACTAGTTTAAAATAACGGCTCCTGAGCCCTCTTGCTGGGAGTTTTGTCTGAGGTATTAATAAAGTAAGAGAATTATAATTGGACAAAAAATCTGAATTAAAACATGACAGAAGAGCCAGACTTTGAAATTGCACCCTCAAAAATGCATTCATTGAATGTATTTGTGTAATAATGAGTGGAGCAGTACACAGATATGTCTCCATCTTTGAAAATTTCTAAATGTCTCCATCCTTGAAAATTATATTGATGAGGCTATGAAATCCCAGATATTTCAACCCCAAATTATGTGCCTGAGTGTAGGGAGCCCAACTTTGGTCTTTGATGATGCAGTGGAAGGGTGTTTAGGATGTAGTTAATTAGGACTGCAGGCACCAAGTGTGATGAGACAGGAGGTCTCTTCCAGTTGCTGTGTTGGCAGATAAGACAGTTGTTGAAGTCTGCTTGTCAGACATTTGTGAGTGTATCTGATTTAGAAACACACAGTACCATCTACCTACTTTTCAGCTGTTAATAAGTACTTAGTAACTAACTTTTTTATTACTATCACACTTAAAACAACAAACCTGATTTGAAAGATAAAATCACAGTTTTGCATTTCACTAAATTCATACATTTCTCTTGAAAAGTAGACCTAATTGAAATTAATAGCGTGGCACTTTCTTAATAAATTTCCCAGTTTGGTTAAAATGATACAAAGAATTGCTGAAAGTTAAGAGGAACAGACAGAACTGGCCACTTTACTAGTTCAGCATTTGAATTTAGAGTAAGCTAAAGAAGGTTTTGATAGGGGTTACTCTAGAATTTTTAAATGGAAAATGTGGTTAGATAAGCATATTTGTATTTCTGTAGGATACAAAATTGCTTTATTTAGTAAAAGGTGAAGACACAAACTGGGGGCTAGAGCATGGAACACAGGGAAGTACAATATGTGGATTGGAGTGGTAGTTGGTCAACATATGTAACCCAGCTAGAAAATTGGATGAAGTCAGCAAGAAATAACTAAAATATTTTGTTGACTATTGTACAAGAAACTTGGCAGCAAAATAGAAGTACTAAGGCAATTATTATTGCTATGCAGATAGATTTTTACATCTTTACTGGAAATATGATGAAGTGGCATGCAAGAATTAAATAGAAATATTACATTATTAAAAAGAAAAGAAGGTTAATGTGAAATTGCTTTGTAAGTTTATGATTAACTAAAAATAAGATCATCTGGTTTGTATTCACGTTTTTGGGCACGAGGGGAAAAAATGCGATTTAAATGGTGAAACCCACGTATACATGATTGGTCGATGGCAGCTAACATTTCAGCATGCAGTCTCTGAAGAAATGAGATTATATGGTATTTACAGTATTGTTCTGGTAGACTCTAAAACATTTCTGGTACATTTGGGGACCAAAGCAATTTCTGGGTAGAATAATCAGAAGTTGACTTGTGAACTGCAGAGATGAACAGTAAGTCTGTGAGGTCTGTACTGTACTTCAGTTTTAGGGGTTTATTTATAAGTCTTATGTAACTGTATTTCAAAAGAAAAATGCCTTGAGAAATTGAAAACAGAAGGCTGCCTGTAGAGGACCTTTTGCACTAAACAGAGAGACAGCAAATTTTCATCCCTTTTGTCTTAACAACTTCTACCTGGAACTGGTTTGTAAGCAAAAGGTAAAAGACAAGGAAGACTTCAAATATAACCATGTGAATTCTAAAAGGAAACTAAGAAATGTGAAACATGGAAGAGGAGGGTTGATGATGAGCAAAAATACAGGTGAATTAGAGCTCTCCTGTCATCTCCACATGTAGCAATGGATATTTTAGTTACCTAGAAAATGCTGAAAGCTGAAGTCAAACTGACTCATGAGGGCAGCATGGTTGTTGAAGATAACACTCCATAGCAAAACAAAACCTGCCTAAAGCTTTGGGAAAGAGGACAACAGGGGAAGTTGGGGAAAAGCACGCTGGCTAATGGGAAAAAGCATATGGAAGTGAAAATCACTGTTGTTATCAGAAAGTGCCGGCTATACACTGGACAATAAACCTGCTCGACCTCCTGTTACCATCCTACTTTGGACAGAAAAGCTGGGTCAAGAGATTCAATATCCATATATCACACAGAGCTCAGGCTCACAATCCCATGTATGGGAAAAGATTCAGTCGTAATGACTCTGCAGATGTGTCATTTCATGGTTTGACAGCAGCAGGAGCAAGATGATCCCCTGATGTAGGAAGGCTTCACAGGCAGCAGCAGGATTTCTCTCAGGGCCACTGTAGGTTTTATGCCATCCCTGGAATACCACATACATTTCTGAAATCTCATCTCCAAAACACATGAACATGAGCTTGAAACAGGCTCAAAAATACCTGCTAAAATAAGCAGGAGGCACAACAGCCTGTTTTGTGGGAAAAGGCTAGAAGAGGTTGTATTGTTTAGCCTAATGAAATAAAGGTAAAATAAATATATAAAGGGCTAAACACAAGGGAGAAGATTTTAAAAAGTCTTCCTTTCAGATCCATTAAAATAAAATCAGGCTGAAAATTATGTGTGCTATTATCCATAGGTTGTAGTTGGGGCAGAAGTGGTTTTAAATGGATGCTAGAAAGTTTGTGAGAAGTATATCATGACGTGCTTCCAGTGATGGCACTGAATTAAATTTGATGAAACAGGACAATCCTACCTGTCCTTTAACTGCTTTTAAAAATGAGAATTAGTGGTTGTGGCATTTTATTTTTATTCCAGTTTCCATCTGAAAGCAGCTTGATTTAAAAAAAAATAATAAAAACTCCAAAAACTGAGAAACATAATTCACCATTTTCTAAATGAATAAAAATATGCATAAAATAATAAACTGACTAGAAACATGTTTAGACAGAGTTTTCTGGGAAGGTAAATGTGTCATTTAAGAATAATAACAAAATTATTTTCTGGGTTGAGCTCATGCTGAGTACCTACTGAGAAAAAGCCTTGCTTTTAGAAGAGAATTCTTTTGTTATCCATTTTGGATGATCAGTTTAGATACGTCTGTAAACTTGATGAAATCAGCCTGACTCTGAAGATGGAATCCAGGCATGTGGTTTTCAAGTTGTAACTCTAATCATTACACGTAAACAGCACAGGTGATTGTTTTGTTTGCTTCCTTTTTAAACCTGTTTAATCTGCAATAATAAATAGTCTAGAAGCAATGCTGGATTTTACAATCAATGGGTTATTTTTCTTCTGCATGTTTTTAATAGCCAGTTTAATGTGACCTGATGTGATTTTCATCTATTGTGGAAAGAGCTTATATTTCATTTTAATGACTTTATTGGTAAATTTGACAATTGCCAGACTAAATCTTGTTTAAAAATATGCTATAAGAGTGGGCCTAATTTGGATATTGATGCCAACATTCCTCCTTCACTATTGGCATATTGAGTTGATTGTTGCCACTAATACTGTTCCAGGATTTTTTCCCCCAAATCAGATAGGTCTCTTGAGAGTCCAAAATAAAAAGCTCCTCTCCAGAGGGAAGAGTTTCACAAGGGCATATATTAATAGGACAAGAGAAATGGCTTTAAAGAGGGAAGTTTAGATTAGATATTGGGAAGAAATTATTTTCTGTGAAGGTGGTGAAGCACTGGAATAGGTTGTCCCAAGAAGTTGTGGATGCCCCATCCCTGAAAGTGTTAAAGGCCGGGTTAGATGAGAGTTTGAGCTACCAGCTGTAATGGAAGATGTTCCTGCCTGTGGCAGAGGGGTTGGAGCTTGATCGTCATTCAGGTCCTTCCCAACCCAAACCATATTATGATGCTCTTGGTGATTTTTATAGAACACAGCAAAAGCTGAAAATAGTAGGGAAAAAGCAATATGTCCTAATTTTTTTACATCATCATATATCTGATTCAGAGATTCGGTTCTTAGGCATTGTTTTCTATGTATTCAATAAACTGACAATTTTAAACTGTGCATTTGTTCTTTTTAATTATTTGTCCTGCATTTCCCTAACTGCTGATATGTGGATTGCAAGACATAACATTATATTTTTCAAGGAAAGTAAGAAGAGCTGAAGCTTGCTTTTCACTTGGCTGTATGTACCAATGCAAGTGAGCAACTATTACAGTGAATGTGTTCTTTTCAGAGAAACTTGAAACAATTGTCTTTGAACTACAAAAAGTGCAAACAAAATTTTAGATCAAATCTTCTGTTTCACCTCCAGACAAACCAGCCACTACATTTCATGCAAATGTTAGGTAAGAAATTCAGACAATCCATCATACAGGACAGTCCACAGATCTGTTAATCTGATTGGTCTGGATAAGTATCCTGAGTAGACTGTACTCAAAATTAACTGGAGATGCATCTTTGGTGTAAACAGATGCAGATTTTTATCTGCTTTCTTGTGTCCTTTTATATCAAGCAGCTTCTACATCAAACATCCAGTTTGTGGTTATAGAGTGAGTTATAAGCCTGTAGTTGTGACTGATATTTTAATGCTATTTTTAATTGATGTTAACTTTTCTCCGCTGTAGAAACACAGTGCCAAAAGAGGGAATTTTTCCTTAACTAAGGCAGGACTTGCTTGAAGAGACATAAGGAGGATAAGAAAGACAATGACAGAAAAATTGATTTTTACTCTTTCTTTTTATTTCTACCCAATCAAATATAAAGTTTCCTTGTCATGCTGATTCCAGAACCTAGTCTGTCTGATATGTCTTGTTTCTGGTTGAATTGCAGGTTGCAGTGCTTCTGGCTAAATTCCTTCAAAGACGCTACGATGTTTTGTCTTTCCTCCTGACTCCTCTTCTGCTGCCAGCACAGGCTTCCTTTCCAACCTTGAGGCCACCCTGATGAGGTGTCCCCTGGGATGTCTTTATCCTGATTGACCTGAATGCCTCTGCAGCATGACCCAGAGTGCTCCCAACCCTGAAAATGATGCAAAGGTCTCTGGAACAATTCTCCACAGAGCTGTCACGGAGAGATTACTGCTTGTGCACTTGGGTTTCACTTGACATATGCTGATAAGTGTAGGCTTGGAATTATCAATAAAGGAAACCCTTAACAGCTGCCTGAGAAATACACAGAGTGCTTAGAATTCAAAGTACTTTCCAGAGCATTGCCATGCCCTTGACAATCGGTTACTATATGTAATTATAGCATAATGTAATTATTCCAATAGTTGTCTTTATCACTCTGTAGTGAAGTAATAAAATCTGCTGTGTCTAATTTTTCATCCAGAAAAACCATCTCTGTAAATGTACTACTGTAAAAAAAAAAGCTACTGTTTTGCTACAATCAAACAGCCAGTGTTTATGCTCCATGCCCCCTGCCTCCCTTGAGTGTTACTAATAGCTTACTTAAAAGCAGGTGCTTGATTTAAACTTGTCAGTGATATTTTTCATCTCTGTACAGAAGAAGGATGACCCAAGCAAAATCAGTAACAGAGGAAGAGATGGTGTTAGTTTAGGGGTAAGACACAGTTAAAGGAAATGGGAGAGTGCAGAGTGCAGATTGTAGCTGGCATTTCCGTTTATAAGAGATATCTTGTTAAAAACCTTTGTCCAACATGTCAAGGCAAATTTACTCACTGATCTGTGTCCATGTGTTTCTGAGTACTTTGTTTCCCTCATCCCTTTTGCTTTATTGATGTCACTGTGCATCCTGCACTTTAGGAGTCAAATGCATGATGTTTTTGTAATCATTGGTGGTGTCACAGTGCCTGTAAACCCCTTATTCCCTGTCTCTCTCCTCTTCCTCACTCATACAGGTGAAGGCTCTGGCTTTCAGCAGAAGACAGTTTGTGAAAAGGTTTACAAAGACTGGTCAAGCACTCTGCCTTCCCTGTATTGTTGCAATTTGTTTGCCTCATTGAGTGCTTCTTAAGATTCAATTCACACATTGATGTTCTTTCACAGTCACTGGACAAACTGAATAAAGGAGATCCTAAGGGCTTAGGTAGAGGGTACCTGTCTATATTTGTTCTTCCCTTCCCCTCTCCTTGTACTGGGATGTACAGATTCAGTACTGGACTAATCAGCATTTGGCTCAGTGTACTCCATCCAGTTGTCTCTTAAGCTAAGCCAGAGACTGGAGGCATCTTTCAAGTGTTAAAAAGCATGGTCTTGTTTCAGAGCTAATTGGGAGGATGGGTGACTCCCTGACCAAAAGCTTTAGGCAGAGAAACTAAATTGTGAAGAACAGAAATGAGCTGCTAGTGAATAGGGAAAGGCCATCATTGGGAAGAATTACACAGGTTGCTAGTTTCCTAACAATTTGTGGTTTATACTGTCTTTTTTTCCCCTCTTCTGAGCTAGAAATGTAGGAAAGTTGTTAGTGTGTTAAACGCAGGGAATCAGATAACTGAATATTGGGAACAAAAGAAGAAAAAGCAAGAGCTGGGTAGTGTGGCAGGAATATCCACTCAGATAATTTACTTCTGTCTGAATCACTGGAGATTTCCAGGGCAATAGTGGGTTCAGTATTAAATACCTATTAGGTTCATGGCTTTTAAAGAAAGAGAGTTTATGTAAGAGAAGGAGGCAGTATATCAGCCCTCTCAAAGATGGGCTGTACAGTGATTGGGAGCATTTGTACGACTCTTATTGAGAGGAATGTGATTTGTAAAAATAATTCTCTGAGGCAGTAATTCATTATTTATTCAAAGCAGGTGAGATATATGAAAAATGAAGTAGAAGATGAATGTGGAATGATGCAAATCTTGGTAGCAAATCCAGCTGTAGTGTTCAGGACTCATACTGCCTTTGGACTTTCTTGGTTATATCCCCTGCTTTGCCAGCCCTAGAAAAGTCTGCACAGCAATGCCTTCCAGTGCATGTAACTATTGTGTGCTTTTCCCAAATTCTTTACTTATATATACTGTTTCTAATCTTCCCTGTCTTCAGAAAGAAGCAGCTGAATTCCTTGAAATGTAGCTCTTTGGCCCTCAAATCTAAGCACATCTTTCAAAGAGCATGGATGCCTCCTGTCTCACAGGCTAGAACCTGCTCCTTACATCAGTGTTGGCAAAAGACCAGTAACAGAATGGGGCCAGAATTACTGTGCCCTCCTTGCAATGATATGTACGTAAAGAAACTACTTCATTAGCTAAGAAACTTGGAGAAAATGGAATATATTCCTGAAGCAAAGGGAGATCTTGCTCTTAGTTATTCCAGCTCAGCAGGAGAAGGGCTCAGTTCAATTTGCATTATGCAAAGCACAGGTGTTGGTTGAGTTCTGATTGCAGACCCCAGTGATGATGCACTCAGAGTACAGCACAAGAATTTGATTTTTAAGATGAGTTACAAAAGATGTGGCTTGAAGTTTAACTTTACAATATGCAAGTCAAATAAAATCCTCATCTCCATTTCTTATGGCAATTTAATTTTTTTACAGAGATGCTTTTCTGAGAATACAAAACAAGAATTTTGGGGGCTGAGAGCCCTATGTGACTACATCAAACATCCTAATGTTGACTAATAACAACAATCTGTCATGCAAACATATCAAAATTGGCTGTGCTTCGTTGGTAATGTTAATCAGACTGCATGGCAGTACCTTCTGTCACCGAAATTATTTACAGTAAGTGTGCAGATGTTATTTATGGTGACCTACTATTTCTTCTTGAATGAGGAATTTTATTTCTTCTTACACATGATAATCTTGGCTCCTTTAAAAATGAGCTCTGTTCACTTTCAAACAAATTATTAGGAACAAATAAGTCAATTAAAATGTCTGGAACTATAACATTCCCTGATGTTTAACATTAGCTAAATTTTGCTGAGCTTGCTGAGAGTAAAGGAAAATGCTTTACTGTCAGAAGAGATGTGTTATGGTCTTTTGCAAAACATACCGAACACAAAGTTTTTCTTAATGCTATAGTCTTACCTAAATCTGTGATCTCTTCTACTTCCATTCTAACAATCTAGCCAAATCTTTACTTGCTTAATCATAATTTGAATGAAGTGATCACAGTGGTTTTAGTTTTTTTCCAGTGAATCCATTAAAAACAATGTATTTTATGTTCTGCTAGACTGCATTCAGATACCAATTTTAACGTTAAACCGCCACATTCAAAAAATATCTGATTGAAAGCTGCTGATTTGAATTTCATTTGTACTACATGCACAAGAGTTGAAAAGAGTTAAAGTATCTAAGGAACAGGAATACTGACCACATACAATGTCTGGAAATGTAACAGTAGTTTGTGAAGTTTACATCAAGAAAGTATTAAGTTACTGTCTTCTTTTACTTAGTAATAATGTACTTTAAACAAAGGACCTCAGCTTTTGCTTTAAATCTGCTGCAAAATAATTTCCACTGTGTATCTCCAATGTGATTCATTCAAATAAAGAAATAAGTGTGTCGCATACTTCCACTGTTGTGATATTTTTATTTTTACTTGATGTAACATGTCATTCTAGAATACTTCGTTTTTTAATTTCCAAAGGAAGGAAAAGCTTCTGTGATAGCTAAAATGGGGAGGCAGAACAGATGACAATTGCTACCTTTTTAGACTAACTTCTTTTTTTAAAGTCAATGTAAAGAAACTAAATATTTAAAGAATTTTAGTATAGAGAAAGCACAGATGTATATGCATGGCTATGTCTTCAAAAATTGTGGCAAAGAGATAGATGTTTGCCTTAAGTAGTTGTTTATCCGATTAGGAAATGGCCACTCTACATTACATGTATGTGCCATAGATTGCCTCTTGAGTGTTTATTCACTTATTTACACAGTGCATGCTGAAAGTATTAATTTATTGCACACTTGCAGGACTGAGATAGACCAAAACCTGCAAGACTGAGATGGAGAGAGACCAGACCTTGCAGAACTGAGGTAAAGAGAGGCCAAAATCAAGCCTAAGACCCACAGAAGCTAGAAACCATTTAGTGCACAAATGTCACTGGCTACTTGCCCAGGTCATACCAGATTCTTATGGCATCATAAGTGGCTGATCCCTTACTTGATGAATGTTTTGTCGGTACCTTGATCTCAAGACAGTTTCCTTATGAATGTTTTGGATGTGGATTGCAAAGCTGCAGGCTGCAATGTGGAGTAAAAGTAGGGCAATGTCTCCATAAGCTGTGTGTAGAGCCTACTAATTAGATATAGAATGAAAGGTATAGAGTGAGATTTTGCATATATAAGGGAAAACTATTAAGTGTCTGAATGTGCTGTAATTTGTTGGCATTTTAGAATATGATCTGCAACTTGAAAAAGAAAAACCTCTTAAAAACAATTTTATGGTCCAATTCAGGCACAGGATTGCCATTCCATTATGTAAGGAAAAGCACAATGAGTTCCTGCAAAAATGAAAGCAGCTCTAGTGCCTTTTGTCAGTAGAGAAAGACTGCTTTCTATAAGCAGGTATTGCTTGTGTATTTGCTTTACATTTATATTTTGTGTGGATGCTAGGGATTTTAAAGCATGAGTTTGAAGGAAGATTAGAAAAGAGATAGAGTATAACTGGCCATCACATGGACTGAGACAATATGCTTATGTAATGCCTGTGTGCAAAGGCTGAATAAAAGACATTTTAGTAAATATCAGGAAAAATACCTAGAGAGATCAGTTGTGGTGTGGTAGTTTTGAGGATTTTTTCTCTAATGAAGTAAAACTTCTGAGGCTTTGGAAAATCTTCAAATTAAACTGAAGACAATACTTGAGAAAGAATGGAGAAAAACTTTCTCTTTAGAGGCATGGATAACTTAAAGGTTAGTTTAATCTCCATATTTTATCATCTGATTTGTGTGTATATATATATTGCCTTCTCACAGCAAATCCAGCCCTGGAGTATGTTAAGAAGAGTTTTCCTGGCAACTATCCTCATACCTTCAGAAGTGTCTGACAAATCTTTAACAGAGTAGGTTAAAGAGCAGTCACTAATGTTCATCTTTGTTTAAAACTGCTGTGCATGGAGAGTTTTGTGAGTGGTAGAATAAGATGTGGCATTGATGTGCTCATAGGGCTGTTCTGTGCCCACTCAGTGCAGACATAACCTGCTTGCAGTGAACTAGGTCAACCTTCCTAGCTCTGAACCAGCTAGTTGACCTCCCAGGAGCAGTGGCAGTATTTAGACCTGTTTAGACTATGAGACCCACCAGAGAAGACAAGAGGCTTTCAGGTACAGCCTAGGCTGCGCTCTGTTGCCTACTAAAGCTTGGTTAGCTCCACTACAGTTTCCAGTCCCAGCACTGGCTATGATAGAGACATAACCATTGTCTACAAACCCCAGTTAGTAAAGTGCCAAATACTCTGAAAACTTCAGAATCTGGGGGACTGTGTATCTTCATGTCCTGTTATCTCTTTGTGGATCTGCTTCAAACTTACCATTCAGGTAAAATTTAATGAAAATAATCTGTCTGGAATACTTGATTGAGCTAAAACAAAAATTTAAAATTGCCCCTTCAAAATGTGCACATATAGCCTTGCTGATGCATCTTCTCACAGCTTTTTGAAGCTGTAAGATTTTTTTAGGTCTCTTATCAAAATGCACAAGAAGGTCTTGATATTTTTTTCTTTTCTTTCTAACAGCAGTAGTTTAAAATAGAGTATGGGTAGAATGAAGGAAAGCAGAATAGGAAGAAGCTCCCAGATCCCTTAGAGATCTGATTATGTGTTAGAGTGTTATGGAAATTTTATATTGTGCCTTACTGTCTTGAGTACTGGAATCAGTGAGTGTTTGGTCAGGCTCACTAAGCAATCATGTTAGCCTGTGTAGCTGATGAGAAGGTCAGAGCACAGCTGGATGCTCTGGAGCCTTGTGCTTTGTCTAGGGAGTAGTCAAGGAAATGTTTGGCATCCTTGCATCTTCCTAGTAGACTGCTTGACCTGTCTGCCCCTGTGTGTGCACCCAGCTCCTTTTGACACTTGCATTTCTGTTTTAGCACAATGTGACAGCTTTTTTGCTGCATTCAGTTCCTGCAAACCTATTCCAGTTCTTTACACAAACAGCAGTGGCTTGCATTTTCTATTATGAATATGCCCTGATAGTTCCATTGCCCTTTGTCAATAGAAGATGCAGGAGTCTAGATTCTGTTCTCAGTCATGTGGGGGAAGATCATGGGACCTGATTTTTCATATAGATTTCATTTCACTGTCATTCACTTTAGGCATACCCTACAGGATTAATAAACATCAGAGTGGGTCCTCTGCTTTCTGGAGGTGAACATTCTATTGTTCTGTGATTTATCCCTTTAACATAAAGCCTATCCAGGGGACTGTGATAAGTGCTCACAGAATAGTGGAGTGGGTTCTGAACAGACATCTGTTAGAATAAGAAGTTGACTATATAGTGTGTTTGTAATGGTTGTACCCATTATGTTGTGTTAGCTTGCTTTTGCCAGGGATCATGGCTGTCTGTAAGAAGAACTAGAAGTGACCCTTCAGAAATTACTGCTGCTAAGTATAGCCAAGGAATATTCTACTAGGAGAGATCTAGGTACCAATGCAAAACTTTGTGTTGCAAAGATCTGTATTACTTGAAAAATAATTGCAGTTAGTTGGATATATGTTATTTATTTTATGTCATATTTGTCACCTGTTCAAAGCTTGAAGCATGTCACGTGTAATGGAAGTATTTTTAGTACATTAAACTTGGATTTTCTGATTTTCTGTTCTAATTGAACAGTTCCCTGAGTAGTCGTTTATATTTCATGTGAAAAAGAGAGACAGGGAGAAGGATACACAGCCCAATTTCAAGGTGTTCTCTGTTTTAAAACCTACAACCTCTGCTTATCAAAAAGTAGGCCTTGAAGGTAAAACTGATGTCCAACTTAGCAAGTAATCAAGTGCTCTCAGATCTAAGGACTGAATGTTTGTTCAGCAATTTCACTTGAAATTTGAAATCCTCCACAAATAGAAAATGCAGCAACTGCGTGAATATGATGCGTGACCTATTATTATTCAAGAATCAACCTCAGTTATGTGGAAATATAGCTAATAGCCTATAGCTAATAGCCTGTATTTCACTTGGAAATGTGTTCATATCCAGTGGAACACTTGCTAGTGATGAAGTCAGAACTGCTCTGCTGGGCAGTGCTTTAATTTCCCAAGCCTTCCCTGTCAAAATGTCAGCATGTCACTTATTTCTGTTCATTGCTCCTAGATAGTTTGGTGGTCTTTGATGGAAAAGGATTGTAAAGCTGAGTGGTGGTTGTTGCTGCTGCTGTTGTTATTATAATTATTACTGTTATTTATTTTCATTGCTGTTAGCTTTGCAATATCAGTTGTTAAAATACTGAACAATTTAATTTTATTGTGAGTTTGTGAAACCTGTTTTCACTGGTCTGCATCAAGATTGGGCATTTGCAAAACCTATGCAAATAATTTTCTAATTCTTGGAGCCACAAAGTTCTCTTCAATATAGAAGATATAACTAAATTAATAGCAATGTGCCTTTGAGTTTGGCACTCTTTACAACATTGCTACTTCTGATGTGAAGCTGTTGAGGTATGGCTAGGAATTTTCCTCCAATTAGTTCCCAAAAGCAGCATCTCTTTTATATGTTAATTTTCTATCTGTAGTTAACATGGAGTATGTATGGATAACAACAAACATTTACTTCATTCTGCCTTCCTGTTTCTGGTATCCTATAAATATGTAAGCAGGATCTAGACCTGATGTGGCAGCATGGAGAGATCCAGTTTTCAGCAATGTAAAGCTTCTGCCTCTCTCAGGCACCAGCACATATTGGAAATGTTATATTTTCTGCCTGCTGTAGACGATCTGCCTAGAGAAAGCAAGAGAGATTTCCATAAATTTAAATTAGCCATTCCCTTCATTCAGAAGGAGAAATATGACTGGAAAGAAAAAATGGAGAAAGAGAGGACAGGTATATCATTTAAAATTTGGAGCACAGAAGCTGACCTTCATTGTGCTGAGGATTTGTATAGTTTGGCATTGTCCTTTTGATTTATATTAAATGATCCTGAAATTATGGGATATTACAGACAATGAATAAACTCTCTCCATAGGAAGTATCTTCTATTCCTTGTGATATACAGCTCTTACACTGAGGCTCAGAGGTTTTAGAAACAGTCAGAACAATAAGAAGGAAAGAAAAGAGTATTATCTAGTCACATATCTAGCCAAGTTAGGGCTTGAGACACAAATTAAAGGCAGGCAGCAATTCATAAGAAAACTAACAAGCAGTGGGAAGTAATCAGTGTCTTTCCTGAAGGATTAGTCTTGAGACTAATTTTGATGTTTTTATTAATATCCCAATACCAAAAAGACAAAAAGGAGCTACTGAGTTGTATTGATAATACATTTTTTAGAGTTTTATCCACAATAAGAGGATATTTCTCCTTTCAATTTGCTGTCTTCAGATAATCAAAATCTTCAAATCTCTTTGTACTTATCTTCTACTCATAGACAGAGTTGTGTAAGAAAACCCTGTTTTTTTGCCCTTAGCACACATTTAGAGCCTGGTCGCAATAAAATCAATATTTAAAATGCAGCTCTACTCTCACAATCAAAATTTATTTCACAGCAATTACATATATCTCTGAAACTAATACTAGCTAGGAAATATTACTAGGGATACTAGGAATAATAGGGAAATACCAGCTAAGGAACAAAAATTCTGTTGCATAAAGTCTGTCCAAATGCAAGAGAGAGGGACTAGGTGTGCTAGTCATATATATTTAAATAAGATTAATGATTAGAAATGCCTTGCAGGGAATTTTATGCCATCCAAGTTAACATCTCTTGGGCTATTTTCTATGCATTTTTTACAGTCACAGTGCTCTTGGGTTTCTTGGCTGCTGGCAAAAGAACACGTTAAGATAGTGTTTAGGATGTCTAAAATTTGTCAGCTCGGATCTTTGAAAACACCTCAGTAGAAGCCTTGCTGTTTTCTCCATTTTTTACTTACCTTGAGATATTCTTGAGAATTGGCAATTAGTCTGGGAACTGAAGTCAATTCAAATACAGTGTCTGCTTATTAACTTTAGTTCTTTAGTGTCTGTCATCCTATGTGATAAAAAGCAAGAGTTGTTAACCTGAAGCCCTTTTAATTAAAAAAACAAAGAAAAAAACACCACGACAACAAAAACTACAATAAAATCACAAAAGCTGAAACAAAAACCTGTTTGGTTATTGCAGTTAAATTGGTGTGGGATATTTGAAATGTAGATGGCCTTGCTCACTCTCTCCCAGCTCAAATGGTTGAATTGCAAGGAATACCGCATGCACTATTTCTTCAGCTTTGTGGGGCACAGATAGGATTTGTGGTTAAGGCAGCTTTACTCTTTCTTGCTTTATTTCAGAAGAGCATTCAAATATAATTATTTCAGCTCTATTCAAATAAGAGCTTGAGTCTTATTTGCATTGGTGTGAGTGCCAAAGATAGTTTTAGTGTGTGTTTAAGTGTAGTTACCCATTTTTGAAAATGATACAGTTCTTTGTCTTGGTTCAAAGTGTATGCAAGTCAACAAAAAAGACTGTCATCAGCACAACTGGGTAATGGCTCTTGCTGTCTACAATCAGTGGCATGTGCTTCCTTTTGTCAGACACTGGTGCAATTCCAGCACTCTGATTTCCCTTCCAAGAGCTATCTCATATCTTAGTACATAAATGCACACAGAGGGGCAATTACTGTTTTCCAGTTATTTTCCAAGAAAAGCAAGGTACTGTAATCAAACATATCACCAGGTAAGGATCCAAAGGGACTAACCATCTTGGTAGACAAAAGCTTTTCACAGTGCTGATTACAGAGAGAGACTGACCATCAGTTCAATTAAAACTCCTCTCTCTGAACCTTTGTTTTTCAGACAAGGAAGGGTACATAAGGGAAATTTCAGAGAAAATGCAAAAATAGCAGATGGCTGTCACTGCTATGCTGTGCTCAGTTTTAATCATCAGATTGGAAAAATAACATGTTTGGATTGCACAGGGATGTACAAAAGTAGGTCTACTGTTTAAATGCCAGAAATGGGTGTGGAGAGACACAGGCTTAATATGAGACTGCAATTCCTGACAGACCTTTCTCATGCAACACTCACTTCTCTGCTCAGTTATTTAAAAGTTTTAAACTATGTTAGTGGCCATCTGAAAAAGCTGTTGGAGTGATGTGTGTATTGCCACACTTTCTGACCTGTGAGGAATTGTTTGCTTTCATTCACCAAACTTCAGAAGGATTTGCTCCAGTACTGATATATACTGGGAATTTTTCCAGCAAATGGAACATTAACCGTGCAGGGGGGTTTTTGGTCTGCTTGTGGGGTTTGTTGGTTTACTTATTTTATTACTTTGGGGAGTGTCATGGTCCGCTGTTAATACAGGTGGGAGTTGTGATGGCTGGAGGTATATGAGGGAAACTCCGGACTGACTCTTACAGGGAGTAGGGGGGAAGATTGCTTCTGTTTGGTTTTGTAGATTTAGAAACATTTGGGTTTCTGTTTTTTGGTATCTAAAAGGTGGCAAGGAAGGTGCAGTGACTCTCTTTGGTATTTGTCAGATACCAACTAAACAGACTCATATTTTGTTCATTTTAAGTAATTGCTATTTCATGAATAATAGACTTTTCTTTTGAAAGGAGGTGACCTAATTAATGTAGATGAACTATTTCATTGCTATTATCTCAACATAAAATGTATGGTATCAAAAAATAAATCCTCCACCAGAAGCAACATGCTGCCTCATTAAAAGCAAAACCAGGAAACATTTTATTTACTGTGGAAAAGATCACATCAAAATAGAAATAGGGAAGGGGAGGAGAAGTTGCAGCTGTTGCAGTCAGTTTCAACTACAGAGCGCTTTTTTGTTGTTGTTTTAAATGCTTGTCAAATTTGACAAGTTCACATAGCTCTGGGTTGTGGAACTGTGCCTATGTTTACATATATTTACTGATTTTGTTTCTGCCACTAGATAGTACTTGTTTAATAAATCAAGTGATGTTATATAAGTTTAGATGTGATGGTCAAACCTGAACATTCTTGGTTTGCTTTTCAGTAATGGGGCTTTCACCTGAGTGTAAATTTCAGTTATTTGGATTTCAGAGCATAGGCTTCAATATAATTAATAAATTATTTTAGTCAATCTGAATGGCAGTGTCACTTAATGTGCAGTTGGAGGACTGAAAACATCATGAACCCTAGGACTGAGGGCCAAGCAATCCATACAGTATTAGATTTGTACTGATGCCAGGCAGTCAGTCCAAAAACTAGAAGAAAATTAATTTCACTTAATTAAGTATTTTGGCTATTTAAATATCAAAAGTGATTTTCATCAATTGCACATACTTGGTTTGTTATCCATTTCAAAAATGAAAAGACAATTCATACAATTAAACTGAGTTGAAGATATTCAACACTTTTGTTCAACAGTATTTGAAATTTCCAAAAGATGTCAGTGAACTTAACTGCTTTGCCTTCCTTACTTACATCCTACTCCCCAAATGCAAAAGGCTTCAATTCAGTTATTTCTTGCTGGTTGTAATTCATAAAGATAAACCAGCCACATTAGCTTGGTGCCATCATGCTAACTCAGCCATTTACCACCTGTAGCAAATCTATGCAAGTTTTATGGCTATAAGTAGCTCAAATTAGAGGTTCTTGTTCTGCCTGTCTCTCTACAATCCTGTATCTTTAAATGTTTTCAGAAGTGTCCTGTGACATTCTAGCCAGCCTCATCTTCATCCCATGCTAGACTTGGTTTTGATTCTGGTAGAGGTATTTTGGATCAACTGTGGGATACTGGGCCAACAATCACTGTCTGAGTTTCTGCTATCTCAGCAAACAAATTTTCTCCAACTATATTTTTTTTTCTTTCTGATACTGATTGAATGCTCTGGCCTCAAAAACCATCCTCCTATTACAGATGAGGTGGTAAAACATAATGTCTGTCATCTGTTGAATGTGTAGGGGTATGCATCCACATGTTTTATCTTCTTTGCTAGACCCAGTCCAAAACCCAGAGTCATATCCTGCAGTCCATTTCTGTTCATCTTTCTGTATATAGAGCAGTACTTTGTTTCAATCCATGTATTCTTTTTCCTAGAGTTGTTTTTCAGCATCAGTCGCATTGAGTCCAATTCAGGATGAAAATGTTTGTCTGCTTCACATTTCTGTATGAAAATTTTGGGGAGGTTAAAACTTTCAGGTGGCTGCAGCTAGTGTATGAGAAATGTGAAAGTTGGAGTTATTCTCTGAGTGGGCTAAAGAGGAAGAGGATACCAGAGGGGCAAAATGAAATTCCCTGTGACCAGAAATTTACATTAAAAGGAAGAGAGATCTGGGAACCCTATGCCTCCTTGCTTTTAAATGACCTCTTCAGGCTCTCTGAGGTGGAAATGCTGCATGCCAATACAGTACAAGTGAGGGAAATATATTTTAGAGAAGTCTAGAATATATGACGTGAGAAAAGGCTGATGTAAAATGTCTTGTTCAAACCTCCAGAAGAAAAGGTGAGCAGCAGATCATGTCGCTGTCTTAAACTTCCTAATAGGAGGGCAGAAAGAAAACAGGGATTCTTCCTTACACTGAGACAGGAAAAGAAGCAACAACCACAATTTCCAATACAAGAGATTCCTGTTTGGCACTGGGAAAGAAAATTTCACAAGAGTCGTCAAGCACTGGAAGAGGTTGCCCAGGGAAGTAGCATCTCCATCCTGGGAGATGTGACTCCCTTTCCAGCTAAACCTGGACTGGAAAGGGCCTTGAGCAGCCTGAGCAAATCTAACATACTCTTAGCAAGAGATTGGACCAGATGACTTTGAAAAGTCCCTTCCAAATGAAATAGTTCTGAGAATCTATAGCCCTTATTCAGTTGGTCAGTGAAAAATTAGGATGAAGTGGGTACATTACTGTTTGTGCAGGTGAAGTCTAGGGGAAGGAGAATGTTTGGAGATAACATTTAATTTATATAGGTATCTTAAAATTTATTTGTCAGTGCTGTGATTTCGAAAGACTCTACAGGCTGTCTCCTTTCTCCTCTTTTTGCTTGAGGATGTGTGCCATTAACACTATGCATAAGCACATCTGTATGAGATTGATAGCTCAAAATTGAACCTCTGTGCTCAGGAATTGTTAAAGGACTGAATTGAATGTCACCGGTGCACCCACTGAGCACAGCCAGATACAGGCTTCAAAAGATAGTCTCAAATGGTTTGCCATAGGAAGACATGGGAGATGGAGTACACATTAGGATATTTTATGTTTTCTGTTCTAATTATATTCTCATACTCAGAAATATTACAGAAAGAAATGATTGCATTATTTTAATAAAAGATTAAGAAGAACATGGTAAAACGGGCAACTGTACACTGCTTTCTGCAAATACACAGTGTGCTGTGATGTGTAACATTTCTAAAAATGGAGAAATGCTGAGATGTTCAGATTGACATTTCAGTGTCTGTCTGAAATATAGGGTTCAACAATCCTATTATGTGTGTCTGACACACTCCTCCTTCTTTAGCAAAGTGCCTCCTATAGCTGCTATAATAAGACAGAACAGCAAAAGCCTCATAGTCTGTGCCTCATCCTATCATTCACCAAAGCTATTTTGTCATAAGATGCAATCTATTGTTTTCTTTCCTGCTGTGTGCTATTGATTTTTCTAACCTTTCCTAATGTTAAATTTGTTTGGCTTTTAACTTTCTTACCAAAGGTTAATGTTATTAAGTTGAGCAGGTATCTATAAAACTACAAGTGTTATTGCCTATCTAGCCATTGTTATACTGTCCTTTCATTAAACTCTGACTGCATTGGATAGCTCTGTCTTGAAGATTTTTGTCATTCCCGAATAATGCAATGAAGGTTGAAAGGAACTGCATTACAATTGTCATCCAATTCTGTGACATAAAATATTGGACTTGCTATGTCAGGAGCAACTGATTTATCTGAGGCTTTAATACCATCAGCAAACATGAACTGCATAGACATTAATTTCAGCAAGACTGTAAAGAGGATGCAGGAAGGTTCCAGTCCTGCTGCTTGTCCCCTCCCCCACTCTGACCATGCCAGTCTCTTTGACATTGTGGCAAAAGGAATAGCACTAAATTCTCTGCCAATTCTGCAACTGGTTATCTGTTGATGTGGAAAGAGAACGAGAAATCATGGTTTAATTTGAAGAAAGTGATGGCTTTAATTGTAGCATTCTAAACATCTTTTGATATGATCATCTATGGCAGTAGTTGCATAAAGCGTTAAAGGTATGGGCAGTGAGTAAACAGTTCCAGTCACTTAAAAGCCCCAGAACCCTCTTACTGTACACACAGGTACAGTAACCTGCCTTTAACAAACTGTGCATTTGACTTCCCATTCCACTGATACGTGTTTGAGGCCTTTTATTGTGAATATGCTCAGAAGACAGTAGCAGGGCTGAACATATGTTGTGCATCACAGCTTCCTCCTGGAGCTGAATGACCTTCAGTGCCTTCCAATCACCCTACTAATGTTATCTTGCCTTAGTAGTACCTTGCAGTTCCTCTAGAATAATTTTTTGTCAAAGAACATCCTGAGAAGCTCAGCAAGAAATAAACTCAAGAGAAATGTTTCTAGTAGGAGCATAAAAGAATAAATAATAATTAAGCTGTTGTAGACCATCATTAAAAAATTTTTAAAAACCAACCAACCAACCAAAAACAAACAAACAAAAACCCTGACACAGGATATTCCCTGCATGGAAAGTAGAATTGCAGCCTACCTTCTGCTGACAAACCTTGCTGTTCAAGATCAGGATTGTTAATGACTGCAGGAAGGAGTATTTTGAACGGCTGAGGGAGAGTGAGGTTAAATTTTTAATTCATAAATTGGTATCTATAAACCACTTACTTCTGCCAATGCTGTGAAGCCAGTGAATGGTCCTGGCAAAAGATAAAACACAACTGAGGTTGTGTCTTCTCCCATACTGAGCAGTAGCTGTCCCTGCCATTGATTTAGTCTTCATCTGTGATGTTCTCAAGCTGCTCAGAGACTGGCTTAGAAATACTGAGGACCTGTCTGTTCACAGTTTCTCACAGCTTGGTCTCTCTTCCCACTATCAGTGCTGATATCAAGACTGTCTGAGAGCACCCCATCCTTAGTGAATGAGACACCTTTTCATTTAGAGTGGCTTTGATAAACAAGTTCCCTTCAGGAGTTTTCAGATCTGACTCTGAGCTTTCCTGAGTAGGACTGAACAACCCTATACCTTTCCTGGGCTCCCTGGGTGTCTCTGTCTGGTGTTGCCAAACTCACATGTTCATTACAGGCTCCAGATGGCCTGTGTCACTTCTCCTCCTGCCAATATTACATTTCGACCTTTTCTAGAGAAGAGTGGAGATATGACAGGTCTTTAAAGAGTTTTGTTCTTAGCATGGAATGCAGAATCCAACTATGTTTTCCCTCACTGCTTTGCAGGGGAAGCAGCATCACTTCTGCAATGGAGGTCTCTGATTACATGTGCTGTTGCAGCTACACCATGCTTCATCTTGGCAAGCCTATTATTACGACTTGAGAAAATATTTAGAGCAATATCAGATCTCAGAAAGGCTGCTACTTTTGACCAGTTTTCTTTCAGAAGTTTTTAGAAGTGTAACAGAAAACCTGTTATTACCTTCCTGCTTTTCCCTTCTGCTTTATCCAAATTCCCTGCCTGATGATTTTATTGGGTTTTTTATGCATTCTGGCTGTGTGGGGAAGCATTTCAGTGGTAGTGTGTGTCTTCCTATGGAGGCTTATTACTTCGTTGCATGCAATTAAACTCCATGCCTTCACTAATCTGGGAAATTTTGTCTTCTTTACCTTTATTTTTACCACCAAGGTAAAGGCAACTTTAACATTTTTATGTTGGCTTTGTTGTTTGAGGTTTTTTTCTGATGTAACAGATTAATGTACTTTATACACAGAGGCACACATATTCTGAATGCTTTTCTCTTATCAGATGTTATTGTGTATAGAAGAAACATAAAATCTGTCAAGTAAGACAAAGCTAGGAGACTTTTAAGGGGATCTTGAAGTGGTAGGAGAGGAAACTTCTAAATCCAATGTATATGATTCTTATTTTAATTCACAAAAATTCAAAATTCAAAAGTATATTGGGTATTTTTTATTCTTTAAACCTCTTTGAATAGTGACTTTATGTGGTAGATATAGTCCACTTTTCCTTTCTCAGCTTTTTATCAGAGGCTTAGAAATTGTTTTAGCTCTCAGTTAAGAAATCTGAACTCCTGCTCTTCTCTAACATGTTCTCAGCCATAATAACACAGTGCAAGGAAACCGTTGTTGAATCACTGCAAATTAACTGCAGTACAACTGCACAGTTTCTGGGATGCTTGAACACTTTCATGTGCTCACATTTATACAGGTTTGAATGGATGTAGCAGAACACAATAAGTGCAGCACCAGAGAGGACAGTCATTTTCCTGAAAATCACTGATCACCCAGGGCTCACTACACCAGAACTGTCCATCCAGCAGAGCACTGTAAAACATGCTTATCCAAACCCACAGATGTACTCAATGGGCTTTGAATATATACTGCTGGACCTATCAAACTGCTGGTTCATAGTAACTAGATCAGCTGGGACCTACTGTCCTTGGACTTTGTAAGGGACTTCTACTTAATCCTGCATCTCCATGTAAGAGACTCTGAGTGGTTGTCTGCAGTTAATTTCACCAAAGATGTCATTAAATCTCAAAATTGAAAAAATGCTGCTTTTTTTTTTTTTTTTTCTTTCTCTCTCTCTCTGTTTTGTTGCTTCTTCACTAGGGATGTGAGTTAATTGAGACCATGGATCAGGACCTCACAGATTTCACCAAGTGCCTTCAAATACTCCAGAAAAAGATAGAGAAGAAAGGCCTCCAGGTAAAGACAACACATCTATTTTCTGTTTTTCTTGGTATCTACTCTTTTTCTCATTGTATTTAGGTTTATCTTTCAAGTTTGCACAGAAATAACACTATTTTCAGTAGCCTTGACATTCTGCAGTTTTGCCATAATTTACTGCACACCTTGTAAGCATTGATGCTTCTGCTAAAAGAAATTACAAAGCGTGTCGATGAACAAGTGTTAACTTTCTTAAAAGGCAGCTTGTATTGATTTCTGTTAATGAACTACCCAAAGTGCAGAAGGCTGTTATGGCTAGTGTTCAAAGCAAGAGTCCAACTTCAGCATGTAAATATATTTTCAAGTCTTGGCACTAAGACTTGATTTTCATCCCCTTTCTCTCCCCCTTTCAAAGGTGAAATGGAGAGGGGAAATCTTATCCTACCAACATTACAAATGGTAAGCAATACCTTTTTCTGCAAAATGTTCCTCTGGAATCAAAGGCCGGTTTTTCAGAGCAACCAGAGCACTAAACTTAAAAGAAGCCATATGGAGTTGTCCAGCTCATTGAAAAGGCAAGGGAGACAACATTCCCCCTCTCCTTCTACAGTTTAGTTTTTTGGAGGTCCACTTGTTTTGTCTCTGAGATGCACAGTTAAAATTCCTTGGGAATTTCAAATGTGATGAGTCAGTGGCAGATGTGCTCTTGGGATTGCTGCCCTTTCCTCCCCATGGAATAGTCATTCATATGAGCTGATCTCTCTCTTCTGCTCTTCATGTATGAGTGAAGAGAGGGAGCAGCTGCTGTGTCCTTTACCCAGAGCAAAGGGTTTACACATGAGGCATATAAGAAAATTTAAACAATAGCACAACATGGAAAGAGATGTGTAAACCTCTTTTCCCATTTTCATTGTAGCAGGATAAGAAAATTGCCTGATTTTCTGCAACAAAGCAGCAAGGGATTGAAATGCCAATACCCTTCTCTCTTTCTTCCCTCCTCACTCTAGGCTGATAAAAAATTCACCAGTTTTTGCTTAAGCTGTTTTAAAACTTCTTGTTTTTCTAAAGACAATAAATGTCCATGGGACACTTTGGAGTGCTGTCACACAATGCCCATTTGCAATTGCATCTCAATAAAATGCTGTTGTTCATTAGGGGTTTTTTTCCCCATCATTATAGACAGAGATGGGATGGTTTCACCATACACTTCTCAGTCTGGCTGTGAGCCAAAAAAGTCTTTACAAAACTGTTTATTTTCTTTTCCCCTGTAATTTGTCATCACAAGAGCTCAGGGGTGTATATTTCCATCTAGGAAAGGAATGGTAATAAGCGCCATTGGAACAGATGAGCCACCTCTGCCTAGGATTTGTTTTGAATTTGGCAAGTAAGGTGCTTTCTTCTTAATAGAAATGCCCTTACAATGAAGAAGAACTTAAATGCTTCCTGGATTTAGTTCATTATCCAATCCCAGCTATTGCTAGAGAGAGAATTTTTTTAAGCTATTACAAGAGGTTTTATGATGAATAATCAATGTGTGGTTAAAATAAGAGCAACGGGAACATGACAGCTACAGCAGGTGTGTTTAAGCAATAAGTAGTCTATTTGTAGAAGTTTGAGTTCTGTGATCACTCTCAGAGTAAAGCTGTGTTACGTTGGCTAAAGGATACCACATTGTAACCTTTGATGATATTTTGTAAAATCCAAGCCTGACTGTAATTGCAGTAATTATGTAGTGTTCATGCCAACACACTAAGCCTAAGATGTCAATTCAATTATAATTGTATGCTGTTACATGTAAGAGATTGCTTTAAATGCAATCTGAGCTTTTCAGAGGTGCAAGAAGTAACACAGATAAATTTTCTAAAACTAAGCACGATGTTCTTTAAATGCTAGCTACTTCTTGTTTGCTGTGTCTGTTCCATAAGACATAATAAGATGCTATCTTATTCATGCACTCTAGATTAAAGCATAATGCATCTCTACTTTTGGTCTTCTGCATTCTCTGACTAAGGAATTTGAAGAAGTCATCGAGACCTCTTAGTCACTTAGGGAGATAAAATGTGAAACTTAAGCAAATGTAAGACAAAACCGTATCACAACTATAAATTATTCGTTCAGTTTCTAATCTGCCCTTTGTTCAGAAGCATTGGATATAATTCTTTAGTAGGAGGTTTGGTGGTTCTTCAGAATCTCCTGAATGGCCTCGATTTATGGATGCAACCTCTTGCCTCTTCTGAAACTGTAGCCTTTTTAAATACCTACATTTGGACTTAATTTAGGTTTCTTATGGGTAAGATTCTGCCACAAAAAATGTCAAGTGGTAAGACAACAGACTGTTCCAGCCACAGACCTAAAATCTTTAAGGAAAATGCAAATTTTTTCGGCGAAGAAAGATGCCATTGAATTATGTGGTCACTTGAGAGGTACACACAGCTGAGAAGAAAAGGTCCAGGATCTGAAAATTAGAAGTGAATAAAGAAGGAGTTCTTCATCTGCATTTGTGTTTTTTGACCTCAAGGACAAACTTGCATGTCACAAAGTGGAGTTCTTTCGTTCTGTAAAATATCAAAAACGCTTTCCTTTTAACTGAGACTATCAACTAGGTGGAATATGTCTTCCTGGTGTCAGAAAAACATGTTTTTCTCCAGTTTTGATTTTTCCCCAGTCTATCTAAAGCACTTGTCAAAGAGGAATAAGACAAACAGACACTACAGATTTGTTTTCCTGTGATTTATCGCTGAAGTTACGAAACAAGGAAAGTATCTCTTTAGTATCTTTAAAAAATTGATGCCACAGTCATGCTGTGTTTGCTGCTATTTCTGGGTAGCAATATGTTAAGCTGGAAAGTTAATTGCTTTCAATGTATATCATGGATCCACAATCCCACGAGCTAGTTTGTCTGTATGAAATTCAAGTGTGAGTAGCTGAGGTATTTAAAACAGGCATCCCTCCGTTGGTCAGAGAATAAGTTAGCATTTATCTGCTAACTGAATGGATAAAATTTCAGCTTTGATTTATCAGTCACCTCTACAGAAGTTCTATGTAATGTAGGTTTTTGAGCTCACTTGAACATATACAGGCAATATTTTGTTCCAAAGGGATTAAGTTGTGTAATTTATTTTCCATGTCTCTGTGCCTTTAGCCTCCTCTTCTTTCTTCCTGCTCATCCAAATAGCTTTTGAACAAATAACTTTTGAATAGAGGAATAGCATATTGAAAGATAACCATGTCAGACAGCTTTCTGAGAGGTCAGCTGAGTGAGAATGCAGATGAGGAAGACATCCAGTGCCCCTACTTGTAAAGAAGGATGCAAAAAAAATTATCTTAGATTTTTACTGGTAGTTAGTTTGAGAAAAGCCTTAGAAATGTCTTTACCACAAGGAAATATGCAGCTAGAGTTGATGATCAGCTGAGATACAAATCTGGGAGAAAAAAACACCTCATTAGTTCTTGAACTCCTTGTTCAATATAAACAGCAGTAATTCTGTCTTCTGGAATAATTAGCTAAATTCATGACTTTTTTTCCTTATTTCTCAAATAAACAGTCTTAGAATTAGTTTCTGAATCCTCAGGGTAATTAATTTCTGATTCACATTGCATCTTTTGGTTGCATAGCCAAGTCATGCAGAAAGCAGCATTGTGGTCATTTTGTGAGATCTAAGTCACCTAATTATATGTATTTATAATTACATACTGCAGTGAATTTTAGAAAAGGCAGTACCCTTTATATGTGCAAGCTAGAATCAGTCTTTATCTTCCCTCTCCACAGCCCTAATTCATTTGTGAATTGCATTCTATTGGAAGGGTGAAGCAATGAAATACCACCAAGAAAATCTGACTCCTGAAGTTTCTTTCCAATCTAAAGGCTGTTAGATATTTCTCTATCTCTTTCTGCATGACTGTGAGTATGCATGCACACATGCATGTGCAAGTATGTATATAAATGCACACCTTTTCTGGCAGTGTTATTTCCTGGCCCTAATCAGTGCTTTTTAAATGTCTTAATAAGTCTTTCTTTATTGCTGCTGTGTGTGTCTTTCACGTTGTTTATGGTCTATTAGGTGTGCACATTTTGCTTTACTGCTTTAATCACTATTTTATTCATTCTGTAGTTATGTGAGTACTTTCCTTTCTTCATTACAAGACCTTCAAATAAACTCATTTCTGTCTGGTACCTTTCTGTTCTTAATTTTCTCTCAACATGAGTTATTTCAAGAAACCAACTGAACTGGCAAAATGAAAGGCAAGCTTACAATATCTCTTATTTAGGGAACAACAGATCTTGCATTAGAAGTGTAAGTTATTATCTTTGATATGCAGATTGGAAAGCAGAAATACAGAAACAATTTGTCCACAGTCTACCAGCATGCTAGTGGTATAGTTGGGAATGATCGTCCCCAGTATTCATCAAATGCTCTTCAATAACAGCATCTCTGGTCTCACTCAGCTTGTTGCAGCTCATGCCAGTGAGAACTGAAAGTGTGTTTATCAATTTTGCAGCTTAAAGAAGAATACTCATATTATAAAGATAGATTTAAGCCATTATCTCAGAGTTACAAACAGTGCTTTCCTTAACTGTTTCATCTAAAATACCGTTTAGTCTTAAAACTAAGCTCTGGGACTTTTAATTTAGCTTTATTATCTTTTCTGCTTAAAAAAAGCTAAAGCAGCTCATTTGGTTATATGGGCTGAAGATTTAAAAAATTAGTTTTATTGAAACCTACATGCCTTTTAGTGGTTTTAATGTTAGTGTGTTTAAATTGATAAAAGCACCAATGTCAATATGAAAAAGGGAAAATATCCAAACCTACTCTCCCTAAAAACTCTTGACAATAAAGGGATACTCTACCAACATTTCCATTTTAAAATTACGCTTCAGAGGTTCAATCAGTCAGCAGTCTAGGGTATTAATTCTCTTAAGTGAATGCAAGCATTCTTCCCTTTCTACTTTTAAAAAAGTGTCAAATCAGTCCATTTTCTTTCATGTTGAGCAAGGCTAAATAAGTGAGTAAGTCCTGTGTTTATAAAGTGCCAGAGAGAAGACAGTGATGTTCATATATCACCTTCAGCTGTGTGGTGTTCAAACAGCTTACTAAACCCTCTCTGGTTTGTCTTTGTATGAGAAAAAAAAGGCCCTGAAGGAAAACCCAGAGCATCCTAAAACAAAAAAAATCAGAAGATACTTTAAAAGAGAGTAATTTTTTTACATAGAATCCCACAGAGAAATGGTATAATTATTGCAAATACTGGACCCTATTTGGCTTAGTTTTGGTTTTGTCTATCAGTTGAGGTTATTCCTGATGATGTGACTTTTTTAAGCAGTAAATAGATTGGTTTCATTTCCTGACTAAATCATAATTTTGCTCCCATTGTTGGTAGTTGGTAATTTCAAGATGGAGCACTACTTGGTTTCATTTCTCAAGACTTTTGGGTATCCAGAATAGTAGCAGGAATGGCTCTTAAAGCAAAGCCTAGGAATGAGGATAGTCTGTTACTGGGATTTGAGAACAGGGAAGTTATTAAATACCAAAATAGGGGGAGGAAGCAGACTGGAAAATCCCAAAACTGACATGGAGTTGAAATGTGAAGCTTTTATAAGAATCTCAGAATCACCAAAGGGTTTGGGTTAGAAGGGACCTTAAGGATTGTTTATTTCCAACCCACAGCCACAGGCAGGGACATCTTCAGCTGGACCAGGCTGCTCAGGGCTCTATCCAGCCTGGAACACTTCCAAGGCTAGGGCATCCATAACTTCTCCCTGGAATCTGTTCCAGTGCCTCAACACTGGACCTGAATGACCATATGGACCATAAGGACATTGAAGCTTGTGGATTTATCACCAAATCCTGTATAGAAAGAAGGGCTGAGAATAAATCTGTTCAGTTTTGGTGGCACTACTGAGTTTTTCTTCTTAATGCTTCACAGAAGGAGAATAAAAATGCAAATGAGATCTATTTTAGGGGAAGTTAAATATGTGTAATGAAGAGGTTCTTATTCTGTCAAGTGTTGCATCAAAAGATTTTTCATGAGTTTTTAATAGTAATCTTCTTCATAAACCTTCCTGTCCAAAAGAAACAAATGGATCTGAAGTGTTTCCTGTTAATTCCTACTTCTAAGATGTAGAATTTTCATAATACTTTTCAACATGAGTAAATCCCTCCTATAGACGGTTCAGACATATCCTTGAAGACTATTTTAACTCTTAAGGTCCAAGTCTACCTTCAAGGAATGCAGTATCTAATCCATCTTTCCCACATGCTGAATTATTTTAATGCTTCCCATTGTAAAGGTATGGCAAAATGCACTTCTTATAATACAGGATATCACAACTTGCCAGTTCCCTTAGAGAAACCCTAATATCATGTAAGGTATATTCCTGTTCCACTATAGCTGTGAGCATCAAGACACACTGAGTATCTGTGCGTTCAAATAATTTTTTGCAATGTGGATGTCTGCAAGAACACAGTGCATCACATACCAAGAAATTTTCTCACATAATCCTTTGTATGCTCTACTGGCGTTTGTATTGGACCTGTGATGATAATTTTTTTAAGAAAATGTTTTTAACAAACAGGGCAGAGATTCTGGAGAATACATTGATTTCAGTTGGTTTGTTTAAAAAAGTTAAATTCCATATCAAGCTCTGGGGAGAGGAAGAACAAGAGGAAAAATGCTGTTTATTTAGGCAGTTCAAGGGATTAGAGAGATCAAGGATATGCTCATTAACAGGACTGCAGAAGCTAATAAGGAAGCCAGCAACTGTTCTCTCAACTTAGTCAAAGGCTAAATATACTTGAAACAGAAAGCGTGAGGTTACTACAGGTGATGCACTGTTTCCTTCGCAACCACCAATTTTGCTGTTTGTAACTTTCTCATAGGAAGTGTGATTCTCCTCCCCCTTTCAGCCCCTTCTGCTTTGCAGGAGCACAGCTTCCCTGAGAGCAGCTATTGCTGATGTAACTGCGTCCATGCTGGGAAAGTGGTTGGGCTACAAGGACATATTATTATCCTCAAAAGACTTTCATACTTGCATTGACACAATCTTGGATGTGGATATTGTAGTAGAAGATCTTGAACAGCCATATCTTTTGACATTAGGAATTTTTTTTGCAGTTCAATGACTAAAATCTCCATTTGTTGCCTGAGATCTTCAAAAATAACTTGGGTTTGGGGTTTTTTTTTTGCTTGACACATGAATACTGTGGTGTTATGAAATCTCCCATGAGTTACAACTGTTTTATTAGATTCTGTTTAGTTAATGGAATGTAAAACTATTGTTAAGCATATAAAAAAATTTGAGCTAGTATGATAAATTTTAACTGTAGATTATAATAGAGCATTTTTTATGTCTTAATTATGGTTTCTTCTTACTAAATTGACATGCCTGTCAAGAATGACAGGTTTTTTTGGCTGTTGGAGAGATAGTTTCATAAAAAATTCTAGCAATTTTCTACATTCCTGAGTGTAAGAAACACTGGCATTAGAGATCACACTTTTATAACTTCATGAGCTGCAGTGATCTGATCCTTAAAGCAGAGGGTGAATCAGTCAACAAATTAACTTCTCCTGTGGCATCTTTTTTTATCCTATTCAAACAAACTTGTTTAACCTAAGTAGTGCATATAAGAATGCTTCCTTACTAGTTTTGGATTGTTTCCGGTTTTTTGCCATGACATAGTCCCTCTTTTTGTAATATTGTATGGCCTTTGAATAGCCAAGGGAAACAGTTAAATTAATATCGGTAAAAGCTTTTGAAGTGGTGGTGGCTCTTCCTCTTTTTTTTCTTTTCCTTACCTAGAAAGACGTGTTGGGGCAGGGGGGAGAGGAAGGTATTAAGACCATGGGAAATTAAAAGTGTGTAGCTGGTGCTACACAGAAATGTTTTAACCTGTAGTCCTGAGGCCTCATTGTTTTCTACAATGCTTTGGGTCTTCCTAGCAGAGCTGCCCTGGCAACCAGGCTTTGCTAGTTCTGATGCCCATGCTATTCCTTATTAAATCACCTACCTTTTACTTTGCCACTGACAGGGGATGATAACTTCAACTTGCCTAAAGAACCCATCAAGTTTCTCTTTTAAACAACTGAACAACTACGTACTGAACAATTAAAGCTCAATATTTTCTGCAAATTAAATGTGAACATAAAATGTTTACAGCTTCACAAGTGCCTCCAGTTTAAGAAATCATGCTTCATTTCTTTTTAAGTGTGTGGCTAAATGTACACGGTCTAGAGGACAGTGTAGAAAAATAAAATACATTCTGTAATTACTCAGACTATGTTTAGCTTACCTGCTATAAATACTGGACCTACACTGAAAAAGAAAATTGACATCCAGATCATAATGTACTTCCTTCAGTATAAAAATATATTGAGCTTCTTTAAAACAAATGTATAAATTCAAGACTTCTTTCTGCAAGTCTGCACTCCCTTAGAAAAAAAAAAAGTCATTGTGTACTGCCTAGGTATTCAGTGAAATCACTCAAAAGAGGAACCATTCACAGAATAGGGCCTGAGAGACACAGGAAAAATTTTCCCATCTTTAGTTTCAGGTCTTATATCTGTCCCTGGAGTATAATAGGACAGGTTATTATCCCCTTGTTCATCATGAAGATTAATGTTCAGACCAGCTAAAAATATTACTGTTCTGTTGGGACCTATTGAGAGATCTTCAGACTTGTGTGAACCCGAGTTTAAACATTTTAACTAGCAGAGCTAACGCCTCGCCTTAGCAGGACACAAGTGCCTGAGGCTGTTATGTCCTCTGCGACGCTGCTGCGGGAGAGTGAAGATCCTCCAAAGCTCTGCCTTACTTGTGATGTCTTCTATACAGACTGCACTGATAAATGTTACAATGGAAAAATACCTGAGTTGTTACTCTTAATTCAGATGGAACAAAAAAAAAGAAAGTCTGTGTGTATATATATACATATATATATGTATATATATACACACACACATATATAATGGAAATTGAGATTCTTTAAGTTTCTCTATTTTGTATGGAATGTTTCCCCTTAGAAATCTATTATTCTTTCCTTAAAATTTGGCACCTAAACTTAATATGACAAAATTGAAAACATAACCAGGCAGAAAGTTAGTTTTAAAGAAAAGACATACCTGGTCTAGCCACAGGAAAAGGTCTCAACTCTCAATAGTGTTGAAGTCAGCATTCCCTGTTTATGGGGATGTAAGTGCTTGTGGGCAGCTGGCAGAGCATTTCATGGAAACCCTTCACTACAGAAATTCTATCGCATTGCTTCACAATATCACAGGTTTATTTAGCTTCCTTTGTGGGATTTCCAAGGGTCCTGCACCAGCATTTGAGCAGGAGCTGAAATAGAACCACATGAAGTTATGGTGGGAAGGGAAATACACATCTTCTCTTCATCTCAACCTTCTAGAGAAGCAGGCACAGTAATGAGCTATCGGGTTTGTATGCCCAGGTTCTGGTGGAGTTCACAGGCATCCATGAGGAGAGACACAACTGAGCCCCTCAGGAAAAGGGGGACAAAATGGCTATGTCAGCCCCAAGGGGAGAGCAGGAGGGGCTCCATCCTACAGATTCCCCTGGATAACCCTGGGCAGAGCAGGTGGATCTGTCCCAAGGGATCTGCAGCCTGTGCAGAGGAGCCTATGCTGGAGCAGGTATCTGCCCATGGAATACCATGGTGGAGCAAATATCCATACTGTAGGCAGTGGAGGGCCCTGTGCCAGAGCAGGTGGATGTGCCCTGTAGGAATTTGCAAGCTGTGAAGACAAACCCACATAGGAGCAGGCTCTGGCAGGAGCCACAGCATATAGGGGACCCACGGCAGAGGAGTTTGTTCCTGAAGGGCTGGATTCTGTGGAGAGAACTCCAAACTGAGCAGAACATGGTAAGGAAAGAGCAGAAGAGAGGAGCTGATATGAACTGACCAAAGTCCCTTGTTTCCCTATGCTACTCAGGGGAATGGTAAAATAGAAGAATAAGGAATGAAAGGGTGAAGTTGTGCCTGTAAAAAATATGGGTGATGGAAAGGTGCATTTAGTTTTGCTTTTTTTTCCCCTCTCTAATTTGATTTTTAATTGGCAATAAATTAAATTAATTTTCCCCAAGTCAGGTCTGTTTTGCCTGTGATGGTAATTGATAATTAACATTCTCCTTGTCCTGACCCATGAGCTTTCTTTTCTCATTTTCTCCCCCTGCCCTGTTGAGGAGAGGGAGTGAGAGAGGCTGAGTGAATGCCTGGCAGCCAGTCAAGATTAACCCAGCACAGAACTGTAAGGGAAATCAAAGGGAAGTTGTCAGGGCTCATGGAGACGTGCAAAGGTTCAACGCTCTCACTGATACAGGGTATAGATTGTGTTTGTGCACCGGCAGGCAGAACTTGGAGTGTCTGATCCATCAGGTCCTGAGTAGCCAAGGACCTTCTTGTACAAGGCTGCCAAGCAGGCTGCAGCAGGAGCCACAGTCCAGGGCAAGGCTACCTGGTTTGGATCATGATCTATATTCAATGGGGGAAGAACAGAGGCTTTGAAGAGAGACTCCTTGTTGCAAAAAGCCTCTTCCCTGTGCAGTGTCCTCCCACCTGCTGGCACTGCAGGACTGAGTTAACCTCCAGCACAGGCTGCAGGCTGGCTCTTGTTTGAGGGGTGTGGGATCCACATGGGATGAGGCTTCAGCACAGGGGTGCCGGGGCCCTGCTGGCTGAGAAGCAGAGGGTTGTACTTGTGTTGCCCTGCTGATCTTGTGACAACATGGAAATGTATTGAAGGGAGAGGGAGGAAGGCTGCTACAGTAAAGACTGACAGCCAGACTTAAGAGAAATGTAGGATACAAAGCTCACAGTGAACATATTCTCTTGAAGATAATTTCTTTCCTTGAATTGTTCATTGATGAGAGTTTGTAGTTAGTTTGTATTTTCTTATTTTAACTCCTGGAGGCAGTATTCAGAATGATTAAAACCACAGTGCATGCCAAACAGCTTTAGGCACTGGATGCAAGTGGTTATTAGATCATTGATGATTTGCTAGACCATTTTAAGTATAATCTTTCAAGGGCCTTTTGCGTTGCTCCTAATACAAATCCAGGACTTACTTTCTTAGGTATATGAAAGTTTAGTTATTGATTTCACACTTCCATGGTGGTAATACCACAGTGCACACTGTGGATTACAGTAGTTCAGTTATGGGAAGAGAAAGGTTAGCTTGTGAGTGTTTTTTCATACTGTTTTAAAAGATGAGAAGATTTTATGATTTTTCAGAAGACAAGTGATTGATAGTCCTGGAATCCTTGTCCATTCACAAAATAAATGTGAATGGATCAAAACCAGCACACATTTTCCTCCAACACATCAGTAAACAGATTGCTTGAAGAGTTCTATTGCTTTTTTACCTACTCAGAACAGCATGGTAAAATTCAGGAGTACAGACAAGCCCTTCACCCAGAAAATCTTAGGTGATAAGGAATTTCAGTGACCCTGATTTCACATGCAGAAAGAATTGCAGAGCTTTGCTCCAGCTGACCAGCAGTAGCAGAGCAGGAATTGTTGGTGTCTCCTCTCTTCCTCAGGCACAGCACAGGTGTTTGACCAAGGTCACACACAAGTATTCAGTGTAAAAGCAGGAAGTCAAATTGACATTGCTTGGGATCCAGCAGTTCACAAGGATTTTGTCGATTAGGTTTCTTTAAGTAATAAAGAATTAAGTCAATGCTTATGAAGTTTATGTTCCACAAAACTAATACTAGATTATGTTATATACAGCCTCAGACATTTCATTTACCTGCAAGAGAGAGCAAAGCCAAAACTCCATTTTTTGAAAGGAAATAGTTACTCAACCAGAGATGTAAACACAAGTCAATAGTAAAACCAAGCTTAAAATGTTTCCAGCAATCTAAGTCTATTTCTGGATTTTGAGATTATCTTTCTCATTTCCTTCTTACCATCATAAATATTTCTTGCTTTAAGCAGACAAACGCAATCCGTTTGCATACTTATTGTCATTACTAAAAAGAATTAACCTCTGATTTGAAATAAAAAGCATTACCAATAGAGAAAGCACTTGGGTGAAATTGTAAGGAAATTAAGATAAAAAGCAATAAATGCTTTGTGAGGGAGCTGGAACAATATAATATATAGATTAGTGGAGTCAGTGAGGTGAGGATGAAGCTGATGGAAGGCTATCATCTCAGGTACACAGATGGGACAGCAGCCTTTGTCTGAGAGCTCTTGTTCCCAGGAAGAGTCAGATGGCTGAAGCAATAAGAAAATTCTGGCTGAAGTAAAGAGGATTCTACCTGAGCAAAGTTCAGATGCTGCTGTGTGGTTCAGCATCTCATTCCTACAGAAATGAATGTCATACTTTTTATGTAAAACACTGAGCTAGGGAGCCAGTATAATCAACTCAAGTGGACAATATCTTGCTACATATCTAACATTGGATTGTGGGATTTTAGTAGTCCACTAAACTTACATTGCAATTTTGAGGATCATACAAAAAATTACTTATCTCGCCATCACTAGAGCTCTGACACAGCTATGGGCAAATGAGTTAAAATCTACTCTGGCCCATTTGTTATCAAGGGAAGTGCTTGATGTGTTTTAAAGTCTTTGGTACTGAAGCTGATGCAAGGACCAGAAAATAATTTAAACCACATCCTGAGCTGATAAATCGCCTTATGAAGAAGAAAATGCTTTTCTTGTAAACTGACCAAAATTGATGAAGTGACAAACCAATAAAGCAATATAAATTGTTTGTTTTTCAACACAAGATATTTTTTATATATGTGTGTGTGTATATATATATTTCAGCATATAATAAGCTTTCAACATGCTATTCATATACTACAATAATTTTGTGGTCAATGTCATATTCCTCTAAAAATTAAATTAAAGGAATAATCTTACAAATTCTAGAAAATTAAGAAAGGCTGTGGAAGATGAAAGGATTTCAGTGAAGTGAGAAGGTGCTAAAAACTCACTATGTTCCAATCAGGTATCTAACCTGTAACTGGTATACTAATATCTTGGATATTAGCAATGGATGGTCTCAATGATCTCAGAGGAGGGAGAGGTTTAGTCATGACTCCAGATCTTTTACAACATCATGATTACTCTTGCCTTCCTTTTTTCCTTTAGGGGAGATCTTCTTTGCAGTTCATTCAGTGCTCCTGATTGTTGTCAGTAAATTTGTTCCCTTTCAGCTACCCACCTCCCTGAGACTTAGGCATGTTTGTTTGCAAGTGGTCTGACTACATGTGAACCCATGGGGAAGAAAGTCCTTTGAGTTGTCTGTCCTTTCCCTGGGGAGAGGATTACTTATCTGAGATAATGAACATGGTTTTGAAAAGAATGGGCACCAATTGCTATCAGTTTGAGTGTTGGACTTCACTCTTATATGTCATGGACATTGCAAAGGTAAGTATTGCACTCTTTTCACCCACTCCAGGCTGTTCACAGCTTCCTGTGTCCTTAAATGCATGTTCCTCAGTTATAAAATTGAAAATCTTCTTTGTATTTAACCCATTTATACTAGAAAGAGGAATGTCAGCTGGGCCAGCTTTCACGGTGTTTAGCAAGCCTGCAAAGAGTTTACAGCAGGTTGTCCATTTCAATATTCTCTGTGAGAGTGGAAGCAAGAACCTGAGCAATTTCATTCTGATGTGGTGAGAGCCTCAGCTCCCCTTTGGTACTGCACCCTCTAAATTACAGTTTGTAGGAGAAGGAAAAAATATGTCCTTGAATTGCCAGCACAAACCTTACAGTATGCTTTCCTTCTCCTTTTAACTGCCCTGCTCTTTGAAAGTGACTTCTAAAACCTTCTCAAGACATACTAACATATGGGTGTATCTTTTAAAGATGATTGGATTCTACTCTTAGATCTTTTAATTTAGGTTATAGATAGTCCAAGAGAATGTGTCTGCAATGATCCAAGCTGTTCTCTGTAGTTATTTATGATTTTATGTCCTTTTTTTTTCACGAAATGAACAACACAGTGTGAAAACAACTTGTGTAAGGGGACTGATGATGGGACATTTAAGGGAAGCATGGACATTTCAATTGAAATACAGCATGTTAGTCAAATGTTGCCTGCTGGGCTCATTAGCAGTAACTGGATTAATTCTGTGGCCTGTGGTATGCAGGAAATCATAGTGCAAAAAAACAAATGACCTTTCCTCTCTGTAGTGTGGGAATATCTAAATGTACCAGTCCTTAGGTATTCACTTTGTCTTAGGTTCTGGAATGACAAAGAGTTGTGTACATGCTTTCATGGCACATCATTTCCTTAAGTTCTTGTCAGCTTTATAGGAGAGTGATTGCAGGGAAGGAACTGATTTGTTAGTTTGTGATTTTTGCATTTTGAGGGGGATGGTTTTAACAGAGGTGATAGCTTTAGGATGAAGAGGTTCTTGAGGTTTTGGTTGCACTTAGCCTCTCTGTGTTTTGTGGTTCTTTAAATAAGCAAAGTGTGAATGCCTAGACCTTCAAATAAAGGCTCTAAAAGTCCTACAACATCTGGATGCCTGTCACTTCTGTCAAGATTATCCAGTGAAAGGTGTTGCTGTAAACTGTCATAGAAGTGCAGAATTTTAGCTTTTCTCTCTGTTCCTCTCATACTCCAGCTGGGTTTGTTTGCATACCTGTCACATGCTTGTGTTTTTCATTTTCACAATCCATGCAAACCTTAAATAATAGATACATTTCCTTTTCAGTTATCTTTATTATCCTTCTCCCAACACACCTCAACCCCATCCCTCTGGTTTATGAATGCCTTTTCAACATGTCTACTCTATGCTATATTGGTTTGATTTTTGTCCTTTTTGGTAACCAATCCACAAGACTGCACTGTTACAACTGATTAAGGAGTAGGACTTTGAGCAGGATACTGTATTACTTGAAAATATAAGAAGTAATTTTTTTTTGCTACATTTTTCTTCAACTTGCAGTGCTCTGGCAGTCTCTTCCACAGTACTCTGCAGATCTGTGGACTTCATTCGTTGAGCCAGATATTGTACTTCATGGGAAGCATATGTGTGATAATAACAAGTGTTTACAAGGGAAAGAAGACACATTTAGAATGTTACTGCATCATTTCAATTCTAAGTCAAAGGAACTCTGTATTTCCTTCATTCTTACCTTTTATATTGGTACTAATCGTCAAAGCCAAACCAAACAAATTTGTGTATGGTGAGACATATATACACCAAGTAACTATACAGTAGTTGCTGGGTTTCTTGAAGACTAACCTAGGCTAATATTTCAGCTTCAGTCCCATTGCTTAGAATAAAAGCAACATATGTGTGGATCCTGCTCCTTTTCAACCCACCTTAAGTTCACTGTAGTTCCAGGTTAGTATAGCTGATTTTCACCATGGCCTCTCTTGGGGAAGGAGGAGAGCATTTTAGTGCTGGTTGTCTAGTAGGGAACTGATGGGTGTTGGTGGATCTTATTAGTAGTATTACTAATATTATTACTACTTATTAGTACTATTATTTTCAGAGAATTGATCCACCCTTTTAACTCATAGTCGTCACCAGTCAAACAAAAGCAGTTTGTTTCTAAAGTGGAATCAATAAAAGGGAAAACATATTATGTTATTATGGCTTAGCTGGGAACACATGCTTTTTAACTTTTGCTATTTTGTCTTCTGCTTAAGGGTAGGTTTTCTTACCATTCATATTCTCTTGGTTGTACATTTCATCTGTGTGATCTGTAATCTGCACAGAAAATACATGCTGTCAGCAGTACAAGGATTGTTTTTTTGTTTCAGTGTTTGCTGCTAGTGTAATGTG
Organism: Toxostoma redivivum; assembly: GCA_013397375.1. Lineage (NCBI taxonomy): Eukaryota > Metazoa > Chordata > Aves > Passeriformes > Mimidae > Toxostoma > Toxostoma redivivum. The sequence goes on from VXBI01006135.1 coordinate 244,546, forward strand.
TTATATTGATCCACTCTGGCCTCTGAAGAATTTTCCAGGTGGTGTTGAGAAAGATGGTATATCTCTTCAAGACCTTAATTTTCATGCAAAACAATATTCAACAGAATCATAAAGCCCTAGACCTGGTAATAAAAATAGAAGCTGATGCTATTAATACATCATTCCAGATACACAGAGCACTATTATGTGGCTCTTGGGTTGAGTAAAATTTCATGTAATCACAGTAACCATAGACTTAAGCTCTGTAAAATTGGAAACTTATCCAGATGGCCATTCTCAAAGCAGCTTCTAAAGACTTCAGAGCTGCAATATCTTAGGGCCTTAGATATGACTTAGTGTTAGTTTTTTAAAATACAATTACTGAACATAACTGATCTACATTATGGAAGTAATAATAATAATACTTTGCACTCAGTGACCTTTTATTTAAGGACCCTAAAGCTCTTAACCAAGCCTTTTGAATACTCCCTTTCTGCTTATAGGAAATAGTGTTTAGAGTCTGTAACACCTGTGTGAGAGAATTGAGCAGGAACAGTCCAACTCCGTGACATCTTGCAAGCAGTCAGATGGTGTTTTTGTGTGTGACTGACACTGGAGAGTGCTGCTGTGGCTGTCTGTCCCTGACAGCTGGGAGGTGATGTCCTAGTTGCTTGGGGCAGAACTTCCTATACAGTAGTACTTTTAATCTTGAGCAGGGCCAGCCTTTGAGTGCTATTGCTTGTACATTGAAACGCTGTGTGGCAGGAATGAGAATGACACATAATGGCCTAACCTGATACTTCCTTTATTTGCTCTGTGAACTGTGAGTATAATAATGAAATTATGTAAAGAACTGGGGATTCTATGGTTCAGATATACTACGCTTACCCAAGGAGCTAACGTGTGGAGTGATATATCCTGGACTCTAATACATTCAAAGACTGGTCTGTATTTTAGGGAAAACGGTTATGTCCTTTTCAAAAAGTGCCACGTTGTCCATGGATTTATGGTGCTTTAGTACTCAGCTTAAAAATCACATAATGGTATTTATTGGTAATGGTAGTAAATAACTGTATTTGATATTTGCTTTTCTACAGTCAGTAGTTATTTTTTTCTTTTTTTGTCCCCTCAAACTGATTTTATTGTGGATTTTCAGCGTCCAAAGATCATTCCTGAGAATTTTCTTGGTGAGTCTTTTTGTTCTGTCTTTTAGGTCGATGTGATTGTGACTTTGGGCGGACTTGGAGGACGCTTTGACCAAACAATGGCATCAGTAGAAACTCTTTTTCATGCAACAAATATCACTCCTTCTCCAGTGATAGTTATCCAGGAGTGCTCACTGATTTACCTGCTTCAACCTGTAAGTGCTGTGAAAAGTTAGTTTGTAATAAAACTGACCTTCCACCCACTCTGACATCGTAGGTCTTGCTCCATTAAATGCTCACTTTATCAGTTATGTTCTGTAGGGTCAGAGCTGAAATATAAAATACATTGCAGGCAAGCATACAGCATTGGTGGGCTCTGAATTCCTCCTCTGAAAAAGATTATGTTTCATTTGTTCATGATAGATTTGTTGAAAATGAGAGAAACAAGAAAATCAGAAAGTATGAAAACTGACTAGGGTAAATATAGAATATTGATTATAAATGCAAAAAAAAAAATAAAATTAACCTTTTAAATTAGATTCTGGTAAGTCTAAATTTAGCACACACCCCTTTTGCATGGTGAGTACCAATACAGATGTCTTCAATAAGAGGAGCAAAGAAAAGATGTGAGCAGATGTTATGAGGGAGTTCCTGACATACAAATCAGGCAGAGCTCTTATGCAGTCCGAATGGTGCAGTTCATTATGATGGAAATCCATCTAGCATCAACAGGGGAATTTATTTAAGATGTGTTATTTCTGTGGGTTTTTTCAGATCTGTTATTGCATTTATTGATTCACAAAACAACACACACAAAATATCTTGCTGATCTTCAGCTTCTGAGATTTAAATTAAAGGCAAATCTAAACATCAAACACTGTTCTCTAACAGTGATTCATTTATTTTTTGGAAAATATGTTTTCCCCTTGGCAAGGTTTCTAAAAGATTACCTACGTTTCCCAATTTCTATTGGAAAGCTTATTCTATTAAAATAAATAACATTCACAGGTAAATTTGACACAACCTTGCACCAGATGTGCTTCACTGTAATTTGAGAAAAGCATTAATGAAGTTCAATGAGATTATAGGTTTAAAGCCACAGGGGCAGGTGCTCTATTAACAATTTGAAGCACTGTGTCTGCAAGAAAAGTAGTAGGCACAGGAGCTCTTTTGCCAGTATGATGAGGAATTACTCTGATCATTAGTTGCACAGCTAAATAGATGGAGGCAGCAGAGAGAGGAGGAAAGAGAAATAAAGGATAACTGTGGTTAAAATCTAAAAGTGAGGAGTGACTTGCTTGTAATTGATCTGTGTGTGCAGTACTTCACTGACCACTGTAAATTTCCTTTAGCGTATTTTTAAGAACATGCTGAAGAGATGAAATAAAGTGAACAATTTCCAGTTTAACTTGCAAAACTCTTGCTAAGACTGGAAAGATTTCTAATTCTTTTCATTCATCTCTTCCATAAGTGGCTTTAAAATCCCATGCCTAGGATTGCTTTCATGAGTCTTCCATGAATAATTAAACCCTTTACAACTTGAAAAAAAGCCATGATCTGTACATTTTAAATAGAAATGAGAGGTTGGTAATTGTTTTGTTTACTGGAAACTTCTTTGTTCTATTTTTAATAATGCTATACAAAAAGTATTTAATTTTTTTTTTGTAGATGGGCAGAGTTCCATAGGAAACTTCAGGCTATTTCTAGCATACAGAAATAAGGGGCAGATATAGGGGCAGGCCATTTAACCAATCTTAGTGCTAACTTTGACACAAAATTGCTTTTCATTTTTGATTTCAACCTGCCAGTGTTGGCATCTTCAGTCAACTTGTTGTGGTACCCCCATATAATAATATTAATCCTGCATAGTTGCTTTTCTTTTAAAAAGTGAGTAGTTTATAAACTGAGAGAAACAAGGATCCTAAGCTTGGTAGTACTCTCTCTCTCTCTTATTTTTTTTTTTTTTAATGGAGTGCAGCTTGATATTTTTCTCTTCCAAACAGCCACGATCATGACATTCTCTCCTTTCCCCCCTCTTCCCTTTGTAATTTAAGATCAAGGTAGGAGGGAGTTTAACTCAGTGGGAAACCCACTGACAGTTCAAAATGCAAGTCTGGAAACTGTGCAATAAATGAAGCAAGGTTTTGAGATTCAAAGGCTGATGCAAATGATAAAGTTGAGAGCATGTTGCATTTTCTATAAATGTAGAATGGAAACCTTTCTCTCTCCAGAAGAAGAATCTGATCTTTATTGGATTCTTTGGATAAAATATATGGGCAAAACATAATTATAGTTTTGCTTCCAAATAATGTTAATCTTTGGTTCAGTGTAGCAGGAGAGTGGTTCTCTGTCATGTGTACCCAGGCAGAATCTAAAATATTTGGACACAGCAGATAAACTGTTAATTCCTTTAGACCCCTAGGAAGGATTACAAGGGGAGTAGCAAGTCAAACTGCTGAATTTATAGTTACCAATGCAGAAACCAAGAGGAGAATGGTGTGAGTAGATATCGAAGGCCACCAAAAATCTATTAATTATTAATCTATTAAAAAGAGAGAGATTTCAAATTGTTACAATGTTGGTATAGAAGGTTATGGTAGAAGAAATACATCAATATTTAACACACTTGTAAAGGATCCCTAGTGTTGCAGGAAACATTATGGACTTGCTAAAAGTGTTCAGGGATGTAAGAGGAAGACAGCAAGGGCAATGCCTGATTGGGGATCTAGTGCAGACTACCAGGCAAGGTGGACCAGGTAAACAAAGCCTTTTTTTTATTAGCCAATAATATTATCCAAGTACTGAATGTAAGAGTAATTATAACTTTGAGTATTGAGGCATTTCTTGGGAAATAGAAGGTCAAACAGTGCAAATAGATTAAAATGTTTTGTCATGGAAAGCAAAAACTACAAGGAAGTAAACTCTCTTATATTCATTTCTGACCTTTAAGGATGAGCTCCTGTAAGGAAAAGAGAAAAAAGATGGGAATACTTAAATCCCATAGAAACCTTTCTTCATGATCTCTATGGAGAAACTGGGTGAGAGGCTGAAACGTAGATATATAGACTGTAAGTATGTAAATGTAGATAAATTAATTCCAATATATGTAAAACCATTAAAAAATATTTAAAAAAAGAAAGCAGGCATAAAATTAGTTGCATCTGTGGAAGGGCCCAAACAATGAGAACATAGTTTGCAGCTACAGAATTTATAAATTGACAGTGAAAGATTTTGTCTTGTCTGAATGGGAAAGGAAAACTAATGACAAGCAGCCTAAATGAGCATGTTTGCTCAGTCTTCACTAAAGCAAAATATTCCTTTGAGCAGATAACCAACACAGTTCAAATCGGTGCCAAAGTCTGAAGAATTTTAATTGCTTCAGAGAAAAAGCAAATAAAAGATGGAGCTGCCTTTGATTCTGCCAACTCCAAGGGCTTTTACTTTTTGTGTGCCATGGAACACTAATTAGGATAGGAGTCAGAAATAGGGAGACTTTGTAAGAATTTTAGGATGTGATGCTTGTGAAGCATTTTCTTATGTGATGATTGGAGCTTGAAAAAAAAAAGAGAAAAATGAAAAAAAATTTACTGGTACTGAATAGATGTTATATTTCATTCTGTAGTGGGGGAGGGAGGAAAGCTTGAATTTTTAATAAGGAGTAATCAGTCTTTATAAGCAGGATATTTTATGCAAGACTTCATACATTTTATGTTTGAAATTTGGTAATATCAATTACCATTAGACTATACCTTGGCTGAAGAGCATTAGGCCCTTAGAGTCATGTTTATCATGCTAGCCATGCTCAATATGAATGGCTTAAGGTTTCACATACATACTTTCTCATTTTCTGGTTGTGTGCTTCTCAGGAATACAGAAACATTAGCTTCTGTACACTGCGCATAAATTATCTTTTATCTGTGAGTTTTATGGCAGTTTGTAATACAAGGTAATTGGATTTATGACCAAGAAATGAGAAGATGTCCAATAGTTAATGAGGCCTGTCTTTTACATATACTGAGCAGTTCAGTTTTCCCCACACAGGATTCCAGCCCTAGGATGTAGAGAAGAATTGCTGCCTACACATGAAAATGCGTTACAGCAGCATACTTTTGTCAGTTAAGTAACTCTTTTGAAAGAGAGTGTGAATACTTTGATAACCCTTTTTCTTGCACCCGGCTTTTCTTGTGAGTGCATGCCTGCCTTCCCTGTGGGAAATGATGAATAATTTAACATCATAGCTAGTGGACCAGCAGCTAAATGTGAGCAATAAAAATCAGGAATCCCATAACTTATTCTTGGCTCTTTACCACTATTTCCTTGAAGGGAAATATATTGGGTAGTCTTTTGATCCCACAGTCTCCTAGACTGTAAATTGGGTAAAACTCATGTCCTTCTCTGAATGGGTACTGTGTGGCTTGTTTGGTTATTTACAAAATACCATTACATCCTCTGCTCTGCACTGGGGTGGAACATAGTGTCATGGTAATAGTAACAACAGCATTAGCAAGACCCTTAATTAACATAAATATTGCCATACAGGAAGCTGTGCAGATAATTAGTTAGCATGGTCTCGAGCACAGCTTCAGTGGGAGGCAGCCATCCTTCTTGCAGATGGCGCCTGGGCATGCTTTGCATTCAGCACAGGCCAGGAGCTGCTTCCAAAGTGTTTGGAAGGGACCACCTTGTCATGTGGCCAAGAGAGAACAGACACATGCACATGAGCACTGCTGTGCTGCTTGGCTTGGATTCCAGAGCTATTACCTGAACCGATTTACAGGTGCAGATAGAGTGACTTGGCATGAAGATCTGCTCCTAGACAGAGACACTGCAGCAGATGAGAGAGAAGGTACAAAGACCAGAAACTTTGCTGGGGTTTTTTGCTGCAATTCTCTGTGCCAATGTTATTTGATTTGGTTTGTGTAAAGTTTAATGGGAAGTTCAGGGTATATACCTTCAACTTGTGAGTTTTTCTCCAGCAGCCAGTTCTTGAAATTTGCAGGAATATCAAGAATGAGTTATCTGATCAGTTCTGTACCGCCTCATATGTGTAAGATGCAGATCTGGCTTGCGCTCAATGGAGAAAATAATGAATGTGCCTCCTGTGGAGGATAATTTTGGAATCTGGAAATTTAATGTCTCCTTTTCCTAGATATGTATTTTTGATGGGTAAATTCAGTTTAAAAAAGATTGCAGTTGCAAATGAAGGCATTTAAACATATACCTAATATTTAAACATGCATTTAGTACTTACAATGTTTAATGTCCTGAAAGGCTCTCTCTCCTGTTTGGTATCTTTTCTCAAAGAGCACTATTGGAACTCCATCTACTTGACAAAGCAGTCTGTGTGCTTCAAGCTCCTTGCGGAATTCACAAATATACTTCTTGTTCTTTGATAAATACCTCTTTTTTGTAACTTTTTCAATGAGAAAACCAGCCATTCAGCTAGGCAGAGACACTGCAATGGCAAAAATATTAGCTGAGGAAAAGTCTTAATCCAACCTTTCTCTGGGAGCTTGAGTCCTTCTTTCCTTCTTTAGTAAGAAACTTTGAGGATTTGGTTACAGCTCAACTCTTGTTCTTAAAATAAGACTTAAACCAGTCTGTATTTTTATTCTTTCCTAGGAAAATCCAGCTGGACAAATTCATTCTTATCCTGTGGTAATGTAGTGGGCCTGTGTAAATGTGACCTACAAAAGGCTACAGATCTAAAGAACTTAGGTTTATTTCATGGTAATTCATGGCTGTAAAGTGGTGCTGCTTCATGTTTTTGCACAGGATTTCTCTGTTTTACTAAATATTAGTGATCCAAAATGAATTCATATTTGTGAATAACATTCCGACCTAGAAAAGGTCTACTTGCCATCTTGCTTCTCACAAAAAGTTCCCTTACGAAAGGAAACTTCTGGGTGGATTTTCTCTTAATAGCTGACATTCTTTGAGAGTTGTTTCTATTCCAACATCAGCAGATGTGTAGTATGAAATATACAAAGATTATATAGAACCTTAGAAATAATAATTAGCTTTTTAAATAGCCAAATCCTTTTAAACACTTTATTTAGCATCAGTTAAAAGTGCACCCTGCATCGCTTTATGGATGACATCAAATAGTTATGGATTTCTTCTTTATAAGGAAGACAAACTGACAACAAAAAATGCATAAAACAATTTTTTAGTTTGCAGGTAACCAGTTGAATAAAGTACCTATCTTTCAGAAAGGAAAGGAAAATACCAAGCCATCATTGCCAAGTGAAAAAGAATAGCCTTTAGTAAATAAAATTTTCATTTTTTCATAATTAAGAAACAAGTCATACTCTATAGCAGGATATGATAATCATACAGCTGTTTTTAAATTTGCATCTTAATGGTGTCTGCAAGAGAAAATAATGCAAGGAGTCCAATTGGATTACTTAGATATTTCTAAATTCTGAAGTCATCCAGTGGGATTCTCAATCAATAGCTTGTACTTGGTAAGTGTCAACAGTTCTGCTGGAAAATTTTTTCAATATTTGTCCAGATTTTTAATTAGTTACTGCAGCTGCTGATGGATGATCATAAAGGAGAACCTTGGCCCTAAATAAAACTCTTCCAATGAGATTCCTGCTCTCTGTTGTTGCCCCTAGCTGCTGTGATATGATCTTGTCAATATGATAATATCAATTTTGTTCCTTTATGGAAACCACAAGAAGATTTTTTCTACAAAGCTGATTATCTTAGAGCTAGTTTGTTGGAGTTTTTTTCTCCAAAACTTGTTAATTACTTTTCTTTCCTTCAAAATCTTAATCCATCTTTTCATCTCCTCCCTTAAAAAACTTATTTTTGCAGTGGTCTGATACTTTGGGCTTTTGTGTGCAATGTAGTATTAATAATTCTTCTACTTTACATTAATGGTCATCAGCAAATTACAAAATGTTTGTCTTTGACATTTTCTTATTGGTAGGAGCTGATACATAAGCTGGGATCAATAGGAAGCTGGTAAAACTTTGTCCTGTTTTAACAATATCGGTAAGCTGAGGAAGACTACAGTGGTATTTTCACTTGCTATGCGTTCACTTATCTTTATTCTGAATGGAACAAAGCTGGAGAATGTGTGTGTGTGTGTGTGTGTGTGTCTGTCTATGTGTGTGTGTTCTTTCCTGTTTTGTTTGGGTTTTTTCCCAGGTAGGACTTTGCTCCTATAGGGGGATTTTGTAGCAAGCTAAAGAATTTCCATGCTTTTTGTGAATAGATTTTTGTCCAAAAAGGAAAAAAGAAGACAAAAGCACTTTAAAAGACTGTTAATTTGGATTCCAAATTTGACCAAAACATTTAAATATTTTGTACATAATTCAATAAGCTTTCTATTTCTACAATGTGCCATATTTTTATCCTTTAAAAAAGGAACATTATGGAAATGCTTGTCTGTATTAAGGTGTCATAGAGTTGTACTTTGCAGATTGATTTTGCAGGATTTTTATGATTATGACTTAAAGTATTTGTCATCTAACACCTGGGAGGAGTAATGCAATGTATTGAATTTCAAGGTCAATCATTAGACATGAAGAAGTAAGAGGACTCAGAGGAATAATTATTAACACTTTCTGTGCCTTGCCTTGTCAGATGCCATCCTCCTTACTAAGTAGTCATCATACTGCAAGATCTTACTTTTTTCATCTAACTAGTTTCTTCCACTTTCCCTTTCTTTTTCCTCTGGATTTTTACTGGATCCTATCAACTGTTTTTTCTCAGTTAAAAAATCTTAATTATGTCTTAATTAAAATCTTAATTCTTTTTAGTTCAGTTTTGTCTAAACTGTTCCAGCTTTAACTTAAGCAGCCACTGCTACCCTGAAGATTTTTCCCAGGATTTGTCTCCTCCCAGTAGTCACAATTGTGTGCCATGAAGCATTAATTCATCAATGTCCAGTCATTCTGGCTTCATCTATTCATAAAAGCATAGAATCATATTCCCCTTGGATGTCACAATGTTTCATCTTTATTTCATTGCACCAATGACCAAAGTGGCCCCATATTTAGTAGTGGAATCTACTGGGATGATGACTGTCACAGTGTGCCTTTGCATCACCCTGAAATCATTGCTGTGCTGTACCTCTTTGTTCAGCTTTTCTGTGTTAGCCCAAATTTCTCAAGTCCTGGAATTCTGTTCTACCCAGTAAGTGACACTGTCTTTCTGAAGGCACCTTACTGTCTTACTTGAGGTGAATTTTACGAGAGTTTTGCAGTAGCAACTTTCCTCTTTGAGTATTAAGGGGATTTCATTGATAGTTTAGGGGCATGCAATTTTTTTCACTCCCTGCCTGAATTACAGAAAGTTCTGTAGGGAAACTAACAAGTGTCAGAAGTCTGTAATCTGTGACAGAACCCTATCTAGAAAGAAAATTAATGGGAAATATTTTAATTCATACAATCAAAAATATAGCAGGGAAAATCAATATAATTGTTCCTATCCTGAATGTAAATAACAGTAAAAATTGAAGTGATAGTAGGTGATAAATTATTTTCTGCTACAAAATCAAAAAAATTAAAATGCTGAACGCTTAATTGTTGACTTGAAGGATTTATAGAATCCTTCAGAGGTAAATTTAAAAATGGTCTTTTCTGTTCACATCTGAGTACTGGTAATAGTTGAAGTTGTAGAAGGTGAGCATCTGTATTCTGGTCTCAGTTATATTTGAAAATGTGTTATCTCTTCAATTCAATCCCTTTGTGAAATGGTTTAGGCTTTTGTAATCCCCTACAGTATCACTGTTAATTCTGCATCTGCCAGGGCAGTGGTGTCAACTGTATGGATTTTCAACATTTACTCTTAAAATTAAAAAAGGGTCAGGGCAGAAGAATGATAATATTTGGTAATATCAGAGGTTCTAGGGAAAATGCTGTACTACACTGATAAACAAGATTTAGGTAGACCTATTCAGCTTTGCCATGGGAAGTGATTGACTTGGCAATCTGAATTTTCTTCATGTTGATAACACCTGATCACATTACTTCAGGACTCTCTCTGCTCTAACAGAACATCCCAAGAGCAGATGGGAATCAGGGATTGAATTCTTCATTGTCTTCTAAGGCTGTAATGTGTCTGTCACTCTCATGACAACTCCAGTTAAAAATACTTGCCAGAACTGCATTGGGCCTATGACCTTCAGGGCAGTACACAGGTTTCCTACTCTTAATCCTAAAATCAAGGGATTTGGAGTGAATATGTTTCTGTTAAAAGGAAGAAAGGGAGTCTGGAAACAATCTCCCAGGATCTGTGAGGGGGTTTCAAGAAGATGAAGCTAGACTTATTCCTGAAATGCACAGCAGAGGAATAAGGGACAGTGGCCCTAAACTGAGATGAAAGATTCAGGGTAATTATAAGGAAAAGTTTCTACTCTGAAGATAATTACAAATTACCTACAGGAATAGGTTGCCTGGAGAATCTTTGTCCCTGACAGTGTTCAAAACCTGATGGGAAGGCTGCACTCCTGAGATTCCCTTCCACCTAAGTGATTCTGGGACACTTGCAGAGACACAGGTAGAGTGAGTAGGTGTCTTAGAACCATTGAACAAGTATTTGTTGAGAAGAATTTGGAATCTTCTGATACAGAAGACTGTGGCCACATCAAGAAATAGTGGTTCTGTCTACTTCAATCTTTTTGTTGCCTTACAAAGGGAAGTGTTGTAGTCTCTCATGTAACCTCACAGAAGAAAATGCTGAAAGGAGAAATTATTGCTCTCTGAATGCACTGAGTAAATGCCAGAGAGATAAACCAGGTCTGGTTAAGCTCAAGGTCAATGTTAGAACAAGAGTAAATTGATTGATGCCAATGATGGACACATTTCCATCAGAAATTATGCCATTCAGAGGGAGCTGGACAAACTTGAGAAGTGGGCCCAAAATCTTCCTCATGATGTTGAACAAGTCCAAGTGCACCTGTCCCAGTCATAGGTAGAGACTGAATGAAGAAAATATTAAGAGCAGCCCTGCTGTGAGAGAATTGAAAGTGCAGTGGGATGAGAGGCTGGATATGACCCAGTCATGGGCACTCACAGTCAGAGAGACAAACGTGTCCTGGGCTGTATCCAAAGCAGTGTGGCCAGCAGGGTGAGGGAGGGGGTTCTGTCCCTCTGCTCTGCTCTTGTGAAACTTCATCTGGAGTGCTGCATCCAGCTCTGGGGTCCCCAACATAGACCTGCTGGAGTGAGTCCAGAGGAGTCCATGAAGATGATCAGAGGGCTGGAGCACCTCTTTGATGAAGATAGGCTGAGAGAGTGCAGTCATTCAACCTGGAGAACAGAAGGCATCAGGAAAACTTTGGAGCACCCTTTCAATATACTACAGGGACTTAAAAAATGGAGGGAGAAGGACTTTTCACATGGGCAGATAATGACAGGACAAGGTGCAGTGGTTTTATGCTAAAAGAGAGGAAAGGAAATTCCTGTCTTTCCTATTAGAAGGAAATTCTTTGTTGCAAGGGTGGTGAGATACTGGAACAGGTTATCCAGAGTGGTTGTGAATGCCCCATCCCTGGAAGTGTTCCAGGCCAAGTTGGACAGAGCCCAGAGGAACCAGATGAAGTAATAGAAGAAAAAGTCCCTCATCATTCTTCTGGTGAGATTCCACAACAGGTTTACAAAAGGGGAAAATGTGGAACAGGAGGGCAGAATCAGTGCTCACTATGCTGAATTTACATCCTTAACTCTATTCCCACCAAAAGCAAACACAAAACATTCAAAAGTTGTTAATATGTAGGCATTGTGTTTCCAACTCTCCTTAATTTGCTGCATTTTAAAGATGAAACCTGATAGTGGTATTAATCCGTTTGAACCTTGAGTGACATGAGTTGTGCTGGTCTGTGATCAGCTTTTCAGCAGTGCTGGTTTGCAAACAGTGAGCATGAGTTCCAGCCCTGGCCATGGAGTCTTTTTCACAGATGTAGCTTCCTTTTACATTTTATTTATTATAGCTGGAAATACACTGTCTCCCCTACCATCCTTTCAGGTAATCATAGGAAGTGTGAGCTAGATGGATGGACAGTGGAGTGGATCAAAAACTGGCTGAGTGTCAGAGCTCAGAGGGTTGTGATCAGCTGGAGGCCTGTAGTCAGGAATCTGCTGAGTCTAGTCTTGTTGAATTTGTTTGTCAATGACCTGGATGAAGGGAGAGAATGTACCCTTAGCAAGTTTGCTGATGGTATGAAACTGGGGGGCAGAGGCTGATACACCTGAAGTCTGGGCTGCCATTCAGTGGGATTCTGATAGGCTGAAGAATTGGGTGGAGGAAAAACTAATGAGGTTCAACAAGGGCGAGTATAGGATCCTGAACCTGAGGAGGAATAACCCCAAGCGTCAACACAGGTTGGAGGCTGACCTCCTAGGGAGCAGCTCTGCAGAGAAGGGCCTGCAAGTCTTGGGTAACAAATTGTGCATGAGCCAGCAGTGTCCTTGTGGCCAGGAGGGACAATGGTATCCTAGGGTGCATTGGGATGAGTGTGGCCAGCAAGTCAAGGCAGGTGATCATGCCCTTTAACTCAGCCCTGGTGAGGCCACATCTGGAGTGCTGTGTCCAGACAAGTTGCTACTGAATGTCCAGTGGAGGCCACAAAAATTATCTGGGTCTGGAGCATCTTCTTAAGCTGTGGGAGCTGGGCTTATTTAGAGGAAAGAGTGAGAAATGGTCTTGTTAATGCCTATAAATATCTCAAAGGCAGATGCCAACAGTGACAGGATGCTATGGCCATAAACTAAAACACAAGAAACTGGACCTCAACATGAGGAAGAACTTCTTTCCATTGAGGGTGGCAGAGCACTGGACAGGCTGCTCAGGGAGGTCATGGAGTCTCCCTCTGTGGAGGCATTCGAAACCAACCTGTATTCCTGTGTAACCTGGTCTAGGTGACCCTGCCTTTGGAGGGGCATTGGACTAGATGATCCCAGAGGTCCCTTCCTACCCTAACAATTCTGTGATTCTGAAGTTCTGAGATCTAGACATTGCTTTCATGTATGCCATAAGAAATCAGATAGCCAAAGGTAGTTTAGCACTCAGGGAAAATGCACTACTGGGAAATTGTACACCATTTGCCTAGTGATGTTACCAGTACTGAACAAATGAAAGCATATGGCAAAACAGATTAATGAAATCTAAACCTGTGCTTAAGCACTTCATTGAACAGTGGTCTGCAGATGTAAGTATATGGTTCAGATGTCTCTGTGTTTTCCCATCCATATGACAGCCAGTGGTACTTCATGGAGAGTATTGGCATTTCTGTGGCATCAACATCTGTTTCTGAGTGGTTAATTTTCATTAAGGGTTCCCATCCTTCATTAATTGAATTATGGCCTTCAATTTCAGCACTCAGGTACCAAAGGGAAAAGAAGGAGCTGCACCCAGAGGGGAATCCTTTTATTCTGGTGAAAGAACTAATTATCAGATTGAAGAATAATTAGCTTGCACAATTCTCTTCGACTAACCACAATGTTGGCAGTGAAATGTACCCTTTTTGTTATGATTGTGAGGTCTTCCTACCTCATACCTTAAAGGCTTTTAGATGCAAGCATTTAAAAGCTGCATTGCAGTATGTGTATCTCTCTCAATAATGGGGCACATTGTTCAGTTTTTTCAGATATCACTTTTCTTTTAGGGCAAGGAAAAGAGGAAGACTCTCTGGCAAAAAAATAAGAAAAAAAAAGGTATCTTTTTCTTCTATTGTTAACAGCCAGCAGTTTTTCTTCAACTGGAGGATACACTTCAGAGTGAAGCTAGAGCAGCTAAAGATCTGGAATTAGTCTTCTGTGGCAATGATGCCAGACAGTCTCATTAGCTGCAAGCTTGGTAATTTTAAGGAGGAACTGCCTGTCTCCTTTATGTTAGAAGAACCTGGGAACAGAATAAAACTGGTAAGATACTCACTCTACCCAGGGTATTGACTGAAACTTTAAAGCAATTAGAAGAGCACCTAGAGATGACTCAGTAGGTCTTTGAGGGGCCAGTATGTCTCTGGATAAAGTCCTAGACCCTCCTGTCCATTCAGGATTTTGTGGGAGTTTTTTCCACATTGCAGGTGTGTAAGTTACCACATGCAGCCTTAACCCACCCCTGCTTAATGGCTCTTGAAATCCTTGAGGAATGTGGAGAGTCTGGTGTATTCCTGTTGAGTGAGATGGATGGCCAGAGGCAGAACTCTTGAGCAGCAGCCGAAGTTATCATAAACAAATCCAGCTATTCTGGTGTGCCAGATGATGTATGCCACAGAAGTGCACTTCAGAACTGTGCAGATAAAGGGAGTAGCTCATCATCTCTATTACAATATTTTATCAGTTTTCTGTAAGCCTAATGATATAACTGAATTAATAATGCCTGTGCCATTTCTTGGTCTTTCATCTGTCTGACTTCTAGATCTCCTTTCCTGTTCACAGTGAAACTGCAGAAATATCAGGGCAACATACAGTTTCTAGTTTATCAATAGTAATGACCTTCATGAACATCTCTCTTTTTTTAAAAATTCTCTTTTGTACTTAAACCTAGTTCCAGATTACTGTACTAAATGTATTCTCTAAATGTGTCTCTTTAGGGGAGAGGTATTATGAAGCTATTGTTTTAGAAAAGAAGTTTCCTAGCAGTAGTGTAGGAATTTTTTAAAGTATTTCTAGTATTAAAGTATTTCTGAACTGTCAATTATATTCCTCAAAAGCTCTTAAAGAGATAAAATACTAAACATTCTTTTTTATTTCAAGTCATCTGAGAAAGTGAAGCAGTTTTAATTATTTAGTGCAGTCTGTTAAAAGGCAGAGAAGCTGTGGCCTCCCATCCCTGGAAATGTTCAAGGCCAGGCTGGATGGGGCTTTATGCAGCCTGGTCTAATGAAAGGTGTCCCTGCCCAAGGCTCAGCCTTCAGATAATGAAGTGAATGCAATTTCTCATTTCTGTAGCCCTTGGAAACCCATGCATGATGATGTTCAAGTCTCTCATCTTGAAAGACAGTAGGAGCTCATGTTTCTGAGACAGCTTGAGTCAACCCCTGCAGTTCAATGAAGCTGATGCCTGCTGGTGTCTCCTGGAAGGCCATGCCTGCCAACTGCCTGCACCTGGTTGCTCCCGTGCAAACTTCATTTTCAGCTGGGGAGTGAGAACAAGATTGTCTCTCCTTGAAGTCTGGCATATTTCTCCATGGGACTCTGGAAATGCAGGGTGATTTTAACACCACTGTTTTATAATTGGACTTTTTTTTCTCATCTGAGGGATAAAAATCCAATGTTGAGTCAGCAAGAGCTTACCTGAAGCTGATTGTTTTGAAAACTCCTCTCTTGTAGTCATCTTGGAGAAGGGGGTAAGTGAAGTAAATCTGAAAATCAGCTTAGTATTTACATGTGCTTGATACTGGCCTCTATGGTGTTATACTGTACTGAATTGTCATACCATGATTCCTTTCCTTCAGCTTGTACACCTAAAATTGGGTTACTGTGGCTATGTGTATTCTCAGCATTTTTTATTTTGTGGGGTAACTGATCTACAAAGTCTTTGGTGAAAATAGTTATTTTCAGAAGAATCCATAAGACAAATAATAACTTGCTTAGCTTTTCATACAGTCTCTGATCTTCCATTAGTGAATCTTGGACTACATGACATGTCACACTCTTTACCTTGATCTCAAGGTATATTACTTCTATATTAGAGAAGGGAAGAGAAAGAGAGACAAAAGCATGAGGAAGTGAAATTATTTGCTCAGGTACTCAGGGAGTCAATACCATACTGAAAATTGAATCCAGTTTTCCAGGTTTCTCTCTCCAGTGACATGTCAACTGGGACCTGTTTCCTCCTTGGTGCTTGTGACTTTATTAAGAGTGACCTTTAGAGATGATGGAGATTTTTAATCAAAGTGCTTAATCCTTTCAGGAAAATCAGAGAAGCTCACTTTTCTATAGGAAAACTCATCCTAAACTTCCTTAGGAGAAATTGTGAAGAGATGGATTTGTATAAATAATCTAATTTCTTAAGAAGCCATAGGAAAAAAAAATCTTATGCTTGAATCTGAAAATGCCATGGCTTAGAGCGGCCAAATATATATATGCCAACTTTAACAGTGATTATTTCTAATGAATAATATATCCAGGAAAAAAAGAAACAAAGAGTTAGTCAAAGTATGGAAGACCATTATTAGAAATAACTTCTACATTTTAACATCTTTCAGCTTTATGCCCCTGTGCATGACCACTGTGCCATCCAATAAAACATTTCTCATATCATCAGAATTTTACAAGTTCTATTTCAATTGTCATAAGAAAAAGCAGTTCACGGGAGACATCAGAGGATAGATGTTTGTTCCCTTCTGCCTTTTTTAAGGCAGATGTGTTAGAGATGTGTAGGTTAGAGATGCAGAAGGGAAAATGGCTATAGCTATCACAGATTTTCATAGGTGAGTTAGCAAAAGAAAATCCTGGGATATCACATAATAGAGTTTACAGCAAGATTTGTTCTCATTCTCTGAGGTGTCTACAAAATATATATAATGTCCCAATACAATGAGTTGTCATGAGCCCAGCTTACTCAAGCATAGCAGGAAGTTGTAGCTCTGTTAGTATGTAGCCAGACAAACACAAAAAGTTGTTGAATGGACAGGCACATTTTCCCCCTCTTTTATCCAAACTAATGTCTAAATATTGATGTATAAATCCCTAAGCAAGTAGCTGATTCTTTCATTTCTTGGAAGAACTGCTGGACTATATTTTTAGGGAAGTCAAGTTTCTTGAAATTAGTTTAGAAATATATGGTTGAATGCTTATTCACCACAGTTGTGTAGAACTAGCATACATTTCTTTTTCTTTTTCCTGAAATTAAGACACTTCAAAAATTGTGTGTCAAATAAAGTATTTGAAGTGTAGTGTTTAGCATAGAGAAGCAACTGAATATACTATGAGAAAATCAGAATCATGCCTGTCCTTTTATAGAGAGAAGGCAGAAGAGGTTTTTAAGTGTTGGCTTAGGTCTGTAATCTAGGCCAAGTTAGGCAATAACTTTGGACAGGAGCAAAAGGATTTGTACTTAATGTGCTGCAGGAGTGAAATTGGTGAAAAGATGCAAAGAAAAGAGAGGCAATGCAGATCTTGCAAATTTTGTATGGACTGGAAATTGCTGTGAACTTTAGACAGGCTATAAAAGGAGAGCATGAAATTAATTGCATTAAGAACTAAGGGAGTAAGGATATGATGATTATTTACTGGGATAAAAGTGTGAACATTTGTTGTCCTACTGTATAATTTAGGAAAAATTTCAAGAGATGCTCAT
This sequence comes from Toxostoma redivivum, assembly GCA_013397375.1. Classification (NCBI taxonomy): domain Eukaryota; kingdom Metazoa; phylum Chordata; class Aves; order Passeriformes; family Mimidae; genus Toxostoma; species Toxostoma redivivum. The sequence goes on from VXBI01006135.1 coordinate 261,930, forward strand.
AAGCTTTATCTGGATCCATGGCAGACTGAAAAGGAGATTGAAATGATCTCTAATAGAAGATACTTCTCTAATAGAAGAGTATCTGTTGTAAGTCTACACACATGCACTCAGTCACTCTGCTTGTTAGGTTGACTGCTTCCTCAGGCAGAATTTATTCATGTCAGGGACAAAATTTTTTCCCTGTTTGATTTATTTGAGACAAAGGGAATGATCCTTTGAGATTCATTGCTTTGGGTTTTGGTTGTGATTTTATGTTAAACCAGTGCAAATATTCACCAGTACACTTACAGTACACTACTCTGGGGCCCAGGCACTGTGACAAGTGTAGGGTGGTGTGGCAGGTGGAGACACAGCCAGCTAGGAGACATCCACAAAGAGATTGGAAAGGAGTTGGAAAGCAGAGGGAGATACACTGGAAGGATGAGCATTTTTCTTACCTGGGTTCTGTTTCTGTGTCACAAAGCAATGAGTTTCCCAAATCAGTCATAAACAAACTTCCATTTCCTAGGACAGAGAAGGTCATGCAAAGTATGCCAGTCTTTTCAAAATGGGCTATAATCAGCACTAGATGGAGCCTTAATGTTCATTACCTGTAATTGAAGGGAAATAAAAAAGTGTGATTTCTTTTCTTCATCCTAAGAAATATTCCAAGGAAATAAACAGAATTGCTTCCAGTGTGTTCAATTGCAATTGAATGGCCCTGGTCATAAGTGAGGGTTGAACAAATGCAGAGTAAAAGGCAGAGCTTCTCAGAAGTAATTTTGTCTCTGAGTAAGTGATGTGATTTCTGTGACTGCTCATCACATAAACATGATACATCATGTAATACATAATGAGGAGACTTTGGTTTAAAGATTGTAGGTCTGTATGTGTTTGACTATAAATATATCACAGTTAGATATGTATTTTCCCCTTCCAAAACTCCTGACATTTTTTTTCTGCTGTATGGGTGGGCTCTTACTTGCTTGGAGAAAATTACATAGTTCTAAAAATTGAAAGCTATCTAATAAAGAACATTTAGCCTGATTTCATTTTAGACCCATAATACGTTCCCAAAAATGGAACATGATTTTTGAAGGGGGTATTATTAACCATTGTGTTATAAGTGTTATGCTGGTAGGACGGACAGATGGATGGATGGATAGATGGACAGTATATTGTTATAAGTCATTTGGGGATGGTGTGACCAAATGCGCCACTTTTTTTATTGTTATAAGAGAGAAAAAACCAATATAATGATATTTATTGGAAATTATTTGAAAGCGTATTATTTGTTCTTGTAATCTCTAAAGTAACAGAACTAAAACACTCTCAGAGTCTTCTCCAAACGTTGGTCTGTCTGTGTTTTTTAAGAGAAAAAATAAATATAATATTAGCTTTAGAACAGAAATGTCCCAAAGACATATATCCTAGAAATATATGCACAACTTTAGAATTGTGTACTCTGCCATTTACTTCATTGGAAATTTTAGAAGATATAGTTGTTTTAGAAGATATAGTTGTAATCTAAGGCATTGTTCAGACTAACAGACATGTTTTATGCACCAGCAGGAAAATGCATGTGTTTATGAGAAAGCTAATTGGAAAGTGGAAGGAGACTATTTAGCACTATCTGAACTTTAGTGCCCATGCGGATGAGAAATCTTACACTTCTCTAAGACTTTTACGTAATTGTACTGCCCAGAAAAATGCAGCTCTTTGCAGAGGGACAAGACCTCATTTGCAGAAGTTAATTTTTCAAAAGGTTACCTGAACCCTTTATCAAACACTGTATTACAAAACATTGTTCCTGACCTCTCAACTGGTTTAACTTACTGTCTTAGCAATACTATAAATAACCACCTGCATTTCTGTATATGTGAGTACTGAATGGTGAAAATGAGATTACTGCAGTTGTTGAGAATGGATTCCTTATTTCTCTCCTGATTGATATTTATGATGGGCGTGCTTGTGTACAATGGTAATAAAACCACATAGACCTTTAAAATAAAGCATTGTGTTTAAGAGCATTTGTGAGTTCATTAGCAGATAACTAGCCACATTTTGAGAGGGAACAGGCAGAACATATTCTGTAGAAAAACATTCTCTTAGGCAACAAATACACATTGTGTATGTCATGCATTTTTATTATTGCTTCCATATTCATTAAAGTTTAAGGCCTTAAATGACTTGTCAAAATGTTATGCCAAGCTGAAAAACATTGCCTTGATGTGCTGTAGCATAGCAAGTCTTATTGGCACTTACAGCATTCTCAGTAGACAAGAAAAATCCCTACATTTTTTAAGTCACTTGTATGTTTGTCTCCAATGTGCACTTCTCGTTCTTCTTCATTTTTGATATATTTTTCAGAATTTTATACTGTTTTTAATGTAACTCTCATCTAAAATGTGATGGGGTTGGCTTGTGCATGTATATACATGGTCCTGCTTATAGAAGGTCAAGTTAGATCTGAACTTTCTCCAAATTCTAGGGAGGTCAGATTAGAGGCTTAGCCCAAGGCCATCCATACTGTTCCTTTTATTTATGAATAAGAGGGATTTGTGTAGGCTGGAATCTTAGAATGATTTGACTCATGTTGCTCTTGGGACAAATAGAAAAATATGCTGAAAATAAAGACAGTGAAAAAAAAGTGGGGAGTGAGCATGGTGGAAAAACAAAGAAGAAATGAAGGCAAAAAAAAGAGAGAATAAAGGTGTGAGAACAGTATTCCCTGTGTGCTTGGGCATAGACTATATACCCCATAGGATTTGCCAGCAATACATAGGGATTTGTTTAAATATGATTCAATGTAAGTAAACATCTGCTTCTAGAAAATCAACCTTGATTGTGGCAGTTTCTTAGTTTTTAAAGAATAAAGAAGCTCTTAAAGGAATTTTGATAGGCTTGAGTCTGAGGTAGAAATGGATGGGGAAAATGTTCTGCAGACAGGATAGTGTATCATACCTTTATGTAAATACTCTGTATGTATTACATTACAATACAAAAATTCTGTTTGATTCTTAAGATCACTGTTATAGCTATCTACAGATAATTGTATTGGATGAAATAGGAAATCGGTGTTTTAGACAGTTGGTCAATACATCTGAAATAAGAAAGAAAAATACAAGGAAGACCTATAGTCATGTGGCATTAGAAAAATGAACACTTCTATTTATAAACAATGTTCTAAAGTCATTAATAGCATGTTTTCAGAAAATGTTCGGTGTGACTCACCTGAGCTACTGAACCCCAGGGAATGTTAGTGATGGTGGTATTAGTGAGAGGAGAAGCAGGTGGGCACTGACTACACTTGAAAACACTATTCTGACTTTTTACTGACGTGCAAGAAAAACACTGTGGTAGCATGACCTACAACAGACCTTCTTCCCAGTGACAGCTCTGTTCTGCAAGATCTGCAAAAAGGAACCTTTTGTAATAACATCCCCTCTCTTCTCAAGAGAAGTCTTTCCTGCCAGGCTTTGTCATTCTCTGAAGTGTTTTAGACCTCAAATAAATATCAGAACAGTCAGGCATCTTTACACTCTGGTTAGCAAAACTTGGTTCAAAAGTAAAAGCAATTTTTACTGGATCCACTGATGTCAATGACTTAGGAGTGCTCAAATGAATTTTTATTATTCTGGAAACAAACTAAAAGCATTAACTTTTGTTTTGTGCTTGTCTCTGTCTAAAGCAAATGTTTATGGTCTAGTTAGGCTCCCTTGAAAACAGGCTTTTATAAGTAAATACTCTTGGATGACTAACCATCCTAAAATAAAACTGTTGTCACATGTTTAAAATGTGTGGTGCATAAGAGAGAAGGTGATGAGAACATGATGACCTGAAAGCTAATTTCTACACTTCAGTGCATCTGCAGTGATTAGTAAAACGGAGGCACCTGCAGGTGTACTTCCAATGACTTGAGCTTGGAGAAAGCATTATTTTTAATTTAGTTGATTCTGGGGTTTGGGAGGAAAAAAAAAAGTTGTGGCATGGTGAAGTGGTTTCTTAACTTTTGCAGAGTAGAAGTAAGGATGTCTTAATCAAGGCAGACTTTTCAAGACAAAGAGTATTTTTAGAAAGTATAAGTGGAACTAAAATCAACTGAAGAAATAGCACATGAAGAAACATGGATGAAAAACCTGTAAATGAGTCTCCAGAAAATGTTTTCATATGTTCTCTTACTGTACCCATCAATAAAATACCAATACACTACTGGCTGGTTACTTTTCACTGTAGGAAGAAACAACTGCATTTTGTAAATTGATTTTCTTAGAGTGGCATCTTAGTTTCAAGAGAAACCTAAGTTTCAGATAAGCATTTTGCACATTAATTTGGCTTTCCTCTTTCCTTCTTATTTCAAGCAGTATAGAGTCTGTAATCAATGCAATGGATTTGGTTGACTAACTGTGTAACTGACAAGATATGATTCTTTTTGACCTTCATTTTAATATTGAAAAATTAGGGGAAATGAAACAACTTCTGCCAAAGAATGAATAATAGATGGTTTGTAAGGTGTATTTTTTTAATAAAATAGCAATATTCTATTAGATGATCCATTAGTCACTGGTAACTGGTCTAGTGGAGAAAGGAAATAATTATTTGTGGCCTTTATTTTTGTTCAACTTATAAGACAATCTCAGATTTTAAATTATTTTTATCTTCTGCTTTAGAAATATTGGATCTCACTCAGGAAGAGGTAAAAGTTTGAATTGCAATTTCCCCCTACCTTGTATGTCCCAGTTTCATGAGCCTTTTTCATTTATGAGTATGGTGAAAGCAGACATCTGAGGTGCAGTGGCTCAGGCTCCCTGGATACCAGCAGGTGACTGGGGGGCCTGGCAGCCCAAGCCCTTCCACAACTCAAGCCACGTGGCAACTACAGCCCCAAGCACTGGGCACCTCCATGGGGAAGGGGACAGGACAGGGTGTGAGCCCAGAAGGGCAGGGACACTGGGGACACTGGGTCAGGTGCTGATGGCCCCAGGTTGTGGGTGACAGGCAGAGTAGAGGAGTCCCAAGGGTCTGGGCAGGCACAATCAGAGCTGGTACTGCCTTAAGAACCCCAAGAGGGTGATGTGAAGGGGGTTTAGTGTTTAAAATTAGTGATGAGGTTGTCAGTGAGTTCACCTGAGAGGGAGTTCCAAGTGCTTTTACTTCCTGTGTGAATCAGCCCTCAGCTTTTCCATAAAGGCCCCCAGCCTAGGGTCTACTTGTGACTGCTGTTTGCTGGTAAAACTTAAGGTTAGCTCCTTTACTCAGCCTTTCTGGGCACTGGAGGACAGAAAAAATGTGCAAAAGCTGCATGACTGCTGGTGAGAGATGTTGCATTAATAACAAGTACGTTTTCAGGCTGCTGATTGAAATTTTGCTTACTTCTTTTGCTTATAGTTTCATGAAACCTGCTGTTTTTCAGATAATAGAAAGATATTTTGTCAGGAATGTAAGTCCTGGGTCAAAAAAGTTATTTACACAAGGGATTAAAACTGAACAGGCCCATGATGTGCATGGAAGTATAAGGTGTAGCAGCTGTTGTGTGTTTCATGGCATGCAGAGGAAATTGCCAATAATCTTATTTGGGTAAGAAAATGAATAGCCATTCTTGTTTCTCAGAGTAGGTTTGGGGTTTTGTATTTCTCTTTTTTCCAGTGACTAAGGGAGCTCTCCTCATCAGGCAGGTATTGTGGAGCTGATCTTTAGACAGCTACAGAAAAAGCATCCTGGAGTGCCTGTTTGCAGCCTCTCAATACTAACAGCTAATCAGAAAGTGGGAAGGGATTGAATGCTTTTCTACATATCAGCTGACTTTCTTGTTTATACAGGGATCCTTGTGAGAGTTTTCCGATGGGAGGAGATTTTGGTTTTAAATTAAAAACAATGAGCAACTTCTCTTTGGGCTAGGTAGGGGCTGCCAAAAATAGAAATGTAAATGCCCTGTAAGGGTCTAGGATGCACTGATTTCCTCATTCTCCTCAAGTTAGCTGAAGTCTCTGCAGCATATTTCAGTAGTGATTCAAATCCATGATTATTGGATAAATCTGTGGAAGTAACAAAAGAAACTCTCCATCTTTCAGCCATCTAAGTTTAAAGTAAAATGTTGCCTTGCAATGAAATTAAGATTTGGTCTGTAGTCTGCTGGGTGTTAGTTGTGCTGCATAACTACACACAGTACTAGTAATGTAAACTGAGACCAACTGCGTGTCAGTAATTTGCCGAAATCATTAATGAGGTTTTTTGTGGAAATGGTGAAAATTAAACATGATCAGATGGATGGTTAATGGGCATTTACTGCATAGTGTAGTCACTGAAATAGAATCTTTCATTCACAAAGTGAGAACACATTTGTTCATTTTGTTCTGGCTCTGTAGATGGCAGTGTTAAGAAATTATGCATTTTTGGAAATGTCTTGAAATATTTTTGCATGATGATATGAAGGCAGCAAAGAAGAAATTCTTGAAATACAATAGGAATGTTCTGTTTACCTATTGTTGGAGGTTAGGTGTCTTTTCTTTTGTTCCTTCTGTTATAAATGAGAAACAATAGTCTCGATATTCAACAAAATTTAGATTGCTTTATTTGATATAGATGGACCAAGCAGCACTGGGGAGCATGAGGGGTCACCGCCCACTCCACGCTCCATCGAACCTTGGTTTGCAGCCTATTCTTATAGTGTGGTCTCTCATTGTAACCAATAATTTTTGGTTTTTTTGCTGTCATAATTTTGCCAAGTAAGCCGTGGTAGTAGAATAAACATCCGTATACAAATTCACAAAGTCTCTGGGCAATAGTCAGTCTCACAGATAACCATCTGGTCTTTGTAGATAACCACCAGCGATATGTGGAAGTCTGGTCTTTGTAGATAGGCAGCATTGATCAAAGGCAGGAAGGACTATAGGGAAGTCTGATTTTGCAAGCTGGTAGTAGATACAACTTTTTTGGATTTAAAACAGAATGATTTAATCATATATTTTCCTTTATCGAGTGTCCATGCATCACTTCAGACCTTAGTATTCTGGTTTATACAAACCCCAATACTTTTACGATTAACACAAATCTTTTATCAATTATCACACTTCTTACCTATAGAATTTTTCCCATAAGTTGCTAAGAAACACTAACTACTGGGTACTTAAGAAAACAAACAAGTGGCCAAGCTCAGGTATCTGGCTGCACTTCTCTCATCTGGGGATTTCTCTTCGAAGGGCAGAGATGCTGTGAGAATTGGGCAGTAAAGGGGCAGGGGCAGCTGCTAGTCTGGGGCTCTCTCCTGGTTTGGGAGGAGGACGGTTGGAGCTGAGGTTTTGGGGAAAGGAATTCCCTGCTGCCGCCGGAGCCCTGCTTGGTCCTGCTTTCTCCTGCCGTGGGGATCTTGAGCTCGCCTCTCCCTGACCTGCTAGGAGCCAGGAAGCGCTATCCAGCACCACCACTTTTTGGCAGTGCTCCAAGTTTTCACTGCCCTGCAGCCCCACAGGCCCTGCCTGCCGAGACCTCCCGCGGTCCCAGCTGCAGCTCTAGAGCTTCTGATACATCTCATCATCCACCACCCCGGGATTTCTGCTCATTCCTGCCGTTCCAGCTTGGTGCTCCTTGGAGTCCTGCAGGAGCACCAGGCCCGACACTGCCCCAGGGAGGTTTGTGAAGCAAAGCCTCTCTTTTCCATCCCTTCCCGTCTGGGACACAGCCGCCATCACCGCGTGCTCCCCGAGCTCGATCCACAGCGCCCCCTGCAGGCGCGGGGGAACCATCGCACCTGCCCCGCCCACCGGGAGCCACCAGCGCCCCTGGCGGCTGTGACGGGAACTGCAGCAAGGGGAAAGTGCCCGCAGCCAAGAAGGGTCACTGAGCTCCTGTTCTGTTTGCTGTCAATGCTATCGTTTGTTGCTGTTTGTTTGCTTTATTACACATACTAGTAAAGAACTGTTATTCCTACTCTCATATCTTTTTGCCTGAGAGCCCCTTAATTTCAAAATTATAATAATTCAGAGGGAGGGGGTTTTACATTCTCCATTCCAAGAAAGGCTTCTTCTTTCCCTAGCAGACACCTGTCTTTCAAACCAAGACACCTATGAAGCAGAAACTACTTTAAAATTTTGGGCAAGCTTATCTTAATAAATCTCTATGGTGAATTCTACCTTTGGCTGCTCTCCAGCCTCTCAGTCTTACAGTCACCCAATTTTTTTACAAAAGTCAGAAGTCTTTATTATGAAAGCAAAAGAAATGACCCTTATTTCTCCCTTGCCAAATAAATAGGTGCCTACAGCAAATAGTTCATCTCTCAGCTCTGTGGACGTGATCAGCTGGTGACCTGATTATCCTCCTGTGCTTCACATTACATATCCCCAGTATATAACCTGTGCTTAATGTTCAATCCACATCAGTGTTCAGATTAAGCTTCAGTATACAGTGAACTAGTTCAACATGTAACCAGAATTTCCTCATTTTGCACAGCATATCAGCTTATCTTTAACTTAGAAAACATTAGAATTTATCTTTCTAAGCAGGGCTTTTCTTATTCTTTTCATCAGGGGAGTAATATTTAAAAATATGTGCAATGTGAGTGGGATTATAGATATATATCTGTGTCATAAGACAGAGGCTTAAGGCTTTAGACTTCATAAGAGTCTCAAATGACACTCCAGATATCTTTAAATATTTAAAATTGCAGGTTAACCATACTTGCAATTTTTAAAAAGTAGATTTTGGTAGTGTACCATTTATCATGTCCTTTTCAGAATACAGACAAAAATGCAGTCTCTGACTCCATGGTGCGGAACTGAACTGTGGAAGCTGGCCTTTGGTTTTAGACAGATTACCCTTCCCAGAATCACTCGATTTACAGAATGGACTGTTGAATGTTCAGAACTGGACAATCCATTTAGGAAAAAAAATAAAAATAAAAATAAAAAAAACCAAACACACCTTATTCAATGGATTATAGAGAGTTATGGTAGTAAACATCACATGTGATCACAGTTCTGTATGTTGTACCTGAATACACTATGAAGAGATAAGTGATTCAGAAAATAGGCAGTATAATTTCAGGTAATATATTCCACTAGATGCATTTACCCTCTCATTTTGGAATGTAGTGAAAGAGGGTAATTATTCACAAAACCCATCTGCTTTTGGGAAGTTGCAAAAGGGAAATTGCTTATGTACATGAACTTTCCAGTAGAAAACACAGAAGTTTAGTATATAAACTTGTAGGCTGACATTGCTTTCAGTGGTAGTTGTTACAGTTCATAGGAATATATGATAGGCAAATGTTTACTTGCAGCTCTTATTCTTCTGATTCTAAAAACATAAGTTTTGGCTATATAGACATTTCATTGAACATGGAAATTAGATATATGGAGTCTGAAAATATTTAAATCTTATCTATGCACTTAAATGTATTCACAAAAAGTACACAAGAACAGAAAAGAAAAAGATTAGGCATCAAAGCTGTGCCCCAAAGAGCTTGGGATTTAAAACAAACTCTCCAAACTTAGAGCAAATTTAAAGTTACCTTAGCTGCAGACATCAGGAAACATAGTGCATTTTTAGCTTCACCTATTAGGAGTATAAAATGCAATATCCTGAAAGCAAACTTGCTGCTTTGAGCATGAAACTTTAACTACTGCTATATTTCTTTTGGATGTATCTGCAGTAGCTCTAGTTTAGGGGTAATAACTCAAATTTAAGTTTCTGTTAGATTTTGTTCTTTCTTTGTTTAAGGATTAAAAAAATATGAAAAAAATCTCCAGATTTTTTCAAATTCATTTCAAAAATACTAGCTGCTCTGATGAAAACTGTCTACCACTTATGTATTGTGAAGAAACAGTTAATGATTACACAGCTGATGACTGCAAAGAAGCAAGTGGGAAAGGACGTATGCAGTGAAGCAGCTAGTAATTCTGATGTATGGAAAATTAACCCCTTTGCAAAACAGAAACACCACTAGGTTTATAGCTGGAATTCCCCGATGCTGATGGGCCATCAGAGCTGTCTCTTATGAGTGATGTCTAAATGAGGATGGTCTACCATCTCTGGAAATTGCAAGGCAGTCTCTAATACAGGTGTTATTTCAGTTTCAGCAGCTGTTTAAAGAAATGAAAGGAATACTCATACAGCCAGCAAATAAGCAAAGAGGCTGTATAGAAGCAATAAGACAGAAATGTGTATTTTATTTTGGTGCATGGAAATCTAGAGCACTGATATTTTCCCACTTTTTTCTGTTTCATTAATTCATTCTAGAATTAAAATAGATGTAAATGTCTTCCATAGATATTTCTCCTGTGATGGTCTGAGAGCAGGTTTCTCTCATGAGTCACATTTTGGAGTAATAGAAAACCAAAACTGTATTTTAGGATTGAAAGTTTGGAGAAAGCTTTAAGGTTAGATTTGAGCTTTTTTTACTGTGCCATATTTGACTTTGTCTTCCCCTGCATATAAGTATAACCATTTCCTAAGAGAAAAATGTGTTTGTTTCTAGAACAAGCCAGTACTATATATGCTAAGTTTGAAATGAAGAAACATGTATAGTTTTAATTCAGGAGAAAGGGAGAGGGTAGAAGTTTACTAAACAAGAAGCTCTTTATTTATTCTTTAATCTGATTATTTATTGGTTCCTTAGTTAAACTTGGAATGTAGAATAATAGTATTTGTTTATTTAAATCTATATATATATACTTGAAGGTAAGACTACAATGGTTACTTTTTGCAACATGTCATAGTAGCCATGCACAGCTTTAGCAATAAATTTGAAAGGAGCCACCTTATACAGCACAGAGATTGCAGATCTAATGATGTATTACTGGAGGTTTTTCTGTGTGTCAGTATATTTTTGAGTTTCACTTTGTTTTTTGGGAAGAAAGTTGTTTATATGGAGAGGATGGGAGTAGATCAAATGGAGCAGAAATTCAATGTGTGAATTTGGTTTATTAACTTGTAATAAAGCATTTTTAAAGCAAGTCAGGAAATGGGGCATTTTTTTAAAATTTTATGTTGAGAAGGTTAAATTTTATTTTGAGGCTGGAGGAGAGTGGAATGTTTGCTGTTTCTAATTGTCAATCAGTTAGCCTAAATCTTCTCTGGTGGTGACAGACCTATGTTTGGAAATACCCTCAGCAGGTTACTTAACCAACAGCTCCTCCAAAGTGCCCCATTTCCTTGCCAGAGAGTGACATACAGCCAGAACCAAATAATATCTGGCATCTGCTGAGCCAATATTTTTTGTCTAGAGTTAAAAAGTAAAACCTTCGCAGTTGTTCATCTCTCCATTGTATTACAATAACTACTCAAGAAGAATTTATCCTGAAGCTTTGATGAATGCCTGTTTTCTATAAAAAATACTAAGATAAAATGACAATATTCATAGAATGTATCCTGTGACTGTACAGCATTTAAAAATTGTTGCCGAGGACATCAAATTGTTTCAAGAATTTGCTTTCCAAAATCTTGCTGAATGTAAGTTTCCCACTTTCTGTGAAGACATATTGTGTTGCCCTCTTTTATCACTCTTGTTTTAGACCTTACCAAACTCTGATCTGATAAAATACCTTAGACCTTACCAAACCCTGTGTCTCTGATAAAAAGCAGTGCAGACCAGTAGAAGGAGGCTCTTAGTACTGAAACACTTTGTGGTGTCTGATGTCCACATTGCCCACTTTTTAGGTTTTTATTTCAGACTCATCCTAGTCTGGGTGATTCTGTGAATGCCTATTAGTGGGTAGAGTGCTTTAGGTGCTCTTCTGAAGAAATCTTCCAGTTTAATTTTGTCCAGAAGGAATTTTCTCTGTGTGCTCAAGTCACTGTGGATCTCAGTGTGGAGACAGTCCACAGTATTAAAAAAAATTAATTAAAAAATATTACAGTAAACATGAAAAAAGTTAAATTGAATGAAAATGAAATTGAAATTTTAAAAAAAGTGAAATGTCAGTAGTAAAACCCTACTAGTATGTATGTTTCTATTTTACAGCTTTAACCTCTTTAAGTTTTCTCTTATTTAATACACGCCAAAATGGCATCACATGTAGGTGTACTTTTATTTAAATTCATTACAATGCTAATGGATTTTTTTAAATCCTGATTGATGTTTTTTCTCTGTGGAAATTACTTCTATTATTTCAGCTTGCACCTCCTTAATTTCAACTATAATTTTTTGTCTTGTCCTCCACTACCGGATTCAAAGTTACTTTTATGTTGTTGAAGTCTCTGGCAGATGTTTTGTCTGACCTGAGTGCTCCTTAGCACCTGTCAGCCTTCTTTCTCATTCTTAATTAAATTCACAAAAGCTTTATCATTTTTGTTTGCCAGCAGTTTCACTCCAGTTGGATAAAAGTTCTGCTGCCCCAAAATTTCCAATGCCCCAATAAAACTCTGCTTTAAATTCTCTAGTCTTAATTAACACAGTTAAGTCTGCAATTTCTGCTGTCTGTGAAATCTGCATGAAATCGAAATGCAAGCTTCCCGTTAGACTGACATAAAGTAGGTGGGGGAAGCAACTTGTGCTGGTTTAGGGCAAATTCGGGAAGAAATCTCCAAAGTGTTCCCCCCAGGAAGCAAACCCAAGCTCCCCTCCCCTAACCGGTTTGGGAAGAAATTTCGTCAGAGAGAATTGGAAAAAACCTGTTTATTCAACAGGCACAGCACTGCCCAGCACAAAATAAACCCTCAATACGGAACAACAAAACCTCTCACTGCTCTGAAGAGATGACAAATTCAGGAAGTCTCTCTCCTGTGGGTGGTAGCTCGGCTCAGTCTGGTATCGGTCTCTCCAGCGCTGGAAAATGCCGCTGCCCAGGCCAGGCCCCAGTGGGCCGCGGGTGCAGCTCCTGGTGCTTCCCCCGGGTCCCCAGTCCAGAGCAGATTCAAATAACTCCAGAAAAAAGGAAAAAAAACTTTCCGGGTAACTTCTCTGCTTCAGTCAGTCAAAAACTAACTAAAAGCAAAGGAGAGCTCTGTCCTACTGTCCACCACGGTGACACAGTCCTGGAGAAGAACCGATGGAACTCCTGTCTCTGTGTTTTGAAAACAACCCTCAGACATTCCACCGCTTCTCCTTCCCGTTCCTTCACTCTCAAATCCAGTCTTAATGATACAAAACTTATTTCTGGGTTAATCAGACAAATGGGGATACAATTCAACATGACAAAGTCACCCCAGGACACAACCGTACCTCCAGTTTTACTACCAAAAGATAACTTAGCTAAAATTGAAGATTTACGGATTTTGGATAAAATTTAGCTTGGCACTTAAGGACCAGATGTGAAAACAGGAATTATGCAGTTAAACAGACATGTATAGTCATGAGTTTTAACAGTGTCTTTAGCAACAGACAAGGGACGTATTTGAATGAAGAAAATGAAAACTCACTGGGTTTTGATGCTCTCTTGGCATTTTCAGGACTTGTGGGGCCTCATAGGTTGGTGGCTGAGAGCAAACAGGTAAAATGGTTTCCTCACCAACCACTACTGCTAAGACAGCAATGACTCATCTTCATCAGAAATAATATTTTCATGAAGTTAACAGAAAACACTCATGTTAAAATGGAATTTATTAGTCCTTGAGGCTGATAAGTTGCTGTCCTGAAATTATCCTATGAAAGGAAAATGAGAGAAGGAGAAATCAAGAAAAACAGGCTGTACAAATATAGAAGGCAGACCTGTTTTTTTTTAATTCCTTGTATCCCAAAATGTCAAGTTACAGTTTTTAGGTGTAAAGTGGAGATGAAGGCCAAGAATATTCATTATGTTATATACAAGTTGTTCATGTTTGAACATAGTCATAAATAATCTCTTTGTATCTGCAAGATAAGACAAGCACATACAAATTTATTGTCCAGACACTAACATTTCTTTTTATATGCAATCTCAGACTTGACTTCTGATGAACTTCATTTAAAAAAATACTGATAAATTAATCTCCATTAATGTCTCATATTAATTAGTTGAAATGACACAGTTTCAGGGACTTAAAAAGATGTAATTTCTAAATTAAGCTCAACTATAAAAAATCATTTAGATTAGTAACATATTGTAGAATATATAGTGTGCTGCCCCAAGTGAATGAGAGAACATATTAGCTAACTATTTTGTCATTAACCATGCTAAAGCAAAGCCAAATGACCAAACTTTATTTATTAATGTTATTTATATTTAAATATTCTTTCACAAGGTGTCCATATAAAACCTCCTTGTGCATTTCATCTACTCTAGATATTCAGTAATTATCTAAGCAAATGGTCCTCAAGTAACTAACCAAGGGTATTACTACTACTTAAAATTATTACATTGATTCAATGTATAGATTTTATTTTGTAGATGAGTGTTTCATTAGAGTAATACCAGGTTAGAAAGGGGTTGTCGTCCATTCACTTTCAAAAGAAATCTGGAGTGCCCGTTTCATTGTCTGTTAACAAAAACACATTATTCTCCCCATCAGTCAAGGTGAATTACATTTTAAAACATCCTATGTTTCTCTCTTTGTCTGGAGGGCATTTTAAAAATCTTATGTGCTTAATATTCCTTGGCCATATTGACTAACCAGCATAGTCTTAAATGAAGTCTGAAACTTTGCATTCGTCTCCATTTGGTTTCTTGCTAATAAAGTCCAAAACACCCCAGAAGAAATGGATGGTTTCTCTTGAGATGATTTCTGTCTGGTTTCATCCTGCCACTATGCTTGGTCCCATAGCCAGAACACATGTGGCTAATTATCTACGTTCAGCCCTCCTGAAGTGCCATACAGGCATTGTTAACTTTTAACTTTTTGGAGAGACATCTGTTGGAAGATTTTGTAGTGCTGTGGCGATTGACAGCTGCTTGTTACAGTCAGTTCCTGTCTTGTATCTCTACTGTAGGGCTTTAATTTCTGTTTTAAATGGAGATGTATCTTGTTGCTTTGTGTTTGTGCTGAATCTGGCCTGTGGCAGTAGCTGCTGGAGCTCATCTTGGTCACCTCAGTGCAAAGGCTTCCTGACGATGCTTCCATGTCCCAAACTCTCTAAGTGGTGTGATGCAGCCAGCAGTGGCCCGTGAATGCATACAGGAATGTTTCCCACTCTGGTAGCCTATCAGGAGTGAGTCTGGCCTTTTCCCAAAACCTGCTGAAGAAAACAGCCATGAAAGTGGTTGGTCTTTATCTGCAGCATTATGTGACTGTCCTTCCAGCAAACCATTGTAGGCTTCTCTACAGCTATTCTCGAGTCATGGTTGTTAAGAAGCAGATTCTTAAGGCTTTGCTGAGTAGGAAGAGCAGCTGGGGATCAGGGAGGGACTAAGATGCACATAAAAATCTTTCAGAAGGGCTTCATGTCCTGTGCCTCTCATTTGTAAGGAACAGTAATCTCTGCTTGCCCTGATTTTGGAAAGGTTCTCTCTGCAAATCCTGTATGAGAACATGAGTGTCTGCACAAGGGCTGCTTATTTTGAGCCAGGAATATTTATTTCTGCCTGATTCAAAATCTAAGATAACAAATCTAAAATATTTAGGGTTTTTTTTTAAGACATGCTTTTGTTGAAACTCAGTCAAGCAAGTCAAGGTTGCAATAGACTCCAGATAGTTTTAAGCCTAATCTTCTGAAATGAAAAGTCGGGAAAAATTTGAGAGTAATGAACTCTTTTTTAACTTTCTTATTGCTGTGATTTTATGGAGTCTTCACAAAATCAGTTGTGATTTAGTTGTCTGTTAATTTAAAAAAAATAGGGTTCAAGTGGTTTGGAGAGTAAAGTTCTAGTTCAAAATTTTCTTCCTCATTAGACATTTTCAGATCATATTGAGCTAAATGGCTTTCTGCATATGTGTTCTATGAAAAAGGCTGAGAGTTGAGGTTGTTCAGCTCTCCCTGGAGAAGGCTCTGGGGAGACTTTCTTGTGGTATTTTCCATATATAAGGGGTCCTATAAGGAAGACAGAGAGAGACATTTTACCAAAGATTTTTGTGACAGGACAAGGGATGATGGCCTAAACAGGAAGAAAGTAGGCTTAGATTTTTTCTGTAAATTAGATGGAGACATGAATAAATGGATAGGTACATTCACAGATGCCCAAGCTTAGTTGTTTTTATATAATGAAGATGACTGTTATCATAAATAATTGTCAATGCATGAAATTTGGCTGAAATGTCCATAAGCATAGACAAAGATGAAGAAATTAATTAATATACCTGTATGTATTGCATTTCATTCATCATAATGTGCAATTTAAATTGAGGAGTTAAGTGGGTAATATTCGCATCCAAAATCAACACTAGGAAATAGACATGCATTTTTAAGAAGACACCAAGTCTCTACTACTGATTTGACAGCTACCTTTTCCCCTTCCTGTTCCCAAGAATTAGATAGTTCTTTTAAACCAGACAAAAATGCACCTTCAAATTCCTTTATGTACCATGTGTAGTCCTCAGAGATTTGTTGTAGACAATGTATTTTTTATTAGCAGAAAATTTCCCTTTGTCAAGGAGGATTAGGTTAAAGAACACCTAGGCCAGCTTGACATCCACAAGTTACTAGAACCTGACAGGATGCATCCATGAGTGCTGAGAGAGCTGACAGATACCATAACAACCATCTTTGAAAGGGCCTGGATCAGAAGGGATGCCTGAGGACTGGAAGTAAGAACAAGTCACCCTGGTCTTCAAAAAAGGGCAAGAAGGAGGACCCAGGGAATAACTGAGCAGTCAGTGATGGAGTACCTCATTTTGGAGACCATGTCTATCCACATGGATGCAAGAAAGTGCTTAGAGTACTCACCATGGATTCACTATAGGGAAATTCTGCTTGACCAACCTGATGGGCTTCTGTGATGAGACAAGTACCTGGATGGATGAGGGGAGAGCAGTGGATATTGTTTACCCTGACATCGGTAAAGCTTTTGACTCTGTCTCTCACAGCATCCTCACAGACAAACTCAGGAAGTGTGGATTGGATGAGTGGACAGCGAGATCGATTGAGAACTGACCAGCAGATCCCAGAGAGTTGTAATCAGTGTAAAAGGGTCTGTTTGGAGGCCTGTCACTAGTGGTGTCCCCAAGGCTCAGTACTGGCACAGAACTGTTTAACTTATCCATCAATGACTGGCATGAAGGGGCAGATGCATCTTCAGCAAGTTCAGTGATGTTCCAAAGCTGAGAGAAGTGGTCAGTACACCAGAGGGCTGTGCAGCCCTTCAGAAGGATCTTAACAGGCTGCAGAGATGAGCAGAGAACTGTCCAAAATTCAACAAAGGCAATTGTAGGGTCCTGCACCTGGGGAATAATAATCCCCTGCACCAGCACAGGCTGGGGGTCAAACTGCTGGAAGGCAGCTCTGTGGAGAAGAACCTGGTGGACAGCAAGCAAGACAGGGGAGAGAAAAATATAATGAAGGGTTCATTGGTTGAGATAAAGACCCAGACAGATCACTCATCAAATACCACCATGGGCTTCCAGTAGCTTCTCACAGAAACCACTCCTGTAGCCTCCCACCTGCCAAAACCAGGCCATACTAAACCAATACAGGCAAGCAATAGAGTTTTTATTCTGAAATCTTTGATATCTTGATTGGTTAGTACTAACCCAACAGCATCTCATTTCATGGAGCAGGAGTAGCCATGAAATCACGTGCTTTCCAAGAGAGAAATGTTGCTAGAGAAGTTTAGGAAGGCAAGAAATCCAGTAAGCAAGAGTAATGCACCTAATTCCTTAAGCAATCCTTGATTATGTATTAATTTTATTACTACTTTAAATAGCTTGAAATTAATGATTTAGCTTCTAGATTTTTCAAGTGTTTGGCTATATGTATTCTTTCTTTCTTGTTTTTGTTTCTTTTTGATACTTTTTTGAGTTTTTTTTTTTTATTCTATCTCATTAATAAAGCCTACAAGCAGGTTTGACCTAGCAGATTTCTGTTTTATGGGAGGATTGAGTTCCTTTTTCAGAATATGCATCTTTCTGTTTTATTAGAGACTGAAAACTTTTATATACAGAAAATGCAATATGTATTAGTCAAAGGGTCTAAATAGGCAGTATTATTTGTTTAAGCTTTCTGCTTTTGTGAGGGTGAGACATGAGTTTTAACAGCAATCTGTCATTCTGTTGACCCTCATTTTATGTTTTTTTGTCAGTGTTTTACATCTTGCATGATGCTACTCTGTATTTGGTATAGACTTGTTCTGCTGTGGTCCACTGTTTCATGGGTTCAAGTTCTATTTTATTCCCAGACAGTAAGTTGAAAGAATTTCATAGAATACAGTAGAATGAGTCAGCTGGAAGGGACCCACAACAAGCACCTAGTCCAACTACCTGACCACTTCAGGACTGACCAAAAGCTTGGCTTTAAGGACATTGTCCAATGCCTCTTCAATACTGACAGGCACACGGAGCCTGGCACAGGACCATTTCTCCAGGAAGTCTGTTCCAAGATTTCACCACCCTTTGGGTAAGGAAAATATATGTTTATGTCAAGTCTGAACATTCCCTAGTGGATGCAGCTTTTAGCTGCATGTCCTAGCACTGGGTGCCAGGGAGAAGAGCTCAGCACCTCCCTCTCAACTGCCCCTCTTCAGCAAGCTGTAGGGAGAAGTGAGGTCGCCCCTTGGCCTCCTTCTCTCCAAACCAGACAAACACAAAGTCCTCAGTGATATGTCTGCTGCGCCCTTTGCCATCTTGGTGTCCTCCTTGGGGTACATTCAAATATCTTCTCATCTTTCTTAAACTGAACTGCACATGCTACTCAGGATGGGGCCGCACCAGCACTAAATACAGAGGTGATCATTCAATCACTTCTTTTGACCAGCTGGTGATGCTGTGTTTGATGCACTCCGGGATGAGGTTTGCCCTCCTGGCTGCCAGGGCACACACACTGCTGACTCCTATTGAGCCTCCTATCAACCAGCACCGACAGATTTCTTTCTGCAGGACTGCTCTCCAGCCACTCCTCTCCCAGTTTAGTTTCATGTCTGGCATTACTCCATCCCAGGTGCAGAACTGGCATTTCAACATGTTCAATTTCATGCCACTGATGATTGCTCAATGCTCCAGTCTATTCAGGTACCCCTGCATGGCCTCTTGTCCACCTCCCAGTTTCATCTGCAGACTTACTAACTGTGCACTCAGCTCCCACATCCAGGTCATCCGTACAAATATTGAACAGAACTGGCCCTAGAATTAAGCCCTGACGGACACCACTGATCCCTGGTCACCAGCCAGATGTAGCCCCATGCATGGCAATCCTTTAAGCCTGGCCCTTCAGCCAGTTCTTCACCAGTGCCACGTAGCTGCTCATGTCAGTTGAACAGTTGTCCAGAAGGATGCTGGGAGGGATAGTATCAAAAAAGGTACTAAAATCCAACAGAACCACATGCACCATCTTCCCTTGATCCAGCAAGCAGGTAACCTTATCATAGAAGAATATAAAATTTAGACAGGAATTTCCCTTTGTGAACTCATGTTGACTGGGCTTGATGATTGAATTGTCTTTTAAACAATAGCACCCAGTAGGATTTTCTCCATAATTCTTGCAGGTACTGAGGTTAGTCTAACAGATCTGTAGTTTCTTGGAGCTTCCTTCAAGCCCTGCATGTAAATCAGAAGAATGTTGGTTAGTTTCCAGTCAGTAGGGATGTAACCAGGCTTCCAAGGTCTTTGGTAGATGACTTAGAAAAGTGCTTCCATAATATCCGCTTGCTCCTTTAGTACTCCAGGATTAATCTCATCAGGCTCTAAGACTTACAAACATTCAACTGATACAACAGATCGCTTTACTGTGCAGTGTCCACAAATGACCAGCACTTTTGATCCCCTGAGCCCTTCAAAGCAGATTCACAGGGGACATTCTCCTTGAGTAGCTGAAGTTTGCTCTCTTAAAATCCAGGTTGGCAACTTTGTTGGTCTTTTTCTGTCACTGAACCCAAAATCTATTACTTTACCATTTCATGGAAAGGCTGAATATGCTATCAATATGTTGATAATTTTAAATACTCATTTGGGGAATATAAGAGGTTCTCCATGTAAGTCTAAGGATAGCAAAATGTAAATGCCACATGAGTATTTTCATTGCCTGCTATACAATGCAATTTCTTCCTTTTTGGTATTTTAAATAAAGCTTTGATTCTTTTGGGATGCTCCCTCAGAATTATAACTGGGATGACATAAGAGGTGCTGGAAACTGCATTCAGCATGCAAATTCCTGTGAGAAAAGATGCCAGGCTGACTGTGTTTGTTTATGGTAAGAAATCACTGTCAAATATTTAGGACTCAAGTTGGCCTATTTTGAATGATTTTAGTGTGCTTGCGAATATTTTCTCTGTATTCTGAGTGCCAAATCTGTCACTGATGACAGTGGTGACATGGATAAATCTGTACTGAAATGCAAGGGATCTGGAAGTATATCCATTACAATGTGGCTGTTGCAAATAAACTTCCCACCCCTATACAAGTTTGTCTTGTAACGGAGGAAAGTGAAGTTCTAAGCAGTAAAATATTCCATTCCCCTACCATGTCCTTCAACAAAATAATGGATTTTTGTGAGAATTGTAATCTCCAACTGACTACTGAGCTATACAAGAGAAAACAAAAACTGTGGGGGGAAAAAAGAGGAGAAAAAAACTATGTATTTGAATGACCAGCTTGAATTTTCTTTAATTATATTTATTCTTCTTGACCTCAGCAATGCATCGCTGAATTTTGCAGATGTAGAAAAAAGTCAGTTAATCACTGTAGAAAGGAGCAGTCAGTAATTGCTAGCACCAGATCGGAGGCATAACATATCTTCAAAGCCTGTTGTTATAAAGCAGAAGCCACTTTCCTGTCTACTGAAAGTAGATATGGTTTCTTATCCTGTCAATGAATATCTTGATAATAACAGCAAATTATTTCTTCCTGTAGCAGAGATCAAGAAGGAATGCAAAATGGTCTCTCTTAAGTTCATTCTTTGCTACTTTCAGCCTCTATCTTTCTTGCCTTGAGTTACATGAAAGTTACAGTCAGAAATGGAGAAAAGAGCATTTGTGAGATTCCCCCACTCAATGAAAGGAATTCTATTCATCATTTTGTTTGCACTGAATTATAGAGGTCAGGCTTTTATGAAGGCCCTAATCCTAACATGAAACCAGTTCTACTAAAAGGATGGTTATATATGAGAGGATTTGTGGGGTCATTTGCTGCCATTGTATAAAACATTTTTTAAAAATGGCATCATAGGGATTGAGAAGTACAAGATTGAGAAGTACAAGAAACTAAAAGAAGGCGTTGAGCAGCAGACTGTTGATCATCCTTTTTATTTATGCAGTATAGAAGACTTCCAAGTGAGAGTTTGAAGTAGGAGAGCTACAGAGGTTTGTCAGTTTGCCTGGGAAGACTCTTGGGAACAGATAAACAGATTTGAATTTTGTGAATTCTTGCATAACATAAAGATGCCTTCCAGTAACACTCAGTAATTCAGTGCTAAGAAGAAATTGTTTCTTGCCACAAGTTAGGTGAACATTACCTTGTCTTTTATAAAAACTCCCACACTTCTCTAATACCCAGAAAAATAAGATAATATAGTCCAGATAGAAGGGATCCTATAGACTCTTTCCCTGTAGAAATACACCAAAAAAGGAAGGGCAGTGACACTAAATTTATTATGAACTGATCCATAATGAGAAAAATTATACTATATTTTTATCACTTAGGAATTGTGCAGTATTAGTGCCCTTAGTAAAGCCCACTCTAAGCTGGCAATTTAACTGCAACACTGCATAATAATTATACAGGCAATATGAAATCTTCAGCAGTTGTCTACTTTTCACTCCTACCTGCAATCTATTATACTCTCTAGTCTCATAAAGGGATATAAAGAAATGGTTCTGATTTTTTTTTTAAGGCATCACTAAAAATGCTAATTAAACCTATAATGATGAGTCTGCTGAGGATAGGGCATCAAATGCACAAGCTCAAGGATAAAATGTCACACTGGGCCAGTCTAAGGCTTGCTTGAATTTAGAAAAGGACCAAGGACTTCCTGATTATTTTAGTTTCACTCTGTATTTGTGTTGTATTTCACACTGATTTGTGGAAAACTGGAGAAAATGTTGTGGAATCTCATTTGCAAGTGGGAAGTTTAAACAGAATCAGTTTCTTTTTTGGTGGTGTTCCAAGTAGAACAAGAATTATAATTTATGGCATTTGTCAATCTTTAAGATATGTCTGTGAAAAAGAATTAAACTAATGTAACTGCCTTTCAAAGTACATTTTGTATACCCAGATATCTTTTTAAGTTGAAAAAATGTTCGCATCCCTTTATTTGTGTGCATGTTAGCACGCATGCTCCCGGTACTTTTAACTGCTTGCAGTATTCTGAGGGAAGTATATTTTCACATTTTTTGTGCACCTTTGATTGCTGGGGTTTTGCTACCCATACAGACTGGACTGCAGAAGAGAGAGAATTGTTTCACAGGCTCATGCTGCAACAAGTGGTGGGCAAACAAGAGATTTGTTCCCTGTGCTCAGAGACATGAGAAGCATTCTCTCAGGCTGGTTTTTGGTAGGACTGTAGATTTCATGTGTGAATGTGTGAAATTCTGGAATTATTTGCTCTCTTTGGATAATCTGTACATTAGATATACAGTATCAACCATTTAAATGTATAACCTCGGGATATAGTATCTCTTTTCAGTTTACTGGCACTCACCTCCACAGGGATTTCCTTCTGGATCATAAATTGGTTTGAAACAGATGTGTTCAATAATTTGGTCTAATAATGATATTATAATATATTCTGTCTTTCCTGCCTGGGATTTTATTCAAAGTTAATTTTTTATGAAGTGCTCCTCTTGAAGGGTAGCCTTAGTAAGGCTCTGTCCTGCAAATAAGTACACTGAAGTCTATCCATTTCAGCACAGGAACAACACAAACTTTGACAGTAGAAATTGGCAGGATTGGGTCCAACAGTTTTCAATATTTTGAAGTGTAATAAATTTGCTGGGTTTTCTCTATGTGTGTAAGCAGTCACTGATATGACATATGAGAGCTTTTAGATGTATGAGTTTTTGCTAGAACTCTGGATACTTTTGTTCTCAACAGCAAACAACCTGGTTGGCTCAGAAAATGTTCTCTGAATAGTTTTCACATAACAGCAACTTGGCTCTGTGTGTATTTGTGTGAAAAGACAATTGATGATATTTCAGGGTTGTAACAAAATGGCTTTTCTTAAGTACATCCTTTTAGAAAAATTGGCTGTATTTATCTTGCTCAAAATCTCAGCCTGAAAGCTTGTATTATTGTTAAGTCAAGCTCTTACACAACTGATGATTAGTAGAAATATTTCTGGAACTTTTTTTTACTTTATTGCCAGTAAAGTTGATTTTAAACTTTATTGATTTAAACATTTTAAACATAAATATTCTCTGTTTTGTTTCATCCTTGTTCCTTTTCTCTTCCTCCCCTCTCCTGCTGTCTTTGGTAATTGTGTTGATTTTCACCCATTCCCTAGGTCTCTTTTCTATATACCATTTTCTGCACCCAGATGTTTATGTACTAAAAAAGATTGTGGATTTTGCCTTTTACCTGGGTAACACTATGACATCTGTATTTAGTTTTTTGCTGCTGTTGTTGCTTTCAAGTGTATACTGCCATCTGTGGAGTAATCAGAGAAATAAGGCTGGTATAAAAAAGATATTTTATCAGAAGATCATGGAAAACAAGATCTAGATAGTGGAGGAGGTATCATAGAGCAGTTGACCAGATCTCAAGAAATCCTGTTTCTCTGTAGTCCCAGATCTCACAGCAAGCATGGGTGAAAGTACACCTTTTAGAAAATAAATGATTTCTAGTAATAAAATTATTCTGTTGATTTCTTTAAATCGGAGTAAGTTTGCTTTGTCCTTCAATCTGGTAACTCATTCCTTTTCCTTCCCCATTATCTTTCAAGTCCTAGTTATTCAGCAGTTTCTAAGATCTGCTTACTATATCTTTCCTAATTTGTTTTTCAAAGCTTAATTTTAATTTCTTATCCTTCCCCAGCATCTTGTTAACTGACTTCATGTCTCTCCTCAGTGTTCAGTTTCAACCTGACAAGTTCCAGGTTTCCCTCCTTCAGACCCCTTCAGAATGCATTACTAAAGATTAGTCCCCATTCTGTCTCTCTTTCATAACATTTTGTTCCTTGATATTTATTTTAGAGTGTACATTTATTGCAACACATCTATTCAAGATGGTCTGAAAAGCACTTCGAGAAGTAATTTTCTCTGTATTGGGATATCCGTGCACATAGAGAAGCTACCACTTTTGTCTTGATGCTGTTCATGTGATTTCACCTTGCAGATTCTTGACTAAGGATTTTAGCATCTCACAACCTTGAATGGGGTTAGGTGCATAAATTCCTGGCAATCAGACTTCTATTCACTTCAGTTAGATGTGGCAAATAACAACTATGTCTTTAGGTCTTTCCTCAGCAAAAAGTATATTACAGTGAGTTAACCACTACTTCTTAAATGCTTTCTTATACCACAAGGCACTAGAATCAAAAGGAAAAGTTTAACCTATGCAGATAAAGCATTCTTAAAAATATCTTCTGACATTTTCTTCTTATTGCTGAACTCAAAAATTGATCTTATTTTCCAGTATCAAAACAAAATGAAGGGAAAAAAATCGATGCTGAAGATTGATCAATGTTTTTCAAAACTGACATAATAAGATAAAGATCAATGCAGCTGTATTATTTGCCTTTCTTTCATCACCAGGAACATTCAAAAGTGGTAATATTTGATTCTTAAATGTGAAAACATTTCAGTTACCTCCTACAGAGGCAAAAAAATATAAGGAGGGATTTATTTAGTCGAAGTTTAGTTTTCTTTTTAAACTTAGTTTGGAAATTTGAGTTCTACAGAAACTAAAAACAGTTTGATATTTTAAGTGACAGTATATAATTATTCCTTTAATCACACAGACTTAAATAGAACAAATTATTACTTGTATTGGGAAATTACAAGCTCTGATCCTCCCTTCCTCCTGCAAATATCAAGTTCCATCTTGCTTGGTTGAGAGATCTGTAGTCAAAAACTAGAGATAAGCTTGGGAACTGAATTTCTCTCATGGCAGGTTCACAGTGCCTTGAATTTAGAGCTTTACTGTACATATGCATTGGTTGATTAACCTTTTTTCGCAAAAATGAGTGGGTTATTTGTAATTTGTTTGGTTTTTTTTTTTTTTCCAACATTCATTTCCCTTTTCTGATCTCACTATCCTCAGTAATATTAAGATTCCTTATTGATTTATTTAAAGAAAAGCCTTAGAAACTGACTTTTGTTATATTATTGAATCAATCCCTAAAATATAAGTTGGGCCTGACAGTTGAGAGATTTTGGTTTTTTTTTTTAATTATTTGCATTTCAATATTCCTGTTCGCCTGCTACTTTGGATTTAGCCCTTTGGGCCCCCTATATGAAATTTCTCTTAACTGAGTGCTAGAAAATGTCCTTTTAGGGAAGAAAATCATTGCGCTCACATAATCACTGGAACATTAACTGGGCTTTTCAGGAAGTATCAGACATTGAAAGACTCCTGATAAAATCCTAGATATTGGTGACCCTCTGGTATTGGCATCTTTTGTTTTAAAGATTTATTTCATGAGCACAGGAAGACAGTTTTCTGCATAAATTTCTACTGAATTGGTTCCCTATCTGCAAGCTGGGCCAAAATGTCATAAAATAGGAAATGCAAAAAGTAGTTAGACACAGACTTTGAGAATATGGAACTTAACCAGGTTCTCTGTGGGGCCAGCCACTTTCTCATCTGCTTTTCATATTCCTTTACTAATTGATTAATATGGTAAGTTTGCTCCTCTCATCCAGTAGCTCTGAGCAGGAACTTGTATGTTCATTGGGATCAGACAGTCCCACCACTTCATGTCACATTCATCATCAGTTTAATTATTGACAATATCTGTAATGACATAACGAGAAAGCTTGTACTTGTAGATCTCCTCTTCCTTTCCTCCTCCCTCCATGCTGTGAGAGAGAAGTGGCATATTGCATAGCTAAAAGCTTATCTAGCCTGAATTTGTTGCATCTCTGAATTTGGCAGACAAGCATTCACAACCACTATACCTATACATGGCTCATCATCACATGGAGCTGGACACCCTGAGAAGACAAATAATATTGGATTGGTTTTCTTGTTTCTCTGCAAACAGTCAAATAGGCTTAAGATATGCAATCTGATATTCCCTAATTGACAGCTTTTCCAAGGTTCATTTGTTAACTGAGAGCATGACATACATTGAAGTTGTTTCTTCATAATGCATTTGGCATTAGCAGGAGAAGCTGTTGAATGCCTCAGACATCAATGTCTCAGCAATAAGATATTTCGCCTGCAGTTTTGACTTTCTAACTAGTGACTTTGTATTTGCAAGAGCATGTGAAATGAGCATAGGGCAGGAGAAAAAAGCTTAAATGCATTCTCCTAAGAAAATTTGTGAGACTGCTGCTTGAGACATTTAGTTGAGTTCTCTGGTTCAATTGTTCTTCATTTCTTTTGGTACAAAACATTGGTTTCTTGCTTAACAAAGCATTCACTGATTAGTCATAGAAATTCAGAGTCCTTTTATTTTGGTATGTTTATAAAGAGGCATATCTGATTTTATTTATAGTGATGAAGAATTTGTGTCTAAAAGACGTGCTCAAGAGTTTTGCTTGCATGCATCCATAAGAGAATAAAATAAAATGTAAAAAAATCCTCTATTTCAGAGAATCTGAAGCTTCTCCCACATGAAGCCCAGGCTTATTTGAAAGAATAAATTATCTGTGTAGAAGAGACCAGAGGATGATTTCTCCACTGATCTTGTCACTACTTTTCATTTGCTGCTTGCTTGTAGCTAGTTTCCATAAACACTTTCTTAGCTTCTTGGAACACGATTGTGCCAGAACTGTAACACTCAGCACTTTTCATTTTGTTAAGGATTTCCACTATCTACTCTTCCTTGTAACTGATCATAGGATGTTAACACAGGATCTGTAAGTGCTAATTAAGAGATTTATCACAAATACGTCATCATTAATAACTGTTGCATCCCATGAACATTTTAGTTACTATATAAATTTATATTGGATGTAAAAAAGTTTTAATTTCAGTTTTTTTCATTACTTAGTGCAAGCAGGTTACTCTAAATATTTAGGTTAATTTCTCTAGCACCTAGTTAAGTTTCTGCATGTCTTCCTCCTTATGGGAAGAGTACATGCCTGGAGAAGTACATGAAATTTTACAGATGTTGTCAAAATAATTGAGGCACTTCAGTGGTGCTTTGACAAGCACTATTTAGGAAGTGAAATACAGATGAGGAAAAAATGAGTGAATGGATCAGGATGCGTTCATTTCACAGAAATAAAGAGCCTAGCTTTGACAGAAGTGCCTATTCAAATAATGCCAGGGAATAATGAGCAAAGCTAGATTCTGCTTAGAAAAGCCTAGAAACAAACTTTTGAAAGCCCTAAGGTCTGGAACCTAAGCACACATCACTCCTCCCTCTGTAAGCATCAATGGCCCTGACTTCCTGCTGCAATCAAATATTCCTGAGCCCTTGGGGACATTCTGGACCTGTCTCCAAGTTCCTCCTCTTTTGTTTGCAAAGTCTGTGATCAAATGCCATTCAGGCACCTGGCAAGCACTGACTCCAGAAACACTTCTGTCTTGCAGGGCAAGCACAAGCTGCATGTGGACACAGGACTGGAGGGCTCCTGGTGTGGCCTCATTCCCATCGGGAACCCCTGTGAGAGTGTGACCACGACAGGCCTTAAATGGAACCTCAGTAAGTGAGATGCCTCTGGAGCACTGGGTTTGATGTGGTCCTGACCCTGCATTTAGAGCACCTTCACCAGTGATGAAGGGCCTTACAAGTTTGAAGGTGAAGCATGGCATTGAATCCCTGCCAAGACATTTTTTCCTAGAAATGAAGGGGTTTTTACAAAAAAAGCAAGAGAAATATGCTTAAACCTGAGATATCACAGGCAGAAGCACATTTTCCACTTGGGAGTCATTGTGCTCTTCAAACAGAACATTTGTTGAGGTCATGATACATTACCATCTTGATACATTGCCCTCCAGGGAGAAAAAGCCACGAGTGTCTAAACTCCTGCTTATAAGCCATAACGTTACAACAGACAAATAATAATGTGATACAGATTATTAAAGCTACCTCATTTCGCCTGAACTGCTTCATGTATATTGTCTGTTTCCCAACCCTGAATGAACAGACCCTTTTTCTTACTTTGAAGTGAAAAGAGTCCATTTGATCTAGAACCGGAGACATTTATCTGTAGAGAAGGGAGGTTTTATGACCAAAAAAAAACCCGAGACAACCTTCATCCTCCTGCCTCTTCCTCCCACACTGAGTCATTTGGGATGTATTTACACAGGAAAGTAATGGGATATATTCACTGAAGATTCATTAAAACTTACGTGAAAGCAAAGCAGTAATTGAGAGGCTCTCGTCTCAGTCTGACTGACATGCCCAGGCTTTAGAGCCATTCCATGCAGAAGGGGCATGCTGTTCTCATAGTTTGCAGTACATGCCTTCACTGGCTAAGAATTAATGTGAGTGACCCACTGTGCCAGCCAGCAGAACATCCGCTGATTCCACTGAGAGCTTGAGTATGTGAAATTAAGGTGGTGGTAGGCATTAGTAGCTCATTAATGATAAAATATATAAATATGACATTAGTTTTGGATTGTGGGAGAATTGCCAGATGAAGAGCTCTCTGGCTAGCAATGTTTCTGTCCTTTTAAACTGGATTGGAAGAGCTGAATGTATTGCATAAGAGACATTCCCTTAATTTGAAAAAGATTCAGATATTTTCATTTGTATGTATAATACAGTTGACATATAAGATACTGAATTTTCATCTGCTCATCTCCTGTTGTCCAGCAACTTCTGTGACCCATTGCACTGAGGTACTAATTTCTCAGAAAATGTTCTATCCTTCAGAATGAGGTGCAAGAAGCTCAAACCAGCCTCATGTTAATGAAGGAAGCATCTCTGAATCCTGTGTTGTATTGCAAAAGGCTACTGTGTGGATCAAAATGTGGTCAATGCAATGAGGTTGCAGCCCTTCCTTCTGGTTTTTATTAACTGAAGAAGCCAGTTTTCAGATAAAACAGATTTTTTTCAGTTTAATTCCATAAATTTCATCAGATTTACAGGGTGCTCATTAGAAAGTTGGTAATTTTAAAGATGGTCTGTCTGCTCTGTTTCTTTGTTACTACTAAATTGTGATTGCCTGATCTGCTAAAGCTAAAGAGAAAGGGATTGCAAGTGAGCTGTGCCAGCTGGAAGAAAATGCAGGAGGGAGATGAAATGGCAGTAAATATATTTTCTCACTAGGGTTGGATTAAGATATCAGGTTTTTTTAAACGTTGGTCATAACTAGATATAGACCTACAGGGATTTTTAATATGCTTAATTTCATCTCTTTTTCTGGGGGACAAAAAAGTATTTATATGATTGTTTCCTGCTTGTTTCATCTTAACACAACACTATCATCTCTGCTTCTCCCCACTCTTTTTGCTGTGATTTTCCAGGAGGAAAGAGAGCAGACCTTTACAGTGTTTTCCTTAGTATATATTGCATCTCATTGCAGGTTGTTTTCAGTCTCAATATTCATGTTTCTCCCAGGTTGTAGTTCTTTCTTCTTTATTTCTCCATATTAATCACAGTTATATCTGTAAAACCAAAAGATGATCTAGACTTCCTTGAAGAAGCTCAATCTATCTGAGACATCAAGATAATTACAAGCTGAAACTGCTCTCTTGCCCAAGTGACTAAAGCTAACCTTTTCTCTCATCCAAACACAGAATAACCTTTGAATAAGGTTATTGTTCAGACACTGATTCAAAAATTAAAGTGCAATTATATTCCCCAAAAGGGAAACCAATATCTCCAATACAGCATGTGTTTAGTTGTGACTTGGTTGAATTTTTTCCCTAATAAATGGGACCTACATTATGATAGTTAAAAGTTTGATACTAGCTTCCATTGTGTTAATGCACTTTTATGCTGCCTGTAGTTTTGCACTTGCTTCAAAAAAATATTAATCCTTCTAAAAGATTGGGATGGAGAAGCAAAGGATCAACTGAGAAAAAAAAGAATAATAAGAATAGATACTAAAGTGTGATATGGATGTCAGCCATGCTGATGGCTGGCAATGGCTGAGCTTTACCTGTTGATTCATTAACAGCAATCTGAGCACACACTTTTGTAAACCTCAGTGAATATTTTTTGTGGTTATCAATTCATTTTCATGTGTAAATCATAAAATAAATGGATTTTTAAAGCCGAACATGACTTGAAAGGCCTATTCCTCCCATTTGTTAAGGAATTAAGTGTATGTGACCTAAAAAAGTTGGATTTTAAAAAGTAATTTTTTAGCCCTGAAAATATTTAGGTATCTGGGCAGTAAACTAATTTCAGAATTTTAGTTCAAACCATGATGCATTAGGTGCATTAGGTTCCCTCATTCTTGCAAACAGTAATTTCCAGCAAATCAAAATTCAAAAAACGCTGCAGTACAAGAAAGAGCTGGCTTTGCATCAAGGTTTTTCATGTTTAACACCAATTTTTGCATGAGCATATCTAGATTACTCTGCCAATTAAAATTTGTAAAACCTTCAAGAGGCAGTCAAATGTTATCTGTGTCCAGTGTACAGGTGCTGTCATGATACTTCATGGGTTCTGAATAGAAAAAGATAAGGATAAATACCTCGTTCAGAAGCTGTATTGAGGTTAAGAGTAAGGTATCAAACGTCTAATTTCAATGGCTGAATTAGATAAACCTGAAATCCACAAGTCATTCTGGTAGCAGAATGACTTTTAATATTACAGAATTCAGTATTTTTTGTATGTCTGTTTGAGAATGCAGCACATATGCAAGCTTTTATGCATGCTTATCTTCATTATTTGCTAGCACTTGTCACAAACAGAATTTTCATTTATTTTAGTTCTCATCTTATGGGTGAAAGAACTTGGAGAAGAAAGTGGAAAATTGATTAGAGAAAATATTTTTATCCATGCTTGCTATTGCGTAGCACATATTCAGAACACATTATAAACATATTCTTTCCATTCCCAAAGGGATACAGATCTTTTCTCTATTAAAATCTGATTTACAGCACAGGAATCAGATAATGCTTTATCTGATTTGACTCACCTGGCTGCTTGCTGATAACAGCTCTCATGTCTAATAAATAAATAACAAAAAATCCAATAATGCCACAATTACCCAGCATTCTTCATTAGGTCTTCGGTGGTGCTTTCATGGAAGGTAAATAAGAATGAAGGTAGAAATCAGCTGCACTGCTCATCAAAGAAGAGGTTGGAGGGTAATGGTAGGCTTTTTTAGGAAATGGTTCCTTTTCTGTGAAATTACTTCAGAAAATAATCTTGCCACATAATTTATTCTTCATCTCTATGGCCTTTGATATGATGTATGTCATGCCTTTACTTAAAATGCCAGCATATATGTGTGTTCATGTGTGTGTGTGTATATATCTATATATTTATATCTATCTATCTATCTATCTATCTATCTATCTTTCTCTCTCTTTATATATATATATACACTTATATCATAAAACTCTGTGTGTATGGGATTGTGCTTTATGGATAATTTTCATGCCAATTTGCCTTCTTTAGGCAGGAAGTTAAATTGCTGTAAAATGCTGCCATTCGAAAGAGTGCCACTGTCATTTCACTTCAAAAGGCAATAGCAATAACAACAGGAGCAAGACCTTTCTCTTACTGTAGCAACAGAGCATCCACTGACTACTAATGTCACAGGTAGATGAACAGGATCCTAAATCTTTTTGATGCTGTTTACATTGTTAGTAAAATTGAAATGTTTGCACTGTAATACTTCACTGGGTTTTTATTGATGTTGCATTGTGAATGGAACAAAAAGTTTACAAAATCAGTTGTGGTTTGTGTTTTAAGAGAATTTGTAGTCTAAAAGATGAAAGAAAATTAGTAACTTCTTAAAAATAAAGAAAAAGAAGAGGGTCAGGGACTGTTCCGGGAAAGGTTGTAAATTAAAATGGACAGGTATCTGTGCTAGTGAGGCTGTTTGTATAAGCACTCTCTAACCTGTTTCATAACTGAAATAGTTTATATCACACATTTTTCTACCCCAGTTCTGACTGAGGCAAACTAAGTAGAGCTTCTGGGAATAGCTTTGTTTTAAGTGGCAGAGTAAATAGCTTCACACTGAATTCCCATTCTCCTCTGCTTTCCTCTCTTTCCCTCCCTTCTCTTGTTCTTTACTGGCAGAAGATACATTATCAGTGATATATTTTTTCACTTATCCATTTCAGTTCTAAGACCCTGGGTAGGGGTGGAGCAGACAGAAATAATGTTGCTGATCCCAAAGTGTTGGGTGGCTTTGACCTTTGGCAAGCTGTTTGCCTGCAGGAGTGCTGCTGTCGGCCTTCCAGGGTCATATCATTTATTACAAGGCATGGCCTGCTGAAATACTTTTCCAGTGAAACAGATGTTCTGATGGTGGCAGCTTGGCATCCCACTGGCTTACTGCAAGTGAGCAAAAACAACGAGGGCCTTGTTAAGCATTGCATAAAATGATTTTGAAGCACAAAGACCATTTGGTGTACATTACATGACTGATGAAGACAGAGCTCAGTTGCGCTGGGCCTCTAAACCTGTATTTGCATTTTTTTGCTGAACAACAGCTAGAAAACTCAGTCAGACTTCGTGAAAAGGCTTGAAATGGGGATTTAAAGTCACACATTTAGTTCATTTCCACATATTTCAATAAATGTTTGGAATTAGTGGGAGGGAGATTCAGATCCAGCTCCTCTTTGGTGAGGTAGCAGGGTCCCTGGCATTCAGTTTGGAAAGGCTGCTTTAAGGTGATAAACAGATATGCTTTTCCAGATCACACAGTTGGGCAACATTACTACTGTGGGACTCCACTTATGTAAAAATTCATGTGAATACCTTAGTTCTGACTAGCTCAAACCACTTCCAGTGGTAAGTTTAGCTCAGCTGGAAAGCCATCTTTAATGAGATGTAGAGAACATATATATGATCCTTCCATACAGCAGTAATAGGCAGTAATTGCCAGGAAGGAGTAGAATAAAAAAATCCTAGAGACTCCAGCACAGCTGTACTCAGAGTAAATGACATTCCAAAACCTGAGTAATACCATCCTAAAGTAAACTGAAGACATTTAGAATCATAATAGAATGAGTATATCACAATAAATTCAGAATGAGTTGGAATGGACCCATCAGGATCATCAAATCCAACTCCTGGCCCTTCAGAGGACAGGACCTCTGACAGAGGACAGAGGACCAAAGAATCACACTGTGTGCCTAAGAGTTTTGTCCATGTAATTTTTGAACTGCATGACCCTGGAAAATGTCTCTCTTCATCTTTCTTGTAGGTTTCTACTGGAAGGCTGCAATTAGGTCACTCTGAGTGGCATCATTCAGCAGTGGCAAGTGCACCACTCAGCTTGGTGTCATCTGTAAATTTGCTGAGGATGCACTTAGTCCCTTCGTCTACATCATTAATGAGGATATTAAATAGCAAAGGTTCCAGTACAGATCCCTGAGTGACACCTCTTGTCACTGATGTCCATTGAGACTCTGAGTCATTGACCACAGCCCTCTGAATGTGACCATACAACCAATTCCTTATCCACCTAACCTCCCAGTCTACCCCTCAAATCCATCCCTCTCCACTTAGGAGAGCAGGATATAGTGGGGAACTATGTCCAAGACTTTTTACAGATAAAATGTCCAGATAAATGACATCTGTATCCT
This sequence comes from Toxostoma redivivum, assembly GCA_013397375.1. Classification (NCBI taxonomy): domain Eukaryota; kingdom Metazoa; phylum Chordata; class Aves; order Passeriformes; family Mimidae; genus Toxostoma; species Toxostoma redivivum. Next base: position 295,671 of record VXBI01006135.1, read on the forward strand.
TGACCACTTCCCTGGAGAATCTTCTCCACTGATGTTATCACCCCATCATAGAAGACCACTGCGTTGCTTAGGTGGGACTTGCCCTTGGTGGAGCCATGCTGGCTGTATCAAATCACCTCCCTGTCCTCCATGTGCTTCGGCATGGCTTCTAGTAGGATCTATTCCATGATCTTCCCAGGCACAGAGGTGAGATTAACAGGTCAGTAGTTCCCAGGGTTCTATTTTCTACATTTTTAAAGAGAGATATGATGTTTCCCTTTTTTCAGTCACCTGGGACTTCACCTGACTGCCCAGAATTTTCAAGTATCATGGAGAGTGGTTTGGCAACTACATCAGCCAATGTACTCTGGGATGTATCTCTTCAGGTCTCATAGACTTATGTACATTCCAGTTCCTTAGATGGTCATGAACCTGGCCTTTCCTTACAGTGAGAAGTGCTTTGCTCCCCCAGTCCCCATCCTACTGTCCCTCCACTCAAGAGGTGTGGGAAGAGAGGTTGACACAAAGACTGAGGCAAAAGAGGTGTTGAGTACCTCAGCCTTCTCCTCATCCATTGTTACCAGTGTTCCACCACTGTTTATCAGGGGTGGGTTCACTTTCTTTGACTTTCTTTTTCTGGTTAACATACCTGTGGAACTCCTTTCTGTTATTCCTCGTATCCCTTGCCAGGTTCAGCTTCACCTTGGCCTTCTTCAGCTGTGTTTCATCTCTGTTCTCTTCCCAGGTTTCCTGTCCTCGTTTCTACTCCCTGTGCATTTGCTTCTTTCCCTTTAATTTGACCAGCAGTTCCTTACTCAGCCATGCCCATCTCTTGTTTTCCCTGCCTGATTTCTTGCTCCTGGAGATTGCCAGCTCTTGCGCTCTGCCAGCTCTGCTCTGCCCTGTCCCCAAGGGCACTTTTGCAGGGGATCCCACTGACTTTATCTCTCTGAAGAGCTGAGATTTTGCTTTCCTAAAGTTTAGGGGCCTAACTTGACTCCTTATCTGACCTGTATATCTCAGAACTACAAACCCCACCTGTGTATGATCACTGCAGGTTGTCTCCAATCTCAGTGTCCCCAATTAACTCACTTCACCTCCCCCAACCAGAACACTTATGTATGTGCAACTACTTTGTTGTGGCACATTGCAACTGTGGAAACTAATTTCATTATTAATATAGAGGGGAGAGGGTTGTCAAGAGAGCAAAATTATGTTCTTTCCCTTGTATCCCCTATGCTACTTCAGTCCCTGCTTCTGCTAATGGAAATGTAACCCAGAGGAATGTAGAAGTAGGTGCTCTGCTTCAGTCCAGCATTGGTGCAGATAATTGTCATCATTCTGGTGACTGTAAATTGGTGAGAGTACAAAAAGTCACCTGAAAATCAAAAGCAACCTGCTGCTACTGAAGGATGTCTGTTGTAACGCCAAAACACATTTCTGAGCAAGAGGGAGATCTGCAGAGATCCAGAAAGCTACCACTTACATTGGTGGGGGTCCAAATTAGCTCTATGGATTTCAGCACTGACTGAATTTTTGTTGGTAAGTGTGGCTAAATTCGTCCAAGAGAGAGACCTCATAGTTTATACTGATGACATTCAACCCTAAAGGCATTCTCATCAGTCAACCTGTCCACATGGATACTAGGAAATCATCCTTTTAGACAACAGCGCAGTCAAAGCTGGAACATAACGATGTAGTTCAATGAAAGTCAGTGAAAAATTGGCCAGAGTACCAAGGACTGTTTGTCATATCCCTTGCAAATACACTTTAATTGTTTTCATCCTTAAATGCCCAGAACCAGCCATAATAAATGTAAATGCCATGCTGCCTGGAGATTTCCAAAAACAAGAAAGCTCTCTGAGGCATGTGGTGAGTTATTGCCAGAACCACAAAAGGGCAAGAACCAGTAGGAGGACAAATCAATCATATCTAGCTAGAGTATTCCAGAATTTAAAAATGAACTGTGTTTTTCTGTGATGACTCAGTTAATGAATGTGCGCTATTTAGATTTTTGGGGAGTTGTTCAAGTAGGTAAGCATTGCCACTAAGCATTGACTCCTTCTTTGCAATTTGTCTGTAGACCTTTTGGTTCTGTTTATGTTTTTAGTACATACTAGTGTATGTGATTGATCTCTTCTTCCCAAAAATATGACACTGAAGGAAATTATTTTTTCTGCAGTCATCTATTCCTGTACCCTAATGGCAAGCAGTCCTGGCTATCTCCTCTACAGTGTCTCAATTCTTCATTCACTGTTCCCTTTGTAACATTTTGCATGTTGTATCTGAGGAGGCCCTGCTCTCTCCTAGTTTTTGGCTCTAAATGCTTGTGGAAATGGTGGGTTTTTTTCCTGCTGTTATATCGAGTTCCACAGAGGATAAAAGTCTGGTGGATGTCTTCACTGACTTTTGTTGTGTGTTGTAAAAACTTAAGTTTTGGCTGTAAGTTGTTTATGGCACCCTGATGTGTAATTAATAAGCCATTAACAACTGACTGTAGTGAGCATGCTCTGGAGCTATTAATTTTAGGCAAGCCTACCAATTTCACAAACAAAGCTGTTGTTCTCAGGTGAGTTGGGAAATACATAATTTTGGTAGATGATTCTATGTCTTGCCATAGAAGCAGCTGTGACTTCTCTGGGGTAGTAAATTCATACAGCAGGGAGGGAGAGTCAAGCCAAGTCAAGGGGAAGAAAAAAATAGAAAGTGGCAGAATGGCAATGTGAGATTGCATTCAGGATTAGAAACGCATTTTGGAGAAAAGGCAGATAACATCAAAATAGGCAAAGATATAAATATAGAGATTGAGAAAATGAGAACAGAGGTGTTTTAAGTAGACTGTTGGCATCTACCTTTTTGAAGCATTGAATTGAGACCACAGTTTCTGTCTTGTTATTTCTCTGCTGTTTGGGATCTTTCTCATTTTCCACTGCTGTCCAGGCATTATAACCTAGTTCTACTGTTAGTAAACTGGTAAGTTCAAGTGATGCAGGCCTGTCCCTAGGATATGCCTAGGAATTGATCCAGCAGCAAAAGATGGCATTAGACATTTGATGTGAAAACAACTTACACTCCTATGGATATAAATTCAAGACTGAAACTAAGGAAAGCCAGACACAGAGAAATAAAATTAATTAGTGTTTGGATGTATAGACATGGACTGTAGGTTTGAGACACCAGCATCACTCAGTGTCCCAGGTGTATTCTCTAGGAATAAATATGCAGTACAGTTGACAGTGCAGACATGTACAACCTCAGCCTTCCCCACTGCAGGAACAGAGATACCTGGGAGAAATAAGGTAAAGCATTGCTGATTTTCTTGTGGTTCAGGCAGTTGATGTCTGGAGTGTTCACTCTATGCTGGTACATCATCTACTTGTAAGTTAGCTATTCATTTATCCTGGCACTCAGGCTGAGTTTTCAGCATCCTAACATTCCTGAGAGCTCTGCCTTGGTTTTGTAAAGCACAGGATACTCCAAAATGAAAGCTGTAGTATCATCTTTAAGATACTATATTAGGTGTTAGTATGTCTGTGTCATTGCTCTTGTACAGTTTCACATGTGCCAATGGTATTATCAATCCTATCACAATGAGCAAACCCTTGAGGAATTCACCATGCATGCATTCAATGCAGTTTATACAGTAAACAAGTCATAAGAACACCATGATTAATTAGGACTCAGAGGGTGTCAGTTAAGAGATTACTATTTGCCAAAATGAATCTGGCCTGCTAAATTAATGGGATTGTGTAATTAGACGATGAAAGCTAAAGAACCTGTGTTAAAATTACATGGGCAAACATTAATTCTGGCATCCCTTTGCTCTCAAGTCCATGACTTTGCAGCCTTAGAATTTCTTAAGGGTTGTCTTCCATGTGTATTATTTACAGGTGAATGTGAGTTCATATACAATCGACAGGTAAAGAGTATGTAGCATGTCTCATGGTATCAACAGAAATTTAGGTCAGCATGTGGCAGCAGATTTTCCTGTTATTGACATTTTGAAACTTTTCCTTGTATTTAATATGAAAAAAAATTAAATCTTTCAAAAATTCCAAATATTTTTAGGATATTTTGAGTGGCAATACATGTCATACACAAAACAGTGAATCCAAATAAATGGAGGTGGAATCAATGTCAAGAGATTCTACAATCTGAAGAGCTTTCCTATGGTATCACTCCTGAAAAACCTGAAGAAAGGCTCCTCTTTTCTGAGCTTTCAGTTCAACTTTGAGGATTCCTTTATAACAGCATCCTAAGAAACTCTTCTCCAATTAATTTTTTTTCTTTCTGTATTCTGCAGATACAGTATGTGACAAATATACTCTCATGCTGTTAAGTATTATAACACAGCATTTATAATCTAATTGCCAATAAGAAATCTCAGAATTTTAAGTTTCCTAAGCATAGGGCATAACTATAATTTACCCAGGCACCAGCAATACCACTGTATCACTGCTGATTGGCAGGCCACTTCATGATGCTGTTTATAAGGCAATTTTCTAATCAGCTGCATGAACACTCATCAGGAGCTTGCTTCTTGATTTAAGGCAGAATTGGAGACATAGCATTTGTTTTGCTTTAAAAACAAACTGGGGGAAAATCGCAAATTACAAAGAGAAAAAACACAAATATAGAAAGCTTCGATTTCATGAATCTGGATTATTCTTTCAAAAGTTCAATATAGAATTAAAAGCTGTGGTATGAATGAATCAGCATTTATCAGGCTATTTCTTTCATGCATTTTGAAACTGGATGATGATCGCTTAAATATTAACATTCTTGTTTTTAACAGGTGTTACATTCCCAATCATTGTTTAATAATAATTATGTGATAAAGTAGATATTCTGTTGGGTCTAGTCAGTTGAAACTGAGGCACAGTTAGTTATACATTTATTTCACATTTCTTTTCCACTTAGAGAATAATTAATTATTCCATGTTTTCTTCCTATCTATTTCATAATTTTTTTCCATAATAGAATAGCTTTAATTTTAAAAATGTGATCTAAATCACATGTAAGCTGGGTCAAGTGTGTCTGGTGTGGAAGCAATTCATTATATGATTTAAGCAGTTTTAATAAGATGAGCTTCATTTGACCTGAAAAATTTATGAATAGTTTTGACCAGCATATCAAATAAAGTATGTTTTCCAAAATTATCCCCTAGTAATCACTGTAAAGCCCTTGTAAACACACCTTGTAAACACAGTTCTGTAGGCTGTATATCCAGTATATATTGAAGAATTCATGTTTTATGAAAATATTAGCGCTTAATACCAAGCTTGTGGAATTAATGAGAGAACTGTACACTGACTTTAATATTAATATTTTAATCTGTAGATGCCCCTGTCCCTTCCTTACTAGAGTTACTTAAGCCCTGAATTCATCAGAGGATTTAGGCATTCATGCATTTTTATACATGTTACTAGTTCCATTGAATATAAAGGGATTATTCTGTGGGTAGAGTTAAATATGCAGAAATACTTACTACAAGTCAGACTCTGAAGTGGAAGTTCAAAAATGTCTGAAATGGCTTTTCCCTAAGTAAAGTAAGGCAGTACTGACTTTAATCTCAATTTCCAGGGTTAGATGCCTGGGCTTGTACCTATTCTAATCTCCCTTCTCACTCACCAATGCTATAAAGCTCCCTTTTTTAGTTCTGCACATTTTTTATGTGTCGCTGGTTGACTGTAGTAATTTACATGAAATCCTCCTGATTTTACTGTTGAATGTCTGGGCAAAGCATGAAGACATGGTATGACAAATTACTTTGAAATATCTCACATCTGGTTTCTTTACCTGTAATTCAGCAGTTGTGGTTTCCTACCAGTACAGCTGTCAGGTCCATGTAACAAGTGAATTTTTCATATGAGAGTATTGGAGGTAAGGGTTTCTGGATACCTACCAGAATCTTTAAACAATCGTAAACTTCTCATAAATAGCCAAAAACTTTAAAATATGGTACATTTTTGCATAGTTGTAAGAGAACAAAACTCTGGATGGAGTAAATCAACCAGAGAGGATATGAGATTTATTTTAACTTTTTTTATGATGATACACATTTGCTGCACTTCCCTGTCTCTCTCTGCTATTTGTGAAGCAAGATTTTCAATCCACATTAAAACCATGTATGCAGCCAATACAAGGCACTAGATTGGGAACAGAGAATGCTTTCCACATCATACTATGGGCTAAAATTGTGAAATACTAACTATGACATAAATCCTTTCGTACTAGAATAATTTAGGATTGTTCCTGTTTTTTTATTTTGACATATAAAGTGTAGTTATGTTTACCTTTTAATGTTCCAAAAGCCTGCAAACTCTTCCTTTGGCAAGTGCAAATCAACAAATGCTGGCAACACCCTGAAAGACAGCTTTCTGTTGTGAGCTTCTGCAGAGATTTATACTGCTCATTTGCAGTGTACAGTAGGAAGGTTGGTTGGTTATTCAGAGCTTTTGTGTGCCACTTTGTTTTTGCTGCTGCCTTTTGTTAGCCTGCATGTTTATGTTAGCATAGTTCTGGACCATTTAAAACTTCTCTTGGATTTTTGAGGGCTCTGCTGCTGGCAATTAATTTTTCATCCTAAGTATCTCAAGAAAATATTGTCAGTGAATTTGTAAATTTTCTTGTGTTCCTTTTAATACCATAATTACTTTAGTGTCCGAGCTGACATAATCTCAAAATAGTTTTTCTGACTATTGTGAAATTCACTCTTTCCAATTTATGCCATTCTCTTAACTTCCCAGAGTAATGATTCCCTAGATGTTTGTCAGTCTGGGCTTTGTACCCATGCTTCCCGAGTTTCTCTTCCAATTTTGTGTTCTCTCTCCTCTCATGACAGTTTCAACTTATTCTTTAAAACTTACAAATAATGAAGACAAGTCTTTAAAAAAACCAACAAACCCACAAACAAACAAAAAGATCAACCCAAAAACTTATATTGTTGTCATGGCACAGCACCACTTGCTGACTCAGTGGGTAGCACACCAGGCTGGGGATCCAGCAGTGTGGCTGAAATACATCATTATCTCTCAGCAGTATACTGCCTCACTCGTCCTACTGCTTATCTTGTTAACTCTTTGGGACAGGGACTACACAGTGCCCTCTGTCGTTCCTGGTAATCACACACTACAGGGATGAACATAATTAATTACAAATGGAAGGTGACTTCTGGAATTATAGTTGAAAGCTATTACCATGGAATGTTTCCTGATTTTAAATAAATGCATATTCTGTGAGTGTAAGAGATGGCATCTGGGTTATTTTCCTCAGAAATGGTACTGTGGAAAAAGAAGAAAATCATTGTTTAACATACAGTGCCATCTACAGAGCAGGCTATGCAACCTGCACTTTTTACATTATATGGGGGGTTTTGTTTGGGTTATTTTTGTTGGGTTTTTTCATTTTTTGTCACAGTCCAATTGGCTAGAGAGTGTATGAGAAGTTTTTGTCAGATGGCAGCAGCACTGCAAGATGAGGATGAGAGCAGTTTGTGCTCTCATCTGTTTTGGCTGTAATTGGCAATATCCATGATATGGGCAAGGCTTCAGCAACAAAAGCCACTCTTAACTTTCTTGGGGGGTGTGTCTTTTTCAAATTGCAACAATTTCTAGAAATGCTGCATCTGCAGCCAACCTTCCTAGCAATCACATGACCTACCACAGCTGTCTGACAAGCAGGCAGAAGTGGAAAAAGAAGGAAAGGGACCATGGAGGAAAAAGACCATCTGTGATCATGTTGTGTGAACATGAAGTATATTAAGGCACCTTGTTAACTGTTTTCTTTGTTTAGAGTCAGTTTAAGTGTGGGGGTCAAGGGTGTGAGTCTTCCCATATTGTTACATAAGCACATGCTATAAAGAAAAGAAAACTGTTAAGCAGTGGTGGTGTGTTTGCATTTCACTGGTTGAAATGACAGTGCAAGGAGAGTTGGATTAAATCCCAAAAATCTTTAGAGTGATCTTCAGGTAAATGTTAATTTTGATGCAGAAAACTGGGTTTATTTTTAAAGACAAAAGAAGTGAAAGAACATTGAAGTATTACACCTTCCACTCTCAGGAGTCCATTATTTATGTAACTTAGCAAATTAAGTTATTGTGGTCACTGCACAACAGACTGTTGTCTGTCCTCTTTTGGCGCCTGAACATGGCAAGTTATCTGATCTTTAACCTGTTACTAGCTCAGGACCCACTCTTTGCCATCTTCAAATTAGTGGGTTTGGAAAACAGAAATGGGAAGGGAGAGCTGAGAATGAATTATGACATCCAGGGCAGAGACAAAATAATTTTTTGGCAGATGATCTTGCACAGGTGAAGAGGAAAAGGGAAAAAGAGAAGGGTCTTTGTTTTCTTATATAGTTACATGTGAAATTCAGTGAATTTAAAGTAGCAGCAGAGATGTACTGGGAGTCCGAGTGTGTGAGACAGCTGAAGTTGCACATTAATTAGAATTTATGAAACTAGTCTGCCATTTGTCACCTGCACTGTCACAGTCAGCACATGTGACTGTGTAGGTGAGTGGGGATGTATTTAAATAATAATTCCCCTTTATTTAATATATATTAAAACTGAAAAGGCACAGAAATATGAGTTAGCAGAGTGCTACAAAATGTGAAGCTAATTATGTAGTAGTTATTTTCAACATTTCCATCTTTAAAGTGGTTTTTAACTGCTTAAGTGATAAATGGACACAAAGCAATTGTAACTGATAAATGATTGATGATGGCTTTATATGTTTATCATTATATACTATTGTAAACACTTTTTACTCAGCGAGGATGGAGTCTGGAGAAAAACTGATGATGTGTGATATATGGATTCAAACTGTAGTGCTTTTAAGAGTATAGAGGGCCAGTATTGTAGGGCCGACACAGAATTGTTACCTGAGGAACTGCTGAACTTTGCCATTGGATCATCGGGCTGAGCACCAAAGGTCTACCAGCTGACATCCAGAGCCTGGACACAAGTGCATCTGGGAAGGTGAGTTTACAGGAGAGAGCCTAAAAGTAGAGATGGAGAGGCTGAGCACTGTTGCATGGTGTGGAAGGCCCCCTGATCCACATATCAAAAGGAGATGCCATTTCTCCTCATTTTTTGATTGCTTCTCATGGCTCCTGTCTTATTACACAACTTTCCAGTGTCCTGTCCTCCTGTGGATCTAAGAGACATTTATAATGCATTATTTGACAGCCACAGAGTGATGCTATTACACCCACATTGTGTAGAAGCCATTTGGGACAGAACAAGTGTGTTTAGATCACTGGAAGTTGATGGGAACAAGGAGACAAATATGCAGGTCTCTAGAAAAACAAGGTGGGATAAGGTTTGTGCAGTGTTAATGGTGCTATAATTCTATTTAGTTTGCTAATTATTACTCACAGTAACAACATTTGTTAGTTACATTAATTGAAAGGGAATTTTACTGCAGCAGCTTGAGTTTAATATCAGCTCTTTGTGTATCATACAATGCAAAAAGTAACCTGTGGTAATTACATTTCAGGCTAAGTCTTCATTCTACATAAATTATTCTATTCACTAAGGAAAAAAAATAAGCAGGATATTACCAAAGAAAAGGCCCAGATCATTAGCAGCCTCTACTCCCTGCTCTGTTCACTTCACTGGTGGTGCTGAAATCTGTCTGCTACTTTTCCTGTGGTGTTGTAGAACTAGCAATAAACTTGCCATCTTTTCTGTCATGTGCCTGCCCTTGGGCTTGTACAAAATAAGGGAATTAGGTTGTGTTTTGTTGACCTTTTAGATGCAAAGGAAATGGTAGTCCTGTTTCCTTACACATCAAATGCTGCCAGGCTGTTGTCTGTGTTAACCTTTGTGGAGCACCCTGATGTGATTGTTACCCTAGGGCCAGGACACAGATGTCAGAGAGAATTGAGAAGGGATAAATTGGAGGTGCCATGCAAAACAGCTCAGCTAAAGACATTTTTCTCCTGCACTGAAGAAAAGGTATTCTGTATGTGTTTAACTACTTAGCTGGTCTGTGAGTCCTGTAATTTGCTTAGCCAAACAGAACTTCAAAACAGATGGTTTCTAAATTTGGGGGAAATAACCATTACAGTATTTTTTCCCTGTGCAGTCTGCAGTTATACTTTAGTACTGAAATTATTTGAAAATTAAACAGGAAAATAAAATTTGGATCTTTTCCAACTGAATACTAATTTCAGGAACATACACTTTTTAGTATATATTAGGTCTTCATCTGCACATTTAGCCTAAGATTTGTTTATGCTCTGATTTAGTGCCTCTTGCTGCTTACTTGCATAAGCACTACCAAATCAGTCAGCTGGAGTCACCAGAGTATTAACTCCCAGCTGCATTTGCTCATAAAAAGGAGGAATGACAAGTTTCCTCCTTTGCAGAGGAGGAAGTGCAGAAACAGAAGGAAGTAACTCATTGCACATACATAGCACCTGCCACCAGCCACCTCTACAGGCACTTTACCAATAGTGAGTGCACTGCCTTGTGTGGAAAGCATTCCTTTGTGAGAAGCTGCTTCATTCCCAGTCTCTTGATTGAGGAAACTGAGGTGCAGAGCATTTTTCTCATCCAAAATTGTAAGTGAAGCTAATCAGAAGGTAGGAATCTGAGTATCCTGGGCTTTGGGATTATTTTCTTATCATGGTAGAAAAAAATTATTACAAAGGAATTAATTATTTTATATTTAGGGTTTTGGTTTTTTTAATGTATCTGTAATATTTTTGCACAGAGTCAGTATTTTCAAAGTGTATCTAAGAAAACTATATTTAGGAACTCCACCTTTCTCTTGGAATAGATGGTCAGCTGTTGGTCCATCCCTGAACATAAAGAGGGTGTCTAGGTGTGAAAATGGAGCTAAAACTGGTTTTCTGAAAAGCCAAGAATAATATTTGATCTCCACTTCAACAGTACTTTAACTGTTAGATGTCAGGGTGAGAGAGCACCAGCGTATTCTGGGATATCCTTTGAGATAACTCATTACCCAAGAACAGAAATTATCTTGGGTTGGGGACTCCTAGGGGGAAATATAGGTCCATGACTCATTTGATTCAAGTCTTTGCTCCTTCAAGGAGGTATGCTGTGCGATGCCCAGCTGTACTCTGCTGCACAAGGCTCAGCTGGGCTGTGGAAAGCACTGCCACAGAATAACCCAGACCACAGCAAACACAGTGATACAGTCTCCACATCAAGAAATCCCTAAGATACAGGTTCTTGAGGAAGGATATGCTGAGGAAAGTACTGCTCCATATTGCCTCATCTTTTAAGTTCTTTCCTAAATACCTCTTATGGACTGAGGGTCTTGTATCAGTGTCCTACCAAGATACATCCTTGGGATGACAACAGTGGCTGATTTTGTGGTCTTTTGACCTGTAGAGTCCTCCAAAGAGCACAAATATGTTCTTCCATTTGGGTTTGTCTCCAAGCTGTTTTGTCCTCTACCCAGATTAGGGATTTAGCTTTTATCTTGAAATAATCCTTTCTTAGACAGAGGACTAGAATTATACGCCCTTCTTTAGGGAGCATTTCCTTGTACAATGTACCACCTGTACTGTGGCAATAATATGTGTTTATTTCTGCTGAAAACATCTAACCTGCTACGTGTTTTTCAGAGTCACTAGGCTATTTCTGCTAGTGCAGCTGTAAAATACAGCCTTCAATTGCTTGCTAAATTGTCAAACTCACTTGGCAATTGAGAGTCTGCCTTGGCATTTTAATGGACTTTGGCTACAAAAGTTCCAGAGTAGGACTTTTCTCCTTTACTTAAAAACCTGCTTTTCTAGTTGAGGTTTCTAAAGGTGGTATTGTAGATCTGCAGGCATCAGTGGAAGTGGGGTTTATGGGCCTGAAGTGTGGAGTCTCAAGTAGAGAACCAGATGACTTTCCCTTCATGCACTCTCCTGAATTTTCAGCCTTTTTAAAAAGGAAGTGTTTGGGCTCCTTTAGTTGGTTGTTTTGTTTGTTTGGGCTTTTTTTTTAAACTGGTGGAGTTGTTGCTTCCCTGCCAGAGGCTTGTAAGTAAATACATATGTCACAGAGTATGAAGCTACCAGAGTGCTAAGGTCTCAAGCTGTAAGAGAAGCGGTTTATGTAACTGAAAACAGTTACCTGCTGCTTTTTCATTGAATGCTTTGGGTAAGCTGTGATTGCTGACCCTAAGTGTATTCATAGCATCTCACCTAACACTCCTCACTGCTTTCCTTAAACCCTCTTTGAGAAATAATTAAATGACTTTTAATTCTCTTCAAATTCATCTCATTTGTATCTTCTCTGATGCATATAATGTATATAATCTCTGCCGGCTCAAAGGGAATGCTTTGGGCAGAATATAGCCATGAACTAAGCTTTTGACTAGCCCTGTTGCTTTTAGAGTTGTAGTTTTTATGTGAATCAGTTTTAGGACTGAAATTGCAGTTTGGATGTTCCATCAATACCTTCTTGGCATGTTGCATCACTGACTTGAGAGGTAAAACTACAGTATAATAGCCACTTGATGGTGCTTTCTAAAGACTGTAATGTCTCTTTCTTTCACTGCAGATACACTAAGCAGCTGGCAGGAGCATAAGGTTCTAGAATTCTTACCGCTGCCATTATAAGTTTGTGGCTTTTTATGTTACCACATAGCATTTACATACACGTTAATGGGAAAGGAAGGTGAATGAAACATATTTGCACATTTTACTAAGAATATCCAATATTGACAGGTTGTATCTTATTCTGAAGGAAATGCCACTTTTGGGGGGGTCATCTGGTTTCCTAATTTGCAGCTTGATTGATCATTGTGATTGTTAGCCTGTTGTATTATAACCAAAATTTCAAGATCCTGTTTGTCTTGAACTTCCTTGTCAAGAGTTTACATCTAAATCTGTAAAGTATTTCAACTTCAAATTTAGAAAGGTAATTGAATTATGCTATGTGAAGCAAAGTATGCAATTTTTCACATCTTTCTAAAAGAGCCTGTTTTTTTAGCCCCTCTACTCCAAGGAATGTCAGGTGGATGATATCCTTCACATCGATAAATATAGCCATCACCATGCAAAAGAGAACCTTCTCTTTTCAGTCTGATTTTTCATTCAGATGCTTTGACTAAAGCATTACTGAGCTAATGTAGAAATTAATTGAAGTAATATCTAGCAAAGGGCTGTGAATTTTTCCCATATGCAGGAGAGAAGTATTATGGATATTAGCTTTGTCGTTTTTTTTTTTCCCTTCAGTCTTGGAATATGTGCAGTCTGTTCTCTACAAGAAAATACAAAAAGAAAAACAAAAGGAAAATAAAGCCAGATGGTCTCTTATGGATGAAAACATATATATATGGAACATGGGAGTTACGGACTAGTGGATTCAGATTATGAGGGTGATTTCATTACATAATAATCAGAGTAATATACTTTCAAGTAATTAATGTTAAATTTTGTTTTGAAGTAGATTATACCTTTTTTTATTTCTGTTTGCAGCAACTAATTCTGGCAGAAAGCTTATTTTGCAAAACTAAGCCCCTGAGGACAAATACCTCGTCACAGAATCATAGAATCATTAAGGCTGGAAAAGAGGCCCAAGATCATCAAGTCCAGCCTTGTCTGAATACCACCATGCCCACTCAACTGTATCACAAAGGGCCACATCTGCTCATTTTTTTAACACTTGCAGGGATGGTGATTCTACCACGAGTCCCAGGTCAGAAGTAGAGTGGTGACTGACCTTGAGCAGATCCAGTCTCTAGACCACAAGTGGTGCCTCTGATGTAACTGCCTCTTTGCAGTGTTAGTTCAGGTTGCATGAATAACAACATTCTCATCAGATATTTGCCTGTTCTTTATGCTTCTGTAGCCTAAATTGCTCTGTCTAGCCCCCATTTAGGTACAATCTTACCTTGAAAGAGAAATGACCCATGACTTGAAAATTACAAAACAAATATGAATGGTTTAGTCTCATGAACCCCTTACAGAGTTAGGAGATCCTTTGTGGGAAATAAAACCAGTGCTCTGCTTAGGAGGATAGTGAAAAGTCTTGGATTTCAGGAATCAGGTTGCCCCTGTTGGAAAATTGGTATGTAATGACTGACCTGGGAAAAGTGATTTTTCCCATGTGATGAATTGAAAAGAAATTGATGGGAAGAGATGATGCAGAAGTTCCTTCCTCCTAATCAGTGGTTCAGCTAACGTACTGTACTAGCAGGAAATTTCCAAGCTGCTGATTGTATTGCTTCAGGAAATGAAAAATCATCCCATTTCTTGAAAATGCAGTGTTTTGTCTTGGAAAGAAAAATGCATTAAATTATGGTACTTAGTATTTTAGACTTTCTACCTTGCTGTATCACGGTTCACTAGAGCTAGTAGAGGTTGATTCAAATATGTAGCCTTTGCCATAGCCTGCAGATGACATTTTAGTCTCCACTGTCACTGATCTGGCTGGGAATGACAGTCACAGTGATAATTACATGGACAGTCCAGAGACTCAGAGGCAAAACAAAACAGATTCTGCTCCACAGAGAATTTGCTTCTTGAACTATCAAATGCAAGAAATCAAATCCTTCTGATGCAGGTCGTCTGACACTATAGGATGATGTATTGTATCAAAGCAACCTTATTATTAGTAGACTTGTATTGCATTGCATGTTTTAGTTTTGGAACACATACATATTTATTATTCCATCTGCTCCTGAAAGACTTAGCAATTGGTTATTACAATTAGATAATTACTAAATATATTCCATCCTTCTGGAACTTAAATGGAATGCAGACTTGGGAGTCAGCAGGGAATACTCAACAAAACTGAACTGTGATAAATTGAAAACTACTGAGAAGGTACCACTTTCTGCAGTGGATAATTTCACTTTGGAGGACACTGAGCTGAGGTGGTGTCAGGTTTTGTTCATCATTGGTTCTGTCAAAGTGAGTGCCTGGGCAGCAGAAGGTAATCCTGATTGCCTTGGCTGCATATAAGATCCACAACAGACACAAACCATCGTGAATGCTCTTGATGTGAGAATGCTGGAAGAAACAGTGGATGATTTATTTGAGTAATAGAACTGTTAAAAAAGAAAAAACACGAACACTTTTTTAGAAGTTTTGTGTTTCCATTATTATAGTCAATCTTTAGAGGTTAGAACAATATTTCCCTGGGGAAATACTCTAGCTATGTCAGAACTGCCTAGATTATATGGAGAGGAGGGGGTGTTGTTACCTTTGAATTTGATTGGGAAGTTACCAAAATTACAAACAAGGGAAAAAGAGGCTTCTGGTGAGATCAGTGTGCCTTTTCCCATAACTACTCCCAGTCCTGGTTTAAGGCTTATCTCTCAAACTAATTGTATAGAATGTTACCAGCTCCTGGTTGGCTGTGTATTTTTAAACTCTAAATGAGTACATGCATGTGCAAACATAGGTGTAGTGTAATGTTGCCTATTAAAAACTGAACTCATAAAAACATGTCCTAAAAGTAAGACTATCAGCATCTTCTTTTATAGAGGAAAATCAATTTATAAAGAAACAACTCTGAATATAATTAAACATCGTAACTCTGGTTTATATGTGCTTAATAGGTACAATAATACTTACCTGCTGTATCTCACAGGAACCTTTTGAAGTTTAATTAATTAGCATTTATAAAAGCACACTGAAATTCTAGGATGAGAATAAACTCCAAATACATTGTATCACTGCTGCTGTTTTATGCATAGTTTTGAGAAAAGCCTTGTAATTTAGAGATCCAGAATGTGTGCTAACATTCCATCTTAATTTTGCATTCACAAAAAATTAGTTTCTTCATGTTTTCATAAGATTTTCCGCCTCGTAGAATCAACGCTTGAAGTTGTTGTTTGCCTAAAACTCAAAACATGTATTTAAAATAAGTTTTAATGTGAAGTAAATACTAGGTCTTTCCTTAACCTTGCTTATTTTACTTTCCTTCAGAAGCAGGAGGCATAAATCAGAAGTGCTTAAGAAACTTACAGCCAACCTCAGTGACAGTATTAACATAAATTCACACTATACAGTAGAGTGGTATTCAGGGAAGCCTGAGTAGTGGGAAGATTGTTAAAAGTCTTGTGATAGGTCTCAGTAGTTTATATTTCCTCATTACAGAATGTTGTTTTTCAAGAGGAAGTATTGCAGGAAAAATAAGCAAACCATTACCCACCCAGCCTCAGTATTCAGTAGGAATGGAGATTGGGGAGCAAAAGAGATCCCCATAAAGGTTGGTATCACAGTTGGTTCATTAGCTGTTTTAACAATGAACTGTTAATCAGTTCTGAAATTAGACCACATCCTCAGTGAACTGAAGAATCTAAAACCTTTATCACTATCTGTAAGGGAGAAGGGCAGAGATGTCAAACAGTATGGCTGAGTAGTAGACAAGTATATTTTCATTTGTGTTGCACACACAATTGTTGCACAATTTTATCTTGGATTCACATTTGTGACAAAATATTTTTAAACCCAGGAAATCCTTTTTAAGTTATCTAAATCTGTACACTTTTTCCTTGCTATAGCTACACTGACAAAGGCAGTATCTGGATTAGGTTGTGTTGTAGGTTATTTTTTCATAAATAAAGTCAGCCTGACATTTTTATTCCACTTTGGTTTTAAACTGACATCTTTACCTTTTAATCTGGTTTTGTTATGATTTGCCATTGCACACAGTTTCATGTACATGTACTCAAAAGTCTAACTTCTTTAGTTAATGATACTAACAATTAATTTGTGTCACAGGTCTACAGTTGAGGCAGGAGGAAGGAATTATTGCCAGAATTAGCCAACCGAAGGCTTGGGAATTGCTGGGTGGTTTTGTCACCTGAGGGAAAGCTCTGATAATTGTGAGTTACAGAGGATCCTTCAGTTTGAAGTCGTACTGTCTTCAACTAGATTTTCCCCACACATCTCAGAGTTATGAAGTGGGGTAGACTGACTTTATAATGTACAAAGTATTTAGCAGCATAAAAAATTATAAAATTCTGCAATTTTTATTATCTGATGTCAACATGAGTATCTGTTGTCATGAGTGCCCACTGCCTGTATTCTGAATAGTTGTTCCAGTATTCTATCTGGACTTGACCTCATAAGAAAAAGATCTTTCTCTTATACTCCAATAAAGTTTTCAATTATGTTTAGGTTAGAAACATCATAGTCCAGCAGATGGGGAACTGAGCTAGGAATCACTAGACAGGCATTTTCTCAGGTTTTGGTGGATAACCCAGAGAAACTCCAAGCATACTTCTCTGTGCTTCATTTTCTCCAGTTCAGAAACAGGAGTGATGCCACTGACCATCCTTTAAAGTGCTATGAGATCTATTGGTAAATGTTTCTTTACAAAAGCTGATGGTGCCAATGTTATTCCTGCCTGGGTCACTAGATGTGCTGTGTTGCTGTGACAGAAGGCTGCACTTGGTTGTTTGGTTTGCTTCTTTTCCCAGCATCTCACTGTCTCTGTTCCTTGGATTGGAAGTTTTTTTCAGGACTTGGAAAATTGCGTAGTTTTTCTTTACACAGTGCCCAGCATAATGAAGTTGGAAGACAATGACACTGCTGTTGCACTGGTAATTAAAATTGAATTTGGTAAACTGATGAGATGGTTACGTTAACAGCTTGTAACCAGGTGGTTATTATGTTAATAGCATGTAAATCCCTCCTGCACAGAACTGGATCACTCTTAAGTTGTTGGATTTTTTGTACTTATGACATTTTGATCTTGTAGGTTTTCGTACTATGTAGAATAGAAATTGCAGATTTTTAGGCAAGCTGGAATACTTGGAGAGAAAACACAGTAGTTGGGGGTTAGTTTTTGAAGTATACTGACTCCATTGGTTTCACAAAGCTGGTCTTAAGTATTTTTTCTCTGTTTGTGTTGCTAAATTTACAAGCTTCTTTGCCTTTTGAAGTTAAACTCTTTAAGACCTTGTAATCAAACCACAGCTAACTTGTTCTTTATTTAAACTGCAGTGTTTGCATGGGCTGTGCTTCCAATTCCAATGTATAATTTATATTCTGGGGGGGGGTGGGAGGAAAAAAGTTGCCACTGAATATTTTAAGTTGTAGTTCAGGCTGTGGGCATACAGGAAAGAGTGCTTCTGTTCACTGTGCTTACACAAGTATTTATATAATGACTTTAAAATGCCTCAGTTCTCATTCTATTTAAGAGTAGTGCTCCTGAAAGGCTCTTACAAGCACTAGGTATTAGGACTTTGGGTACGCATTTTTATAAGAGAGAATGTTAAGCCCATGGGGTCTGCAGGCCGTAAAACTGAACAGACCATCAATCTCCACAGCCTAAAAACTACTTCTCTAGCCCTCAGCCAGCTGTGCACCTACAGGAGCTGGGTATTCCTAATCCAGCCCAGCATTTCCAGGGAATCACAGTGCTTGGCACTGCCCAAGCCCCTTCTCTGTGGCAGCACTCACCCCTGAGCACAGCCTGAGACATTTCAAAGAGACATAGAAGCCGAGCTGCTGAATGGGTACAAGATTTGCCTCTCTCTGATCTCTGCTGCTGTTCCCTGAATCTTTGAAATTCCTGCGACACACACAGGTTTTTCTGAGGTGAGATGACCTATAAATATATCATACTCTCTGAAGATATGTTGTCCTATGCCAGTCAAAAGGATACAGACGTACTATCCTTACTATGAATAATTGGAGAAGTGTCAGTGAGGAGCCAATTTACAGAAATTATTGCAGTGATGCCACATAATTCATATACCTTATGGGCAGATTTATGGATGTGGCTGTTACAATCCTACTGAATATTTAACCGAAGCACTTAGCATTGTCACTTTTATTAGCGTAGTTTTGCACACTCATGCAGTAGTAACTTGAGCTTTGTATTTTTCATTCTTTATGTGACTTCCTGCATTGCAGAAAGACATCTACAGTACTCCTATCATCTTTGGAACTCATGATAGGCAGATTGCGTTGACATGGTCTTCACACCAGAACAACAAGCACCTTTTTCTTGTCCTGCCTTAGGCAGTACTTCCCCCCTCCATCTGGACAGATCTGCTGGTTTATTTTTTCCTCACTTCATGCCAGAAACATACTGCATATCTAATATATTATGTTCAAAAAAGCCGAATTTGCTTTTTTCATACAAGCTCTTATCTTTTACTAAGCACAGATCCGCAAATACTGTACTACGTCCCCTACAGCTATTCTCTGTTTAGAGATTCTTCATCATGTGTTGGACAGATGGCACAATCAGTGGGTTGTATCAGAGCATTAAAAAAAGAAATTCTTTCTTGCTGCTTCTACCTAGACTGTTTTGAATTCAGTGAGATGTAACAGCTGTAACACAGTCTTTCAGTGACAACTTTGAACATGATGGGAAGCGTATCATTTCATTTGAAAATCAAAAAATACGTAGGAAAAATGCCATTTAAAAAAAAACATAAAGGGCTTTAACAGAGCTATGAAGGTTATAAGGTTACAAACCTGACTTCTCACAGTTGTTTACTCTCTCAGCTATCTCAGATCACAGGCGGATCTCCATTTGCAGCTCTTTATACAAATAATACAGCTCTGTTTTTCCTTCTGTCAAATACTTCCCAAGACTGCTCTGTCATTTGTTATTTAATAAGGTATCTAATACTTACAGGAATCTTGCCAAAGCTTCAAAGATACTTGTGTTCTTATTGAGCACAGTAGAAAAAGTAGTATTATTAACCAACATGTTTGCTGAGAGGACAGCCCTAAGCTTCTGTACTGGGCATCTGTTGTGCCTGACCATTAGCAGTTTTGCAGGCATGAAATTTGTTTTTATTACCAAAGAACCTGAAATGTTTGATAAATGTTAAATTGTATTTAAAAAACAAAAAAGATCTTGTGTTTTAGTCCTCATCCTAAAAAGCCATAGTAATATTTTCCTTGCATGCTTTGTCCCTCCCATCCCTGTCATTTTTGCCCCCAAAAGAAGTGGTCCTAGTTCAACTCCTCTCACAAGCCCCAACTTCTCTCAAGGAAGAAATGCAGTCAGCAAAAGAAGCAGTGATAAGCTGCCAAAACGCAGAGAGTAATGAGTACAGTTTTGGCAAAAGGCTGGAGGAAAGATGAAGATCACTGCAGAGATGGTAAAGAACCATACTGGAGATGAGGATAGTTGGAGGCGGAAGACAGGAGGCACTGCAGAGCTCCTGCCTTTGGGCTACCAGGTGAGCAGTCCTGGAAGGCTCCTGACTGCTGCTTGTGTTCAACTCACTCCTGGGGAGAAAGCCTGACATGACACGTTTTGAAGGAGTATTCTGGTTTTTGGGTCTCCATTTTATAGGGAGGAGATCTTCTCTTGTGTCATTAACCACTTTCATAGAATCACTGAATTATTTAGGCTGGAAAACGCCTTTAAGATCGTAACACCTCACACTGACAATTCCACCACTAAACCATATCCCTAAGCACTAGATCTAAATTGCCTTTAAGTCTGAATCTCAACTATTTGACTTAATATTCTTATATAAATACCAGTCATATTTCTAGCCTATGAACTTTTTCATGGCTTCTTACTTCATATCTGTTGAACATCTGTGTCGCTTGGTTATATCACTACAGCCAAACTCATCATGTAATGCTGCTTTAGGTACTTTTATTCCTTAAAACTGCAGCTTTTAAATCTAATCTTACGTCCCAGCCCAGGTAGACTTCAACTTGAGAAGATGCTCTCAGCTAATATGGGGAATTACATAAGAACTGTATTAGTTTAAATTAGTTTTCTATTTAAATCTGAATAATTTTTGTCATATTAGTCAGTTGTAAAAAAAAGGAAGTTTTTATTTTAGTCTTTTAGCAGGGGGGAGGATGAGAGTATGGACTAGAAAAGGTGTTCTTCCCCTGGCATTGCAATATTCAATTTTCTATCTGGCACTGTGTGGGAGGCAGTTTGGATTGTAGGACAGACTTGATATTTCTGCTAAACGATCAGCAGCTAAATGATTGTGCTGATATTTAATTGTCACCTTTTATGTTCAATAGTTTAACAAGTCACTGTGACTGATGACGTGTCTGTTGCACTGGGTAGCATTTACTTTGTCTCACTCTGTGCATTTCTAAGCTGTCTTCATAGCTGTGATGACTAGAGAGGGGAGCAAGGAAAAGGAGAGGGTTGTGCAGCTGTGGGTGCATCCTGACAGTTGCAGAAGGCCCTTCCAGAGGTTCTTGACACAGGTTTTGACAGAACTATGCATTGACCTGTGTAGTTCTGTGGTATTTTTTGAAGAGAATGTGAAGCTTAATGAGAGATGGGACTTCAAGTCACCATGAGAAACACCAGCCAACAGTTTGACAAATCAGTTCATTGCACTGTCCTATTTCTACCCATACTATTATAATCGTCCCAAGTAATCATTATTCCCTTCCTAGGATGGTTGGTTAACTCTCCGTAAAATTCTGCTGCATCAGAAACAGGGGAACTTGCCCTTTTTCAATATGTTCAGCAACACTGACACTCTTTTTGTTGGTCTGTGCATTTTATTGTAATTCTTTCCCCATGACAACATGAAGCAGTGAACAGCTGGCCAGCTGCAGAAATGCTTGTACAACCAGAGAAGGTTAGAAAAAAAGAGAGTAGGGAGTCTGGCTGAGAATTAGATGACAGCCTTGCTGCAGCATTATGATTAAAATGATTTGTTGAGAGTTAAATATATGTGCACGTGAGGGTCAGCAAAACAGCTTGGACTGCCTTCTGTTTCCTTCTCTGTTTAATATATAATTTCTCAAATGTCACATTTACTGTAATCACTCGCCTTTCATTTGTATGATATTAATCTGACTTTTAACTCTTCCTTTTCAGATAAGCTCCCAGAGTAACGGCAGATTTGGGGGTTGATTTTGGCATAGCACTCGTCCCACAATTCTTCTTGTGGACTTGTTCTAAATAGGTAATGGAGTGAACAACTGGAAGTGACATTTCCAATGGAGAAACCTGTAATTCTTAGTGCAGAAAACACAAAGCGGCTCTCCGGGAACTGAGGTCACTCTTTTCATAAAAAGCCTATCAATACACAGCTCATAGACCATCAGTAGCTGTTTGGATGGATGTAAATCAGCAACTGTAGTTTATATTACTCAAAATATTGCAGGCTGCTTTTTGATGCCACCCACCGGTGTCCACCTCACTCTGGCTCACCCTGGCTAGCTCCGCAGGTGGACCAGCGTCTAGAGTGGCCCACTTCCAGGATGACACTGAACCCGGAATGTGGAAGGGCTCTAAACCCTTAGGGCAGTGCATGCGTCCGGAGAGGAGCGAAGGATTGAGAGAGAGACCTTTTGCGATTCCAGGGAAGGTTTATTAGGGAACCAGGAATAAAGCAACTCACACCGAGGAAGGGACGCCACAAAAAGCAAGGATCGGAGGGTGTCAGTGACTTAATAGGGGACCGCCTCTCAGGGCGTTCAGTGCCAAAACCAGTCAGGATAACGTAGGGGCGCGGCACAAGGTGGGGTTCCATCAGCACTGGGGCACCACACCGGGTAACAAATCATTTACCACGAAGGGATGGTGAACACAGAACTTACTGGGAGAATGGGAAGGGCCTGGAGGGATTGATAAGCGAGTGGGAAGGGATTAGGGTGACGGACAGGGAATTCTCTGGAAAGGGGGTAGGGACGAGGGTGGATTGACAAGGGTTAAGGCAGGAACTTGTGTAACCAGGATTACTTTGAACAGGGAGGGGTTACAACGTGGGATCAAACCATTACAACATAGGGGGAACAAAGATAAAACAAGATAAAACAATGCACAGCAACAGCTTTGAATAATATTTTAGACATTTTCATGATATATGGAATACTATTGCATCCTTTACTTCACAGCGGAGGATCCAGAGATACGTCGGTCCATACACACATAATCCATTACAAACAATTTTGTTGTAGGTATTTCAGACTTGTAATAGTTATTGCGTTTCTCTCAAAATATAACTGGGAAAATACATAGGAAATATAACATTTGTAAGGGGAGAAGAGACAGGGGATTAAGGGACAAATCATCTGTCCTCAGTGGTGCTATTAGTAAAATGTAGATACCCATGCTATGATTCATCTTGCCAAACATTGTACTTCTGCAGCTAGCAAGTCACAGTTGCTCCTTTTATGGTCAGAAGATGAGTGGGCAGTTTGAAAGTATCATTTATTTGATTTACTTCACGAGTTTACCTTAAGATGAGTCACACTCCCTATACAGTTACAGCCTTAGGGCATTCCAGGTGTTTGCTTTTACTCAGATGAATTTCAACCCCATTTCCTTTCCCGGGTGAAGTACTTTGTTCAGAAGAAATACTTTATGAATTGCCATCATTCTTATTTCTTTGTATGGTCAGAGGACTTTCATTGCAGATGCAAATGTGCATGTTCGTAAGTTTGCAAGTTCCTACTTTAGAGATTTTTCCAAGGTCAAACTGTTTCCTTCTCCTGTCCTCACCAGAATTTGAAATTGGCTGCTTGGGGAATGGTTGCCATCTCATACATCTGATGAACTGTAAAGATGACCATTACTGTGCTGAAAAACACTTTCTTAATGTTTTCTTAATGCAAATTGCTTATTTTGTAAAGTGTTTTATTAATAATTGGTGTAACTCAAAAAACTGGAAAATGAGTGCACTTGGGGCATTTTCATGCTAGCCAAGATACAGCACTTGCTTTTCTATGTTTTTTACTGCCTGTAAATCAGATCATTTAATCAAGAGCCTTTTTAATAAATATTAAAGATCTCTTTTGCAAAAGACAAAAATATCTAACAAGATAATGTGAACTTTATTCCTCTGAATTTTTAATATTTTTTTATAGAACAGAAGGTCAATTAATTGCTCAGTTAATAGCAGCCCTGCTTAGGCTCCCTTCTGTTCCGAGCTCAGTCCCGTTCGTCGTTTAGAATAGTTATTAAAGCTGGCAATCTTTGTAAAATTAATTTCTTAATTCAGAAGATTTGTACATTGAAATCAGTGATAATGCTAGAAAATACCATTATATAATTTGCATGAAAAGTGTGGAGGGGACCAACCCTTGTTTTTCCCAACTTTTTTTAAACTCGTTTTCTTCCTTACTATGAATAGTTGCTGCGTTGTAATTTTTCTTCTATTTTTGGTAGGTTCGTTTAGTTTGCTTGTTTTAATCCAGGGCATAATGAGCGTGAGCACTAGAACAGGGAATTAAGAATTAATTTAGCAATCTGACTGTTAGCAACTTCCTCATTTTCAGCTTTGCTGGAAAATAATGAACATTTTTTGGTTCCCTGCTCCACCTCCTTAGGGAGGTAAGGAATGGTCGTCAAAGTTAGTTTAAAATAAAGGGAGTAATTTGTTTCCCTTTCCTGAAACTCAGTCTCTCCAGAAACTTCATTATTTAATAAAGAACCAAAGCTGTTATTAGGCATCATATCTTGGATAATATCAAGTTTTTCTATTTCTAAACTACCAGTACTATTAATAGTGTCAGCTCCTCTCCCTCCTGGGACCAACCTATTCTCAATCATGTTTTGGAAAGACCACTGCTATTAACTGGAGTATTTTGGAGATATTTTTAAAGGGATGATAGGAAAATGCATAACTCCTTTTGTATTCCATGCTTTGGCACATCCTCAAGGTCCTCAGGAGCCTTGGAAATTTTAGGCTTAGTCATTTGCCACAGTTATAGTTTCAATTTGATGCGTTTTCTTGGAACAAAAAGAATCCTTACTTAGATAATATGATGATCCTGATTTCTGGTCAGGATTCGTAGATGTCACTGTATTCTTCAACATGTAATCTTTTTTTCTTTCAATTACATAATACCTTGGAAATTTCCTGTTCTTTCTTGCTTGGTTGACAAATCCGTCCTTAAAACATCAATATTCTAGTTTTAAATTAAAATTAAATGTTGTGCCCTGAACCTGTCCTTTGACTAAATCTAATTTCTTGAGCATGTCCACTTCCTTGGAGGAAGTAGAAAAAGTGCACTCTGCATGTCTGCATTTGAATTGCAGTAAATACAAAAAGAAAGTTTAATATCTTGAGGTTAATTACAGATGTTATGTGTAGCAATCATTTGACAGACCCTAACTTGCTGAATCAGCAGGTTTCCAAATACAGCGTTCTGGACAAATTTCTTGTTGTTTTCCCTTAATATAGAAATTTGGTTTTGATTTAATTTAGCCTCCAGGACATCAAACTTTGGGACTTGAAATTCTCTATTTCTGCTACTGTTTTTATATTCCACATATTCTTATGATGGGTTGATACCACCTAGTTTGGCTGTTCAGCCCCATTTTTTGTGCTCTTGCTTTTCTATTTCTCCAATGAGTACCAGAGTATGCTAGGAAACCTTGGACAAGTAAAAGAGGCATTTTTTTCATGAAGTATTACTGAATAACTTTTTCAGGAGTAAAAACAATGGCTCACAGCTGAGGACACAACACACATTATCATGGGATATCTATGCACTCTACAAACTAGCGTTCCTGCAAACTAAATGAAAACCGCTCATGTGAAATATGTCTTTCTAGGTTAAAAAGGTAGCTGATGTTTTACATGAGCTTCTACAGTATGTTAAACCTCAGTGAGGGAGCACTGAACTATAAAATTGTTTCAAAGCCTAAAAGTCATAAGGAAACAGGGCACCTTTACTAGCAGGAGAGTTAATGCTGCAGGTAAGAGACTGGTGGGCCAAGAGTTGCTAATGTACAGACTTCAGTATGAACACGTGCTGGATGTGAAATGTGACTTTGAAACATGCAGTTCACAAAGTAAATATTTCCTCGGACAAAGAGGTTGAATAAGCTTTCAGAGTGACACGTATTTACAAGGAGTATATGAGCTGTGGACTACAGAGGTTACTGTATTTTGCTTTGCTTTAGCTGATATAAATCATAAATTACTTGCTTCACCTCAGTAGGGTACCTTTGGGTTTATGTTGTAACCACTAGAAGCTAGGATGAGCTTGACATTTATTTTATGCACCCTTGAGGAAGAGGTAGTGTTTAAACTGATGTTTAACAACTCAAGAGCATCCTTGCTGACTGTAGATCTGTGCATGCCTGACACAGAGAGATGTGTGATGACCCTTCCCTTCTCTAGAAGGAAGGAGCAACACTTTCCTGCTCATACATCATCAACACAAAGTGGAAACCAACATCTTCCTATTTATCTCAGAGCTTGTGACATCTGGGTGGATCACAAGAAAGAAGTTAGGCAGTATCCCTCCCATTCTCCCTCCTTCTTCCCTGGGATATACCTTGGTATTACAGAGTACAGTTTTCTTACTCTTTCATTAGATATGTAATCCCTGTCAAACTCCAGGCCTATAGCAACTGTTCTTCAAATCTTGG
The DNA here is from genome assembly GCA_013397375.1 of Toxostoma redivivum. Classification (NCBI taxonomy): domain Eukaryota; kingdom Metazoa; phylum Chordata; class Aves; order Passeriformes; family Mimidae; genus Toxostoma; species Toxostoma redivivum. Next base: position 321,919 of record VXBI01006135.1, read on the forward strand.
TGTATAAATATGTAACAACGCTTATGAAGTAGACCCTCCCTCATGCAGTTAACTAAAAAGATAAATAAAAAAAGCAAGAAACCCTTGTTTAAATGAACCAGTATATTCAAATGCAGTGTAAAATCAAGGGTGGCACTGGAGTGCAATTATCCTGTGTAGTGATCACTTGCCAACGTTAGTGTTAAAGTCATGGAAATCTGAAGGTTTCTGTCATGAAAGAAGAATTAGCACAGACTATTCCAGGATTCATTTTAGGAATTTTATTTTTTTCCCCCAAGTATTGTTATGAAAGAAGGATTTTTCTACTCTTTCACCTGTTTAGTGCTGTGTGAAAATAGCTTAACTAGTATTATTATACATTTTTATAACAAGAAAGAAGAAGTCACGTAAAATATTCCTGTTTACCTTTCTGTGCTGACTTTTGTCCCTGCTATATACTTTTGATGTTTCTCAGTTGCACATCATTAACAATTTATACTTCATGTCAAAATTTAGATAAGCTAATGACAAGTCAGATAATGTATGTGCTCATTTGCACACACATAAAAATATCTTGGATAAAGAAGTACAGGCAACTGCAGAAAAGTTTCTAAATACTTCATGGTTGCTTGTGCTTTATTGCTCAGTTGACATATTGAGAATAAATTGTCTTATTTTGTAGTAGTAAGAAACTTTTCCATAGGCATCTATAATGTGTTTTGTCACAGAGAAAAGCTGTGAGGTCTGTATTTTTGGGGGTTTTCTGTTTTAACACAAAAAAACTTGATGCTATGTTCTAGGATCACTTACATTTTACACAAGTGGATATTTGCATATATAAAAATGCACATTCAGCTTGTAATGTTTCTAGGTATAGTGTAGGTATATGTCTCAGTGACTAAGAAAGTTTAAATATACACTTCCATCATGCCATCAGGTAGGCTTTCAATGAGAGAAGACCTGTAGAAATATATATATATTTTTAAAAAGGAGAAAGCTACTCAAATACTCATTTCCAAGCCAGTAAATTTGTATGATAAATGCAGTGATTCTTTATTCTCACCTTGTAGAGTAAAACCAGAATATCTTGCTCATCCTGCAGCAGTTTAAGTGTCTCATGTAAGAGTGTGTTCACCATCTGCTTGACTGTGGTTTGTTATTACATGTTGTCCAAGTTTCCACACCTTTATGCATGTATGCAGAAGAAAGAAAAACCCTGTCCACCTCCCCATGCCTATCAGTGGGCAGGTGGCCTTGCCAGGCAGGAGTAGTGAGAAATAGCAGCTTTGGTAAGCACTCACATGGTTTGGATGGTCTCAGTGTTAGAAAGCAAATTGGTGAAGTTTGACAGGTCGGTAATTCTGTCGTAGCTTTAGGCTTTACCTAAAAGAGTTTTATAGCAGGAGTGCACTCTATATTAATAATGTCTAGAGACATAGCTGCCCTTCTGGTGCAGGCAGCATCCCAAGAAAATATTAATCATGTTTTCTTGAAGGAGCCGAATTGATTTCTTGGGAGAAAAATTTGTCTACTCCCCAGACATTTCTGAGCACATCACCAGCTTACGGTGATCTGAGCAGCAAATGTACAAATAATTATTGCCTGTTGATCACCCAGGACAAAGGATACAAATATTGCTTTAGGTTTTAGTGTAAGTAACTTCACTTTTGGTATAGTGACTGTTTTGTTCTTTTACCTTCTCTGTTTGGGGTTTTTTCCCTTCTCTTTTCAATCCTTGGGTTACATGAAAAGTAATGTCATATTTACTATGCTAGGAACAGCTTACATTTATTTATTTTAGGTTTTAATATAATACCTGTTGTAGCATCCTGTGTAAGCCTTTACAAACAAAGGAAAGCTGTTTAATTTTTGTTCACTTTGTATTTGTACAGTTCTGCCCAAGATGTAGCTCAGTTTTGCCTGGCAAATGAGAAGATGGCTGAAAATAGAGTCTGTTAAACCAAGCAGAGTCAAAGCTCCATGAGCTATAGATCGAGGGTAGGAGAAAAAATAAGATGGGAATTGTAAGAGCAACTCAGGTAGTCTGATGTGAACATGAAGAGTATTGAAAGACCCTTTGTTGCAGGAAATATGCTACTCATTTTGTCAACAAGGACCTTTTTTTAAAACCTTCTGTGCATAATTAGTACCCTACATACTAGGCTTAGTTAAGTGGTTCACATATGTAGCTCAGGGCGTCTCTATTGCTCACCTATCATAAGGATATGGAGCAGCCTGCTGATTTAAATTGGAGCTTCTTGCTTATGTTCTTCTGTGTTTTGTTGGAAAAGGAGAGTTTTTCACTAAAGGTTGTCTGCAGGCTTTAAGCATTTACCTGGACTGTGTGCATGGGAATTAAGACTGGCCTGTTTTACCCATGCTCCAAATGCAAACAGGGAAGGAAAAGTCTTGAGGTTGTCCCATCATAATGGATTAGCACAGCAGGCCTTTAATGCAGATTCTCGCATTTCCCCCTGAGGCTGTGGCCCCTGTGGACCTGATGCAGCCTAATGGGAGAGGTGCTTCACTACTCCCTCATCCTCCTCTACAGGATTAGCTGCTCCATCAGTCTGCTGTCAGAGCAGGGCACGGTTCCTGATCTGCTGCAGGCCAGGCTAGCTTTAGCAGTTTCTGTTGTTGGGCTGAACTAACTTGATTTATTTTTATGTTCTGAGGAAGTAAGAGACAGTCAATTTAAAGGCCTGCTGTGCCAAGCAGGTGAAATGAGCATCTGATTTGGAGACAGGCCTGTCCTGAAAAGAGATGTCTGCCTGCAGTTCTTGGATCCAAATGTCAGAGTTTGCCACTACTCAAAGCCTGATCAGTTGAATTTTCATTTTGTATTGATTTTTTTTCAGGTTTTGATCAACACAAAATGTTCACATACCAGGTTGAGTTAGCTTAAGTCATTCTCTCTAAAATCACATCATTTATACCAGACTGCTTTGATTGAGCTCCTGCCTACACATAGGAGACATGCCCCAGGTGAGCTGGTTATCACAGTCATGATTCACACCAGTCTTATTTAAACTTCACTTGTGTTTTGGCTGTCTCTTCATTTTTCCACACCGCAGCATCTGCAGGTGAAGGGCAAGAGCAAATATCATCTGGTATTGCTTGCCATAAGATATTTAGTGGTCTACATCCCCTAGAAATTTGCCTCTCTGGATGACACCAAGCTGAATTCTCTTGAACTGAGAAATGTGAGCTGCAATCGAGAAGAAAATGTCCCCCTCTTCACTGCTGGCCAATTCTTCTTAGGAATACAGGTTTCAGGTCTGTTTAAAGGTTACGAAGAGAATTACTTCACTTTCAAGATGGACACTGCAATTATTTACACCTCTCTGTGTTGCTGTTTCTGGGCCTTCCATTTTCATATGCTCATGATCCATGATCTGAAAGAAGGTCATGAGCACTGACTCATCAGTGACTTAGAAGTGTCCTCCAGAAACCTCTTTTAAGGCATCTCCACTACCCATTTTGAATCACTTTATGCTTCCAGTTTAGGTATGATTTAGAGGCTTAAAGTTAGGCAGCTCAGTTCCCCATGGTGCAAGGTAGTGCTGGGGTTATTCTGTGCAATTCTGGAATTATTCTTATTTAGACATCAAAATAGATGTCTAAAGAAAATTTTATGAATATTTACTCTTGGGACTATTAGAGGAAGTTCCATTGTGCTTGTTTGTGAGGTGCTAGAATATGATGCAAGTAAAAGCTAAAACAATATTAAAGAGTTTATCAGAGTTTTATAAAATATATGCATGTTTTTATCTGTTGACATCTTTTGAGGTCCTGAGGTTCTTCCTTTGCTTATCTCCGAATCTTCTTTGGGCCACATAAAAGGAAGCTGAACCATAAGTTTCAACATTTGGAAGTAAATAGCCTGTCATGACTGATGCAAACCATCTTTGAAAATAGATTGCTCTAACAATTATATCTCAGTTACAGGCAAAGTTGCAACTGAGTTAATACTCAATAATACAATGGCTTAATTTATACAGGTCTGATTACATGCGAGAAACCCTTTGGTCTATCATAAATAACTTTTTGTTGTTTCTTTTCCAGCATAGCTTGAGTTTTAAGGAAGTCTTTTTTGTCTTTAATACTGGAAGCATACTTAATGAGTTATGCTCTCATAAATATAAGGCCTTAAAATATTTAAGAGGGGGGGATCTCTTTTCCTTGCATTTTTCTAGCATTTACTAGGGGGAAAGTGTTACATTTGCTGTTGATTTTACTTTGCAGAGGTGATTTCTTTCTCTCTTTTATTTATAACATGCTCATTACATGAGCATGAGAGGTGCCTTATGGATTTACAAGATAAGTAAACTTGAGGAGTGATACTGTGCAAATTTCTCTTCATTTCCACCTCTCCATGTTCACATTGCATAGAATGGATTTTCAAAAGACAAGATAAATATGGAAAGCTGACGGCTGAAAACACCATACACTTGGAACTTGTGCCCTGATTACACTGTGGAGAAAGTGATGTTTGCTTTATTCTGATTTATGAACAGGGCAATGACTGGCCAGGTGCTGGGCTAGCATCAGCTATTTACTTTCCTACATAAAGAGTGATGAAAGGCATCAGAAAGCAGAAGGAGCAAATTTTTTTTTTTTTTTTTGTGCCTCAGCTAAGTGGATCACATTGCTGCTGGCAAGCAGCAATCTATCTTTGCTGTTTTGAAGAACTTGTTAATCTTTCTGGAGACCACATCTCACTGTAGGGTTTTGGCCCAAAATTTTTCTTTCTGAATCAAAATCTTCACCCACAGTGCCTGTTCAGTCAGGGGTGAACAAAAGGCCTGAATACTAAGATCAAGAAAACTTGTGCTGTTTCTCACCTTGTGAAATTTCAAAGTGTTTCAGACACCAGGGTTGAATCACCACAACTTGAGCTGTGTTGGACAAAAACCTCTCATCACTACTGAAATTAACACAGTACTAAGTCAAGTCCAGAATATTCCACAGGCAATAACATTCACAGAATCATAATTCAAGGGTCTGAATAAAACACCTCAGTATCAAAGAGGCAGGAAATGGGAGAAAAAAATAGCTCCTGTACAAGTGTTTAAAATCATATCTTAATGTACAAGTAAAAAACGAGGCGAATTATTCTCATCAGCATCACTTGAATGTGACTAGATGATACTGTTGCTGGTGCTTTGGGTTTATTTTATGACATACTTTCATATCTTGTATGTGTGTATGCGAAATCCATGTATATGAGGACTGACATGGGAAAAAATCACTTCAGTATTGTATTAATGAATAGCTAATCATTTCAAACTGGCGACATCATCATACTAATCAAAGCATTATGAGCAATTCTTTTCCTCCACCATCTTTATTTTATAACCTAGACCAAAAAGCTTTGAAAACTATGAGAAGATATGTTGATATAGCTCTTCTTTGGCTGCCTGGTGGGTTTTCTTTGTAGAACAAAGAAAGTGTAAGAAAATACTTATTAATTTCAGATTTGTTTTGTTGTTAAGCTAAATCACATTAATTACAAGCATAAGTGACTCATCACACAGGAGCTGGTAATTGCTTCTCAGTGTCTGGTGTTATTTTTCATGTGCATAAGGAAGTTGGAGTAGTTTTGGCTGATATGGAGAATAATAGTACAGTGATTTTAAATTGAAAAAGATACTAAGTATTTTTCCCCTAACTATGCATTTTCTATGACACTGTGACCAAAATGTTTACAAGCCAAAATTAAGTGTACTGATTTTTCAGAAACACTTAACAAAATCCTTCTGCTAACCATGTTTAACAACCATTACAGATAAAAACATCCAAAAGTCTTGGAAATATCACCCCTTAATCCATCCTTAGTTTGCTTAGGTGTAGCACAAATTACTAAAAAATCTACTGAAATTTTTGGAAGTATTGGATTCTTACTTCTAAAATCAAACTATCTGCTTGGATACCTATCTGTGTTGCATCTCATGGGTTGTATTTCTGAGCTGATGAAATTTAATTTTTCAGTCATTGCTGTGACTATAAACAAGATTTTAAGCTTGTTTAGAAGCTATAAACAAGGCTTAAAGAAGCATTCTATGAACATATAGCATATGCACAATACTTGCCTCTATAGGCTCTCAGTCTTACAAAAAGAATGGAATATATGAATAACATAGGAAAATAAAGCAAAGAGAATGAAGCAATCGAAGCAGGTGGATTTGCATTAGCCAAGGGTCACAGCTAAGGAAAACAGTTTCCTTTTAAAAATTTGAAAGGCGTATTAATTTAAACAGCACTGCTGTTTGTGCTGTCTCCTAGGTGATACCTTTCTTTGTAATGCTGATAAGACATACTGATTTATGGGGAAAAAAGAGAAGTATGAATCTTCTTACCTAATTGTTTTTTAAGTAGTTTGTACACCTAGGGAGCATGGCAATATCACCTTACAGTGTCTTCCTGCCTTTTCTCTACTCAGAAAAAAACTTCAATCTGTGACATATAAATATACTTTTATTTTCAATGGTTTTTGTATTATTCCAGGGCTCTAAGAATGTTTGAATTGTATTTTTAACAGTGGATGATCTCTTATGCTCCATCCATTTGGTGAATTAAACATTATGATTAATAATAAACTGCATTACAGGTTTCAATGCATTTTAAGGTGGTGGTGTATTTTTCACCAACTTTTATAGTATTTATTACAGAAATTACAACATAAAATCTTAGCTACATTTGCTCATTGCTTTTATGGCAGAAATTAATATTTGCTTTCTGATTCTCTTATGGGTTAATGCAGTCTGGTAAAAAAGTTTCATTTCAGTGAATGAAGGAAAGAAGATCTTAGCCGCCTTCTCAGTTGTGGTGCATTGGATTCCCAGAGTGCACATAGGCAGGATTTGAGAGTAAATTTTGTCCAGAGTTGTGTCCTTATAAAGCACTTTTTTTGTCAGCTGTATGTATTCACAGAAAATGGGCAGTAAATGCCAGGAAATACAAATTCAGAGCTGAATATGCAGCTTTTCAGCATCAGAGTCTGATCAAACCTGATTTTTTAGCTCAGTCATTAATACCAGCCAGAATAATCTCTTGAGACTTGATAAAATCGGTTTGCATATCAGTGACTACATTAAGTACAAGACTGAAGAAGGCCAAGGTGAACAAGAACATGTAAGATTAATTTTCCTTTGTTTCAAATATGTCCATGAAGTGCGGAGGCAGTAAGTAATTATTTCATTGATTGTGTATTAGTGTAAAGCTCACAGTACACTGGGCCCCGTCCTGGTTTTGTCATCTTGTAGAGCATTTAATATCACACTGCTTGGAAGTCTTTCTGCAATCCACAGAACTAACAAGGTGGGAGGCAGACCACTCTGGAACATGTTAAAAATAGCAAATTATTTGGAAAGCTGAAACTCTTTCTAGAACCCTGCCTGCACATGCTTTGGGCTGATTTCTCACTTGACAAACTGCAGGTGCTGAGTAGCTTGGAAGATTCATGTTGTTGTTTTGCTAAAAAACAAAGTACTTCCTGGTATGGGGAAGGGACTGTGAGGTGGGTGAATGTGGTAATTGGATGAAGCAAGAGCTTGTGAGCCCTCACAGGAGACAAGGGAAAGACCAAAGGCTGGGTGTGAGAGGGAAGAGGAATGGTCAGAGCAACTCAAGGGCATCATACTGAGGGTGCCAGGAAGCTCAGCACTGATGCAATGAAGTGAGGGGCAGGGCCAGGGACTGCATGCCCACAAACTGACATGAAGTAATGCACATTTCAGCATAAATAAATAGGTATTTGTCCTTCCATGGTGTGGATTTAGAATGTCCTTCATTTTCTGCAAGTAGCATTGTAAAAATAGTGCAGAACCCAGTACCTCCCATCAGGGCTGCTGGGATGACTGGCATGCACTGCAGAGTTCCTTCAGGTGCTGAGGGACACCATGGGGCTCGATGTCCAGCCCTGCTGCTCCTCCAAGTCTGGGAATGGCATTAGTCCTTGTTGCTGCTGGGTGATTGAACCTTCACCACTCCTTTCTTAGCTTTGTCACCTCAAAGTCAGTCAACCTCTGTTGTGTCCTCAGTGAAGCCACTCCTAAGGATACAGCCTGAGGCACTCTGTGCCAGGCTCTCTGGAAGGAAAACAGAGCATCTCATAAAGGTAAAACATCTCCAAACAAGAACATCACTTCTGTATATGTAAAAAGCATCCAAAATTTTAAAGTCAGGTATCTGTGGATCATCCTTGGCCCTACATAGATGCTTTGTAAGCTTATAAATTCCTTCTCTCTATTGGTAAAATAATACATTAATACTAACTATACTGGACTGTATACCTGTCATTGGTTCAGATCTTACTGTGACATTTTCAAGGCACTTGTATAGAAAATCTATTTTCAGTCATTTGTAAAGGCTTCTAAAATTTTATTGGTGATAGTCTTTTTCCTTCTCAAATCACTGTATGGTCTCACCAATGGCAGCTGAAGTACAGACTCAGTCTTGCAAGTGATAGCTTCAATAAAATTTTACGAAATTCCGTTTCATAAATCGGTGCTCCTGCAGTGTACAGCAAAAACTGGGAAGTATGTGTGTGATAGGAAAGTTTTATCAGCCTTTCTTTAGGGTGATTTGCACCATGCAATTACAGCTTTCATGTGCATAATTAATATATTCAGCCCAAATTCACTGCAAAAATGCCACACCACCTTCCATGTGTTTGATGTACTGTATGTATTTTTGTGTGATAAATATACATATCATAGAGTGTAATTATAGTGAACATCTGTGAGTATATGTACACTGCTTTTCTTCAGGATCCTAACAGAAAAACTGAGGTAATTGATGATGATTTTTTTTAAATTAGTTATCCCAACTTCTAATCCCGTGATTGCTTTATGCAAGGACAAAGCAAGGGTGTTCTCCCCAAGCATGTGTAACAGTCATTCCCACTACCAAACTATAGTTATCTGAGCATAAAAGAAAAAACCTTAATAGCACAGTAAATTTACACCCTTATCTGTGCTTGACAAAATGCTAGCCGTAATTTGATTTGACCATATATACAATATATGTTTTTATTTAAGTAATAATGGCTGAGGAATAGAACATTTCCTGAAAATTAATGGCTGGCTGAAAAATTTTATAGCTCAGATTCAGCCAAGGGCCATTAATCCCAACTGGTCAATTCTCCATGAAATGCCTTATGTCAGGGGTCATTTGTTACATTCCCATCCCTCCCACCGACCAATAAAGAAGTAAAATTAAGTGTTACTTTCCTTCTATGGCATTGCTGAGCCTTGAAGCAGCCACTGGAAGCCCCTGCTAGAAAGCATTGCAGCCTATGCCTGCCTGCCTGGTGATGAAGGTTTCATAGTGGATGAGTGATGGAGAAGGTTTCAAGTATGATCTTTCACTGTGTATTACTTTACATTTCTAAGGGAATAAAGTTCTTCAGGTTGCTTCTTTGAGCTGACAAGGGAATGAAACAACTGCTGTGTTTCCCTTGCCATTAGAAAAGTTGTGGCATTAGGAAGGTGGGGAGAGTTTGCAATCCACATATATCATAAATCTGTCTCATCAATGGCTGCTGTTCTTCTAGGATCTTATGTTTATTCTGCTGTATTTAGTGACCAGTGTTAAATACTTGCAGCTCTGGTTTAGTGTCTCTGAATACTTCATTCATTGTTCATAAAAACTGGTTTATTTATTAAGGCTACATGATACTGTTTCAAACTGGAGGGCTGAGGTACATGTAGGGACTATGGAAGAGAATTAATAAGAAAACAGAAAAATAATTGCAACAAGCTTTCAAGAAAAGTATTGCTAAATATTCAGGGTTTAAAAAATCCTTGCATTTTTTACATTCTTCAGAATTGGATAAGAACACTGCATTACCTTTTGCAAATCAGAATGAAAATCACATCTGCATATCATTATAGGTGGCGAATCTGTCACCCAGTACTTTCCCTCTCTTGCTAGCAAACACACCTTTACTGACGAAATAATCTCTAATGACAAGGAATGACAACTCGGGGGTGGAGGGAAAGATGACAACAAAAAACCCAACACCTCTTGGGCTGAACTGGTGTAGCTAAACCTTCAATCATAGCTCTGGCAGCCTTTCACTGTCATTCCCAGTGTATACTGGGACAAATTCACCTGCCCACTGGGGGATTTTGTTGCTACTTTTCAGGATTAGGGAAGAAAAGGAGCCAGTCAGAGCCCATTCGGCCTTTGGAGATGTACACTCTAAGTTATAACTACTTATCTACTTTATTATGAGATAGTTCCTTAGATAGCTTATAGTCTTGGAAGCTATAGATTTAATTTTCATTTCAGCCCGTTGCCTCATTGGAAAGAGGGGCAAGAGAACTGAGTTTTCACTTTTCCACTCATGAAATGGAACAACAAGCCTTTCCATTGTAAAAATTCTGCTTTAAGAAAGGTATTACAAACACAAAACTAAACTTATTATCTTATCTAAGTAGTAGAATTCAACTGGTTGACTTGGAATGGTCAGTCAGTGTATTTGTATAAAGAGAAGACGTAAAAAGTTCAATTTCAAGTGAAACAAGATTTTCAAGATCTCTCAAACCCTGTAAGTTCATGAAAGAAATACTACATCCAAGTGTCTTGTGGCTTTCCCTGGAAGTCTGCTGTAGGAATCATGGTTTCAGAATGTTGGATGAAAAGGGTACAGTGAGCTAAGGTGAGCCAAAACATGTTTGACTCTGTTTCTTTAAGCAAAGGGACTTGGATAATTTGAAACTTCTTCCATATCTGGTGTGCAATATATTGTTCATAGCACTAATCTGAAAAGCATAACCAAGTAAAAGTGGATTTAATTCCACATATATTTTATTAAGATGGATAATTTTTTCAAGTGTTTTGCTGTGCAAATTGTGACTGGAGCCTCAGTAAGAGTTTCACACAACTGGTCTCATTGTGCAGTAGACTATTCACATGCATGGTTTTGCCTGTGGATGCTGGTATTTGCAAGATCACAACCATTTTTGCTAAAATTATTCTTCATCTTTAAACAAATCACTTCTAATGAAATTGCATGAGCTTGATAGCAACACCATCACCCAGGCTGGATTTGCAATCTGTTTTTTTAATTATGGAATTTAATTATTTTTCTTCTAATGTTTACTATTGAAATTAATTTCTATTTTGTTTTTATCACTTCAACATCCTAAATTTCAGGGATTCACTAGGATGTGTCACATCATTATAACCTTTATTATGAATTACTAACAGTAATTACTGAGTTGAGGCAAACTTCATTGTAAAATTTAAAGTACCAGAAAATCTGGTGGAGATACTGTTTTACTCTTTTGATACTCTTAAAATAAGTCAGAGTCAACAGATTGCAAAAATATGCAATTACAAAGTTATTAAAATGCAGATTTTTGGCAGGAAGCCACTGTAGTCTCCTATGTTCACAGCTGCCTATTTACAGCAAAACCACCCTGAGCAGCCTGCGTTGGCTTCTTTGAGCGATTACAGCTGATGGGTCAGGGCAGTGGCCTCTCTGAGGATCAGGTTCAGTAACTTTTCATCTCCTGAGTCATAAGCTTCACTTGAAATTATTTTTTTAGGCAGGAGGGATTGACAGTGGACTGTCATCTTTTGTTCCCTGCCACACTGACAATAAGTCCAGGGTGCCTCTCTTGAGACTGTGTATGTACTGTACCTACATCTACACAGATGGTTCCTCAGATTAGAGTGTAGACCATTCAGCAGCATAAATTTTGAATTTAAATTTTGGATTTGAATTTGAGGTCAGTGTAACATGCCTTTTCCCCAGTCGGAGCTGCCTTTAATCATTGCTGCCTTCCCAGTTCTCTGGGAGCAGGGCATACTGGAATATTAACAAAGTGGCAGATGCTTTGCTTTAATGAAGAAATAAGCACTGTCGTTTTACCTGTATCCTATCCCCATAATGTCACTGGATGCTCCAGTGGTTTTTTCTTTCTTTCTGCACAGTGACTTGGGAACAGAAATTGTGACCTACTTAAAGTAAAAAAAACTTTCTAAGTTGATGCTCAAAGGGTTGTGTGCAGACACTCAGCACCACTGCTGCCAGCCAAAAAAAACCTGCTTTGCCTATGGTTTAGAATCCAGGTAGAGCCAATATATGCTGGCTCTTTCTCAGCATCTATTTTTTCAAGGTGCTTACAGTATAGACTTCTATTATTTATTTGTGCAGCTTCTCCCAAGAAGCAAAGTTCTTTGCCCTCCATGAAATTATGAGACTGGCACAAGCCATGAAAAGGAAGGGGAAGGTTATGCAAAATAAGGTGTGTAGCATCTAAACAGCAAGAAGCAGCAAGAGTGAGCAAGTCATCCTTGCTGTGAAACTGGGGTGATGTTCCCAGAGTGTGGAGAAGTTCACATTGTCTGTGATAAAGTATAATGAGAGCAGCTCCCCTTCTAAAGCTCTGTCTCATGATGTTGAGGGCTTGCTGGCTGTGTGAAGCAGATTTCATTAATATCAATGAGGGTCTGTAACAGTCTCTCACAGGACAAGTGACAACAAGTGACATTTAGGGGGTGAAGACTGAAATAGAGCAGGATCATTACAGAATATATTTGAAATGGTTGGTGTTATACAGTCCCATTATATATGGGCCTACCTGGTAATACATTAGCTTGTTCCTCATAGAAATACCTTTCTTCTCTCTCAATCAAGGCCAGTCTGCATTGTCCCAAAAAACTAAAAATGTGTCCACCCTCTTTAGAGATTTTCCTAGTTGATAATGCAGAGCTTAAAACTTTAAAGACATTAAATCATCATTTAAAAGCTGTGTGTGTCCTGGGAAACTTGTATGGGCAATAACAGAAAATCTTACACTGATTTTTTAGAAGGAAGAAGATGCAGTGCAAATCCAGACAGAACCCTTTAACCTCTTAATGGGCAGTGCATTCTGTGTTACATAGGAGGAGTCGTTTTGAGGTTGCCATGAGAAGACAGAAGTACATCAGAAGAGCTTCATTTTGAGGCTCTCTGGAGGTGCAAACATACTGGAGGTTCTGCAGAGATGCCCAGCAGTGGTGTCATTAAACCCCTGAATTGTCCTTCCCTATGCAGGAGTTCCTGAGCCATCTCAGGAGGTAGGTTGGATGCCAGCATTCCACTCAGTAACTTGGCACTGCTTTTAGTTTATACCTTTAGCCACAGCCCCAGAGGCAGTTCAGCTGAGTAGGAGCGGTGAAGCCCAATGTGCTTTCCTTCCACCCTGGTAGACCATCTCCTTGGCTGAAGAATGAAGTGAGAGTAGGAACCCAGCAGGGATCCTCCAAGGATACAGTACTGTACCCTCCAGAGCAAAGGCATAACATTTGCTCTGGATCATTTGGTGCAAGCATGATGCAATTAATACCAAGATCATGGCCTCAATCCCCACATGGGCCATTCAGTTAAGAGCTGGACTTGATTGATGCCTCTGGGGCCCTTCCAACTCACACTATTCTGTGATTTGCACAAACAGCACTCCACTGATTTCTGGTTTTGGATGGAGAAGTGTGCCTCTAAACACAGTGGTAGGCATTTCCCATGCTGCTGGTAATCACAGTTTTCACACATGGGAAGAATACTGTAAAAATCAAGACTGGCAAAGGTGCTGAAGAATGTGAGGACATTTCCCTTCATAATTTACTCCCAAGCACTTTCATGTATGTTTTTCCTCATGCAGTTTTAAATGTCCTGAAACAAAAGAACATTAAATATGGGGCTCAAGGTCTGGTACCATGCAGAGACTCATCCAGTGGGATTGAGGAATGAGGTAGAAAAAGTTTTTTCTATATGCTGTAACTTAGAGACTGAATCTCCACAGAAGAAAAGACAGGGGGTCAGAGTGCTTTTCCAGAAGAGTAGGTTTTGATTCCCAGGGAAAATAAAAAAGAACTGCAAAGCAGGTTGAGTATGGAGCTCTTGGGCAGGTGAGTGATGATGCTGGAACCAGCAAATTGTGCTGTGATCAGGGAGAGAAGAGGAACAGTGCCAGCTCTTACAGCACAGGGTGCTTGAGGACACACACAGGAGTAGACTGATGACACTAAGTATCTACTTCTGCATCAGTGTTGGCTGGTACAGAGTAAACAGCAGCTTTGGCCATTAGATACATTTTAGGATTAGACCAAGATGGAAGGAGGCAAACTTGCTTAGTATTCCGTAGACCCCTGTCTGGGTGCTTTTCCCTATTTTCTCATGAAGTAATCTATTACAGCATCTCAAGAGAAAAATGACCCCAATCTAAAGATTAATAGAGCAGTGTGTGGACGTTTCCAGTGATGTGTATGAGACCAAATTTTTTTTGTCACTGTATACACTGACGTGTCCTTTTTCAGCAAACCTCTAGATCTTAAAAAATAGGCCAATTACTGGAGAGGGCAGCAGACAATTTAGGGCACATGGTGTTTTCTTATGACAGGAGCATTGCTGTGAAGTACAGTAATTTATGTTGATAAACCGCAGCCATCAGAATGTCTTGAACACTTCATAGGATGAATTTCTAAACATACACCTCTCATTTTAGTGGATGTGTAGATGACGGGGTATTTTTTTGAGAAACTGGGGAAAAGATGACTCTTGCTTGTACTATTTCTTGAAAAGTAGCAAGGGACTTTCATGTGTTCCTAGAATCAGCCCATTATCACTAGGTGTAATGTTGACTGGCACTGTGCCTGAGACAGAGACACAGCACTCTATGATCCATGTGACAAAAGCCTCTTTATTGTTCTCATTTCACCTTAAATACCTTTCTTAATGTTCCCAGGTAAGCACCTGTGATTGGTTCAAAGTTCAGGCTGCTCAGCTCTCTGACCAATACCTCCTGCAGCTTAGGTTGGAACTCATTGGGTCAAATCATTGTCTGTCTCCAATTCTGTCCTATCTCTGTTCTCTGGAGGCCTGTCTATCAGGCCAGGCTGCTTCTCCCATATGTGGTTAGATTAACTGCCCAGTACAAGCCAGTTTCTACTGTGACAACTAGGGTCAGATCAACCCAATTTTGGTTTAATGTGACAAGTTAAGAAACTTTCCTTCTTCATAATGAAGTTGCAACAAAAATGAAGGAGCCTGTATAGTGTCAAGACTGACTAGTTTTTGAACTAGTCAGATAGATCTTTCTAGATCTTTTCTAGATCTAGCCACTAGATCTTTCTTAGCAAAGGTGTTTTGATTTTGGAGTTCTGTGTGCATGCCAAAATGTAAAGCTTTTTATATCAAGAATTAAAGACACTGCAGGGTCCATATGTAATTGTGAGAGATTGCAAATTTTTCTCTTTTTTCCATCATGTTATATGGCCAGAAGTTTTAAAGGGAGTTCTTTGGACTTCAGGACAGCACAGGCTGGGTACTGAGGTTTCTATGATAGTGGTATGATGTGGACTTAGGTTAAGCACATGGTTTATTTGAATTGTAACCTGCAGAAATTAACAGTGAAGTACACTGAGTAGATGAGGTCCAAATTAGATATAAATTTACCCTAAAGATGTGTGCATGTGTCTTGTAGTTGCAGTTGTCCCTGAACATGGTAGTGAATGTACTCAACTGGCCTGAAGATTTGTACTATTTGAACCCCATATCCCTAAGGAATGATAAAGACACCCACCAGGTGTTTTAAAGCAGGAAATATATTCAAAGTTTGACCTGTCATGACCCATCTTGACTTGCAGATCTTTGCAGAGATGACCCTGGATTACAGAGGTTTGAGTTCCAGGATTTTCAGAGGGATAAATGCTGAAAATAGTCCCCTTAACAATTAAAAGGTTTTGAGGAGATGTTTCACTGTTTTAGCACATTATGATTGCATGTAGAACTTGTTAAAATACTGATATTAAAGCTACATCAAAGTAAGTGTGCTGTGGCATGTGGCCTGATATTAGTAACTGTAGAAGATTGGGATTTGAACAAAAAAACCCCAAACCATTTGTTTTTGTTCTGGAAGAGATGGTTTCTCTATTGATAGAAGGACAACTACATTGCATGTAATTTCATAACCTTATGTCCTATGGCTTTGTTGTACTGACCTGCTTGCATTTATGCAGCAGGAGGAAAACTACAGTATAACCTGTTTATTAATGATGGGAGTTCCTGAATGCAAGGCTGAATGCAAGTATGGCATATACTTATAAGACACCTGTATAACCTTCCAAATAGCAGCAACGAGTAGTGATTTCTAGCATGCCTTTTGGAGCTCTGGAAAAGGGTCTTTTCACTCATAACTGAGAATAATAGGCAGTTGGAATTTGTTCAAATGAGCCCTTTCCTGTTTTGTATATATTGCTAGCTCTAGTTTTGCCACAAGTGTCTTCAAGTTGTTATAATTTCTGCCCCTTCCTTTTTCTTTTCCCCCAGGATTTCAGCTTTCCATGCCAGTGGTCCAGAAACTAACAGTCTGCTGAAGATAAACTAAGATATAAACTAAGATGTGATGTCTCTTGGGCATGTACCACCTCCTAAAGCAAAAAAGTGAGAGACTCCACATTTTGAGTTCATTTTTCTAGTGGAAGGAAGTTTCTCTGGGTTTTAATTTTCATTTCAATACAAAAAGAAAAATAATAATAATTAAAAAATTATGGAATCAATTACAGCCTTTTCTTCTATTTTCAGACCCAAACTCAAAAAGCATTTAAGCATCAGTGCACTTTCTGCTTGGTACATTGCAACGTAATTGCATCATTCACTAAAAATTACTACTGACTCCACAGTGTAAGAAGGAAATGAGAAGCTGGCAGGCAAGTTCTGACTCACCTTAAATGTATACTTGAGGAGCACATTGTATCAGTGGAAGTACAGATAGGACTGGGCCCTGGGGTTTATATTCACATTACCTGGCCTGTTCACAAATGTGAAGGGAGAGTACATTGTCAACCTCCTACACTTATTAATTATTTTCTGTTTGGGGAAGATTAAATTTTGAAGAAAAACATCCGGTAATCACTGGGGTACTATTTATATCATCAAAACTTGTGTCAACTGAACTGACTTTAATAATGATTATTATTATAAAACCCAGCAACTCTTATCTCCCCCACTGTACACATCCCGTGGTATGGAGGAATTCTCCTTTTTATCCTTTTCCCTTCTACTTCTTCACATAATACCCAACTTAACTCAATTTTCCCCTCCTCCCCTAGCTGTCAATCATTGTCACATTACTTTGCATCATATGCATTAAGAAGAACAGCTTTTCCATCAAGTAAGCCAATTCTAAAGCTGCCTTCCCAGAGGCTACGCAGATTGTAAAATCTGGAGGAGCTCAGGAAAGAGTAAACCGGACAATAATAAAGGCTCCCAGAGCTGCCTCTGCCTGCCAATCTCTCATGCAAGCATTTGCACGGTGCTCTATATAGGCCATGCCTCCAGGGCCAGAATCGTGCCAGAGCTCCGCCTGCAGACCTCCTGTCCACACCATTAATCACAGTAGGGAGAGGGGAAATGGCTCATTACACTGCATCAGTGATATTGTCCATTCTGTGTTCTACAAATTACTGTGTTGCATTCAGCATCCCCTGAATTCTGAAGTCCATGATTCAAGAGAGGGAGCAAAACTTCTTAACAGGCATGTTTACCTGTGAGCAACAGAGGTCGGGCAGCAAGCTGCACTTACTGAGTTTAGACAGCCGCAGCAAGGCAACCTTTCCAAGGCATGTTTTTTCTACTGCTAAATCTTTGGTAGTTTTCCTTCCCTGTCCCAGAATGATAGATTTGAGGGACTGTTCTATTCTGAAGCATTGTTTTCAAACCTCTCAGTCCATTTCCAGTATAGTTTTTGTGTGAGTCTTGTGTATGGCATCCTTCATGGTTGACTGACTTCAGATATAATTGAGTAAGAGTTTCCTGCAGTATTCTGGCCTTCCTTAAAGTTCCTGTGCTTTGCTGGAGAATGCTATGGCTATTTATGGATACCCTTTCAGAGCAGCAGAAATCTATCTCCCTGGCTGCCAATGATACTAGAAGTTGTATAACTACATTTTTTCTCATAGCATTTAAACATGATATTTTATTGGTCTCTTTTATGCTTAAGTACCTATAAACGAGCCCTTCAAAATCTGTATCATCCAGGTTTCCATCTTGCATGTGACATGGCAAACTTATTGCTGTGTCCTGACCTCAGTGCTACGCGGCTCATCAACATCCATTCTGTACAGAACTTGGAAGATTCTCCAGTTCTTCCTGGAAATGTTGGTGTTTAACTTGGTGTTTTCTAAACCCATCCTTCAGTAAGCTCTAAGCTCTTATCAGACTTTCTTCCTGATTTTGGGCTTCACGGTGAAGTGCTTCCCTTGGTCTCATGAAGGCTGCCTTGTAGTGGGCACACATGAGATATTATTTTTATGGTCTTGTAACAAGCCTGTCTGTTTCTAGAAGAGCAGTGCTGCCTATTCTGGAACAAAAAAAACTTTTGATAGGTAGCTATGCCTTAAATTACAAAGTAGATGTATCTGTTCAGAGATCGCCAAGCTTCACGTTGGGTTCAAAGCTTGCATGAGACATCTCTCAGTTCTGAGTGTTATCTCAGGGTTGCACCAACTTCTTCCTTGTGACTGGATGCCTTGCAGTGATACATAACAATATCCTTCTAAAATTATGATATTAAGAAGAATATGTGCCTATATTCACATCTTCCAAGAGGTGGAATAGAGCTGTAGGTCTCACTTGCTTTGAGACTTCCTGAAACTCATAAAGTGTTTACTCTGGTTGAAATATCTCAGGATTAATCTTCAGATATGTCACTATGTTCTTAGGTATTCCTGTTTACTTTGTAATCATCAGAGATGGAGTGATTTTTGGGTGTTGTAGGATGTTTAGAATAGTACAGCAAAGAAGTGGTATTCTTTCTATCCTTTTCCATACTTTTAAGGAGGATGTCAGTTTAAGAGGAATTTAAGCTGCTAGCATTGTTTCTAGAACTAACAGAAATGTATAACAGTAATTTAAAGTTTGCTTTTCCTCTGAGATAATTTTACTTTCAGCAAAATCTTCCATATCTGCAAAATAAAAGAGTATTTCACATCTAGGGTTTTTAAACAATCAGTGAAATAGTTTATGTCAGTGAAATTCTGCTAGGTATCATATTTTTTGTGAAGTGACTACAAAACAAAATGAAACAAAACAAAACAAAAAAAAGGGGAAAATATTGAGTACAACAAATGGCCAGGATGAGAAAAATAATGTCAAATAACATACAATTATATTTCATAGAATCATATAACAGTTTGGCTTGGAAAAGACCTCGAAGTTCATCTAGTTTCAGCCCTGCTGCTGTGGGCAGGGACACCTCCTACTAGACCAGGTTACACAAAACCCCATCCAACCCAGCCTTGCAACATTTCCAGGGATGGGGCATCCACAACTTCTCTAGGCAACCTGTTCCACTGTCTCACCACTTTGATTTTGAGTTCAAAATATAATTCAGACAGGTAGCTTTCTTAGCTGTTGATATGAATGTTTCTCCTACAGTACCCCACAGACACTGATAATTAATGAGGAATTACAAATTTTTTTGTAATTTTTTTGTTTGAAGATGACAGTAATTTCAGGTAAGATAAGAAACATTCTAGGCTAAAGACAGATTTACCTTATGAAAGCTCCATGAGCTTAAAAAAATAGGCTGTTTGAGGACGTGTTTCCTTTCTTGATAATTGCAGCCATCATGTTCTTTTAACAGCAAGTGCTGTTGGCAGCAGACAAGCTGTAGTGTAGTTGGTGTAGTCTTTTATTTTACATGTGACTGTTGGATTTGTAGTTCCTTTTCCTTCCCACTTCTTGTAGTGTGTTAGGGTAGTTTATTGGTAAGTTAAAAGCCAATGTCAAGTCCTCCATACAGTAAAACTGAAAGCCTGCTGACATATATCACCATGCCATGGCATGACTGTTGCAATCCATCTTGACCAGTGTGTTTGAAAGTTGAGCTACATATAATCAATTGCACTCTTAAAACTTTAATGTCTCTGACTGCACCATGTAGTACTACATTAATTTAGTGGTGCATTCGGCCTCTGCATTTTAGGTCCAAGGGCTTACAACACCTGGCCTAGGCAGTGCCTGACACAGTGCAGTGTGATTAATGCAGAAGCCTTTCCTTCCTTTCACCCCAGGCAGAAAGCTTGCTACAGCCCTGATGAGGCACTCCTCCCTAGAGGAGAAGAAGCCAAAGAAAAGATCTCCCTAGCCACTTCATCCTTGCAGGGGGCCTGGAAGTGCACGGCATATTTCTGAATGTATCATGAGTAGCTGAGCCAGTTTGCAGAGGGGAGAAGAGGGTGGGGGGCAGGGCTAAAAAGGCTTTTCAGGTCAGGAGGAGGAAGCACACCAATATGATGGGCACTGCTCATATTGGAAATCAATCAGATTTTTTCGAGAATGCACAGCCAGATTCTCAGTAGCCAGTTTTCCACTTGAATGAAGTTTTTGACAGTCAATGAGACTTAGGGCTTGCCTCTTATGACAAATCTCTTTTTCATTTTTGGGACAAACATTATATAGGAGCTGTTTGTATTCAGCAGCATCGATAACAAATCTTAACCCTGCATCCCCAAAAAGACACTGTAAAAGCAAACAGTCAGGAGCATTAAATGAGCCATATGCAATGTCTTAATGATTCATATACATGGCAGATACTCCTCCCATGGCCTTCCTGAAGCAAAGGGCTCTAATGCTGGGTGGAGTGGAAGAAGTGGGTAATACTAGCTAAAATACGCTGTGTTGTGTCATAAGTTACATTTTTGTTGGATTTTTGTTTTTTGTCTGAAAAGCTGACTTTAAAGCTTAGAAAGAAAGGAGATTGGAAGATACAATGAGCAACACTGTTTCGGAAGCAATCCTTTATTTTTTGGAGGACATGGAGAGCCATCTAATCCATTGAGTGCCTCTGAACTATAAACAGTGTAGCTTGCAGTCTCCTGTTTAATCTCATGTTCTGTCTCAAGGGTTGCAACACATAAATGGTGCTAGACTGCAGTGAGCAGCAGTTCCATGAATGTCAACAAATGCTGGAAGTTTAAGATGCAAGTTTGAAGATAAATGAAATAGAATTAAAAAGGAGCAGTAATGGTTTTGTAATTGAAATCATATAGACATTAGAGGTACGTAGGGTGTTAGTAATCATCTTAATTATTTGTTAACAGAAAGACAAAGTAATAAAATTTAAAATCAAAAAGCTTAGTTGTTCACATGCAGACCTAGGGGGACATTTTGTAATAGAAATAATTGATTTCACTTCATCCTCAGGGTGATGCTATCTTTGTCTAATTGTTTTTTCTCAAGAAAGCAGAGCAATCTAAAATCCTAAGTAATGCACAGCAATAGTAAGGGTGAAAATAACCACATTTTAGAAACTTCATACAACATCCCACCCCAACACTGAAAGGAAGCAGCGCTGCCAGGAAGGGTAAAGATAAATGGAATTACTTTTCTATCAAAAGCATAATAGTCTTTATTAGTTAGTTATGTGTGCCTAGAATAGATCAGCTGTCAGGGGGAGCAAGTAGATGAGCATGTACCTTGTGAGCTGTCAGGAGCAGATCAGTATGGGTTTTTTAAAATAATAATTACCCCCTTACAGAGAAATGTTTTAGACAAAAGCACAGCTGCTTTATTAACGGTGCCTTTTGTGCATAAGGATGAACATTCCAGTTTGTTCTCTTCATGTTTTTGTGTAAATGTAATACCATATTTACATAAAACTCTGTTAGGAAATGGTGCCATTTGCTGTTAAAGCTTGCATAATAAAATTGTTTGTCAGGGATTTAATTTGATTGAAGTTTGTTATTTGTGTTAGCAGCTCAGAGGGTCTGCAGCTTGCTTTCAAGCCTGGCAATGCCCTTGCCCTGAGCAAGCCATAATGCAAACAGCTGTCCTGGGATTCAGTGTGGCAGGGCATGCATCTTTTTTTGCACCTTGACCATTGCTCAGAGGTGAAGGCAGCTGTTTGCTTCCTTGTGGTCAGAGGAGCTCTTTGAGCACCAGATCCACCATTCTGGTACAGTTCAATAGTCTGGCAGCTTGACTGATGTCTTGGAGCAAGTAGCTCTTTGGTGGTCAAGAGAGTGTGGGTATCCTGGAGGCACCCAGGAGTCTGAATGGAGCTAGCTGTGAACTAGGTCAGTTCTGGTGGGAGCTGGACTTGGCAGGGGAAGGGTTTAAATATGCAATGTGTTGGACCCCTCTGTGGTGGGTTGACCCTGGCTGGATGCCAGGTGCCCACTACAGCCTCTCTATTACTCCCATCCAAAACTGGATAGGGGAGAGAAAATACAGTGAAAGGTGTATCAGATGAGATAAGGACGAGGAGATAACACTCACTGATTACTGTCATGGGCAAAACAGACTGAACTTGGGGATATTAATTTAGTTTATGACTAAAAAAATCAGAGCAGGATATTGAGAAATAAATCTCAAAAACACTGTTCCCCCCATTCTCAAGCTTTACCTCATCCCCACTAGCAGTGCAGGAAGACAGGGAATAGTGATTATGAATGGTTCATCACAAGTTGTTTCTGCCACTGTGGAGGTAGAGGAGTCCTTCTCCTGCTCCAATGTGGGGTCCTTTCCATGGAGACAATTTTCTACAAACTTCTCTGGGAGTCCACCCCACAGGCTACAGTTCTTCACAGACTACCCTAGCATGGGTCCCTATCCACAGGGTGCAGTCCTTCAAGGACACACTGCTCCAGCGTTGGTCCACCCCAGGGTCACAAGCCCTGCTAGGAAACCTGCTCCAGCATGGGATCCCCTCTCCATGGATCCAGCACAGAGCCCTCCCAGAAGCCTGTTCCAGCATGTTACCCCAGGTTAACAGCCTGTTTTGATTGTCTACCTGCTCTGGCATGGGACTCATCCAGGCTGTAGATGGATCTCTGTAGATCCATTAACCTCCATGGGCTGCAGGGGCACAGCTGCCTCACCATGGTCTACACCACAGCCTGCAGGGGAATCTCAGCTACGGCACCTGAAGTACCTCCTCCCTTTCCTTCTTCACTGACCTTGGTGTCTTTGATATTGTTCCTCTCACACATTCTCATTCCTCTCTGACTGCAATTATATCTGCGCAATAACTTTTTTTTACCTGTCTTAAATCTGTTATTACAGAGATGTTACCATAATTTCTGGTTGGCTCAGCCTCGGCCAACAGTGGATCCGTTCTGGACCTGGCTGGTGTTGGCCGTGTCAGACAGACAGAGGAAGCTTCCAGCAGCTTCTCATAGAGAAATCACCCCTGTAGCCCCCCTCTACCAAAACCTGGCCACACAAACACAGTAAACCCTCCCAGAGTTCAGAAGGTCTGCTTTCATCATTGCCATTGTAACTTCGCACACTGAAGTTAAAGACTGAGACTTTACAGAGCTTGGTCAAATCATATTTAATTTTGGCACAGAGGCCCAGTGATAGAGAAGTGTGTGTAGCAGAACAGAATTCTGGATATGGTGCTGAGCTAGTGCTGGCAGCAGCAATAAGAAGACAGCCTGCTTAAATTTGTTTTTCAGGACTGGCTAGGAACTGGCTTTAGATCAACCCCCTTAGGAAAATCATATCCCCATCACAGAAAGCAGAGAAGTGCTAAATTCTTGGGAGACTTGCTGTTGGGGACTCGTCCTACACAGTGGTAGGTGATATAAGCAGTTGCCCAAGACAGTTGTGAAATATTTATGGCATTACTGCTGTTCTCCTCCATGGAGCAATTGAATGAGATTCCCATTTCACTCAACATGTGTAGGTATTTACTGAGCAAATATCCATATACCAATATTTCACCTATAGGCACAGTTTGATCGATACAGAAATAATCATTGTGTCTGCACCCTTTTGCAAATTATCTGAACAATGGTATGCATACAGAAGCTGAAAAACTAGTATTATGAATGTTTTAAAATTATCTTTTACTACTTCTTCTTGCAAAATAGTAATCTAAATGTGACAGGATTTTTCAGGAGTCCAAAGGATAGAAGAGAAAAGTAATTAACATTGTGTTCTGGTTAACTAATATCACACTTTAAAAACCTGTTGAAGGATATATAGGGGTTTGTGAGATAGGTTTTTTAAATTTTTATATGAAGTACTGGAAAATTACTGTAGCTAGAGGTGAATTGTTGATCTTGGTCAGTCCTAAATCTGGTTGTGCTGAAACACTTTCTGTTGCTATGTTGTTCAAAGCCTGAGTACATGGATGTAGTCACCTAGCCCTGAGATTTGGATGAGGAAAAGATTCCCTCTCCTTCCTCTTACCATCTCTCTTTCCTGTCTCCAACAGCCCAGTCATGAGGAACGCAGGGAGAATTTCACTCCTTTCTGCAGCACTGTCTATGGTCAAGTGCTCGGATCATTTAGATACCTTTCTCTAACAAATTCAGTAGATTTCACTGCTGCATGCATCATATCAACTTGACAGTGTAGCAGCTTTCAAAATAGCAAGTATTTTTAGGTTCTTTGCTGTCATGTCAAACCGGAGCTTCAGACCTAAATGCTGTGACAGAACACCATTGTTTTTAGCTAATCTCAGGTTTCAGTGTTGCACCAGATTGCCATCCTCAGCTTCGTGTGACTAAGTAATGTCTCTGAAGATGACAGAGTAATAGGATGATGTGTGCTATGAGGTGTCTTATGGACAAGTTAGAGTAAGACAATTCATTAGCTGATGCTTCTCAGTATTACTCTTGCCCTTTTCTCATGAGAATAGTGTTCTTTATCTCACAACATGAAGTAGAGACAGACCAAAATAGCAACAAGTTATTTTGTCTAGCTTATATGCAAAATCTCTAGAGCAGTGACTGTCAAACTGAAGCTACATTTTATTTCTGCAGCTGTTTCTTCAGTGCTCTAACACTATTATTAATAGTACCTGTCACCCGTACAGCACCTCAGAGTTGTAAGCAGTTTGAGAAACATTATACAAACTTAGTGAAAAGCATCAAAAATTAAGTAAACACCCTACTTCTTACTGGCTAAACTCAATTGTTAAAATTACTTCGTAGCCTGGCTTTGCTTTTCAGTTAGTGAAACAGTCTTCCAGACAGCTATTTCCCTGACTTAATTTATATTTGTGTTTTTGCTAGATCACTCCCATTATAACTTTATCACATTTAGACCAGAAAGGCCCTACTGAAAACAGTACGTAGAGCTTCCTTGTCTAGCTTTCCAGGCCCCTTTAATTAAGACACTAACTTGATTTTGAACAAACACTGAAGCACATCTTGTTGGT
This sequence comes from Toxostoma redivivum, assembly GCA_013397375.1. Classification (NCBI taxonomy): domain Eukaryota; kingdom Metazoa; phylum Chordata; class Aves; order Passeriformes; family Mimidae; genus Toxostoma; species Toxostoma redivivum. Next base: position 347,064 of record VXBI01006135.1, read on the forward strand.
AGTGCTAAAATGCTGCTAATAGCTGTAGAAACTCAGTACAGTTAATGATGCTTGTTGATCTTGGTAAAGCAGTAGTAGCAGCAGAGACCTTGGTGTAGAAAGCAGTCTTTCTTAGCATCATTTTTATCAGCTAATAATTTTAAATTGCCACCAAGCAGGTGATGTGACAGGAAGACAGAGCTATTCTTACAATTACAAATTCTTACCATTATTAAAAAGTTGGAAAAAACATGTGGAAAAAATGTATGCTGGAAATAAATTTGAAAACTTCTGACATTCATTTGCATTTCTAAAGGCTCTCTCAACATGGGTGGTTTTCATCCAGGGTAGAACACACAGTTCTGTTCATGTATTTTTTTTGTCTTTTAAAATGAAATTGTGAAGCTTTGACAGCCTGTAAACTTTTGCTGTAACTTCCTAAAATCCCCTCAGTGTGAGGCCAAGCAGGCCTGTGCTGCAGAGCCCAGGCCCAGAGTCTTTGCCAGCACCTGAACTGGTGGAAAAGCCACCTGGCTCTGCCTGCTGGCCCCCCTTCCTCCCATATCCCCTCAATGCTTTCATAAGTCTGCTTGTATGAATACATTGAGATTATAAAACCATTGTTTTGTGCCACAAAACCAGGTACCCAAAGTTACAACAGTTACAAAAAATGCCCAGTGCAATTTCTGCTTATTCAAAACTCCCCTAGGCCATGAGGGAGTCTGACTACCAGGCTAGTCAGCCCCTCCCAACAGACTCAGCAAGCCTTTATGGTACATCTGTTGTATCAGTATTGAAAATAGTTCATGCTTTATCGTAAATTACTGTTATTTGCAACTTCCAGTTTTGCAGTTCCCACTGCACAGAGATCAAGCACCCAATATTTCCTTTGTATTCATCAGTGTAAATCAAGACTAACTCCAGTGAAGTCAGCCTAACCAAAAGTGTAAACCTAGGAGGAATGAAAGGAAAATCAGTCTTGGGATTTTTATTTTTAAAAAGCAAAATTAATGCTGCTGTTCTGCAGGGTGACCTGCAAAGTACTAGCTCATGCATTACTAATGTACCTCCATTTAAATGCAGATTTTTGCTCCTAACAGAACTTCAGGGAAATCCTCTCCAGACTGTAATAGGATACCAAATGGTGATTCAATATTTCACTTTAGCTTGTTTTTCAGCTTATTGATCTTAATTTTCTATCATTTTGATGCAGCATTTGCCTAGAAGGAAGAGGATTACATTCACTATAATACGGCTTTTAATTAATAATTAATTATTTTAATATTCCCTACATCCATGCCAGCAGTGACAATCCGCTTGTATTCCTTCCCTTGTTTCTATTTTCAGTGGTGGAAACCAGCAAGGTGTAACTTTACATATTTCAGAAAGTAACAGAGACACAGTTGAGAAAAGGAAGCATAGCATAAGTATCACAGTGTCTGTGTGGGACATGCTTAACATGATAGTATTTTATCTTTAGTCATTTGTGGTAACAGTAGTGAGACCCTGACACAATTTGGTTTTGCCATATATGACTGTCTTGGTTTAAGAGA